>JABUIW010000010.1:13926541-13972276 GCA_013363375.1 Menidia beryllina | reverse complement strand
GTGTGTGTGTGTGTGTGTGTGTGTGTGTGTGTGTGTGTGTGTGTGTGTGTGTGTGTGTGGATGAAGGATGGTGTGAATGCCACTCTGCCATGGAGCAGGCGGAGAAGTCACATGAAGTTTTTCACTGTAATTACCCGTGGCAAGAGTAGATTTCATCAGGAGATTTAGGGGAGAATGTGAAAGAATAAAAGCAAGAGACGGAAAAGGGAAAGGGAAGGTGAGAAAGAGGGAAGTTTGGAGATATGGGGGTGCCCACAGTTATGAAACACACACCTGCCATTACACATGCACCTCTTTTTTTCTTCTGTCTGCATATTCTGAATATTTCACTGCTCTCATCTGCGATATCTTAATGCTGTCATATGTCAATGACCTTTAGTAAGCGTAGCATCTTAGCCACTGTTCTAATAACCAGCTACTCATACCTCATCTCCATCTTTCCTCTCTTTTGCAATCAGTGATATTTTCTCTCGCTTCCAGTGTATTGCTCTCCACTGTAATTATCAAAGAGGATGTGAATGTCAGGTCTGTTAACCAGATATGCATGCATGGAAAATCAATTTGCCAGCTGTTGCAATGTTTTTACATTTTACAGTTTTACAGGAATTCACAGATTGTTCTGTGCTAATCTAATCGATGCCTCTGAATTCAGTTATGTTGCAGAAAGCTGGACCTTGCTCATCTTCTGCTTGCAGAGAACATAAAAATATATTCTCTCTCCTTTAAGCGGAGTTGGGTCTGTAACTGAAGAAGCATCCCTGATTAAAGCCACCATGGGGCTTTTCTGATTTTTTTGTGGATTTTCCTCATCTTGTCATTTAAACACAACCATTAGACAAAACACTGCAATTACCACTGCTGCCACAACATTTCTCCTGAAACATATCTTTGATTTCCCACTTCAAATGACGAAATAATGACAATGTTGCAATGACTTTAAGGTTGATTTAACTTATTTGCCCTGTTGATGACTGTAAATATGTAATTAACATGATGTAATCTGGGGATTTATGTTGTCCTACACAATCACTATCACAATCATTTTAGGGCTATATAACTAAAGCATAACTTTTCTTACAATAGTTATTGGAACATGGAACAAGGAAGTAAAATGAATGGCGCAAATGGCTCACAACCTTTCCAGCAATCACAGCTCTACATGTGCGCACGGTGTAAAAAAGTTTTCTTGCTATAATTGATACCAAGGATTTTTCTGTTCTCAGTCTAACCGTGCGGAGTTGAAAACATCAGACAGTCTCAGTCTACATCTGCCTTTCCCTTTAAATGTCAGGCTGAAAATAATGGCAGTCAATCGTATGTAGCAATAAATGCCATGGAATTTTGAGATGTTATTAGTGTTTTTTCTACATGAAATCATATTGTTCATATTATCTCAATTTATACTTCTACATATTGAAGGAAAGATGTAGCTTAGAGAAGAAAGTGCAAGACATTTTTCCGGTCTTTTAAAACTATGAATAGCTTTAAATGGCAGCCATGTTCACTGATAGCAAAATGACTGTAATTCTAGTACATTACAAGATTTCTCTTACACAATATATTTGAAGAGTTGTACTTTACTGATATACTTACAGCTTTTTCCTCTAAAATTCTACAATTTATAATTTATTCAGATGGAAGATTATCTGTTCTACAGAACTAATAATCATCTCTCTTTAGGTGCCTTCTGACCAAACAGTTATGAAGGGTTGTCTGAGGGGAATGGGGTATGTGGGGGGTCCTGGAAGGAACTATATTTTCAAGATCTTTTTCTCTTGTTACATTTGCACAATAGCTAGAAATGCTGCATGATGTGACAGCCAGAGAGTAGCAGGTCAACCCATACAAATCAAGTTCTGGTGCTGCATCACATGTAGCCTCAATAAACCAATGGGCACTCCATTAAAGTGTAAGAGCTCATTATATGTAACGTTATTGCCACAAATGGGTTTTGGTCAACTCAAATTTCAAGATACAATACAAAAGGTTGCCTATACTGAACCAAACAGCATGTGCAATGTTAAAAGTTCAGCATGGGATGTTTTGGATTGTATTTAGGCAAAAATTAAATGAAAACATAGAACGATATGCATGCTCACTAGAAAAAGTTGTCCCTGTCTCTCTTTATATGGATTCCTGGCTTCTCCGTCCATGTTTTGTGCTTATTGGGGACTGTGGTCCAACACAGCCAGCAGGACACATTATAATGCAATTAATCATGTTGTTGTAGTAGTTACAGGCTTGCCTTCCAGGACTGGGGAAAAGTGTTAGATAGGAGGTATTATCAAGTTGTTTATTTTACCCTCATTTTATGACACTATTTTTTGTATGTGTCATAAAAAAGGAAGAATATCAATAAACTTTGTTCCGGCTGTATCCGAGTAGATACATTTGTGATCCTGTTACGTTCTGTGGTTGCCAACAATAAGAGGCATACTGGACAATTGCACTTAAATGACCACTTCACTGAGGCCATTTAGCCCCTAGAACTGCACACCAAATTTCACAACAACCACACAGTCATGTGACAGTGATATGCTCATTGAGATGGAACTGTGGTACCGTGGAGGGGGTCAGCTCACCCAGTTTGCTGGAAGTCTGCCTGGCCAGTGTCCTCAGCTTCAGCACCGACATCACAGGCTCACATCTGGTCCACTCCCTCCGCTGGCAGGAAAAGGCAGGCCTTCCTTACCCCCTCTGCTGAGATGCTGTCACTTAGCCCTGACATACAGCCTCACCTCATGATTCGTGAACTGCAAGGCAGTGGATAAGTACCAACTCAGCAGGATAATAAAAACTGCGAGTTAAATCGTCGTTACCCCCCTTCTCTCCCTGGAGGAGATCTTTGATCCACGCCGCATGCACAGGGGTGTCAGGTTTATCAGAGACAGTCACTAACCTTCCTGTGGCCTTTGTCCACACCACCATTAGGGAGAAGATGCTGAAGCCTCCACAGAAAGTCAGCAAGAATAATCAACTGTTTTTTTTATTATTTACAGGCACAGCTGTACATAAACAGTGTCAGCCCCTGTCATGCTAACTGTCAAGCCAGAAAGAGAAACATGTAGCTATACCTGCTGAATCATACAGACATGTAATATTTTTTCTCTATGCTTTTAAGATACATTGCATTAACACTGCAACAGTACATTACTTACTGCACTGAACAGTCAGTTTTGCTTTTTTAATTAATCTAAGGCACATGGAGATCTCAGGCTTTAATAAAGATTCTATTCACAATATTGCCTGATTAGACCTCGAAAAAGATGAGTTAAGTCCAATCCATCCATTCAGCTGAATGTCTGTGAGAAACCACATAGTGTTGAATATTATAGAAAAGAGCTAAACCATTTATCATTAATGTTTTGTTTAATGTTTACAAAAGATTTCTGAATATGACACACTGATAGCTCCTGAAACGTTTTCTATGCTGAATTCAAAGATTGCTTACCAGTCTGGATTTTTTTGAAAATGTCAAATTAATAAATTAGGATATTTTTACCTGCAGATTAATATCTGTGGAGTCAAGTTGTGGTAGTGTTACAATTTTTCAATTAAAAAAAGTAAAAACAACATTGAGTAAATGGTACGATATGAGCTATTTTCCCTCATATCTGTAACTTTAGATACATTTGCTGTGTGGCCTCCAGTTACTGATCTGTGAGGTTGACTAAACTTAACCTGTATCTTCACATTATCAACACCATTTACTGACACACACTTACACACACAGATACTTCACATCACTCCAACATTCAGCTCCTCATTAGCTCAGCCTAAAGAGATGCTAATGTTATATAACCGAGGCATTTTTACCCTCAGCAGTCCTCTGCAGGTGTGTTTGCAACTGAGTGTGGGTTTGTGTGGGTTTGTGTGTGTTTACTTGCGGAGGGTTCCTTTCAGACGTACTCATCAAGTCATTGGGGGGAATCTCAGTTGTTCCGCAGCCGAGCGAGCAGTAAAAAAAGAAAAATGTGCCACAGGCAGAGCTAACTAGCTTCAGAGAAAAACGAGCGGAAGAGTAATTAATTATTTGCATGAATTCAATTTAGATCATGTCATGTTGCCAATAGTCCTGTTGCTTTTCAGAGGGATAGGTTGAAGACAGAGTGCCCCCCATTGTTTTATCAGTGTCGTCCTCCCATGCACTTTTAAAGTGGTGACATACTTGCTTTTTTCGCTTTCTTCCCTGTGAAATACACTTGCGAACTCAGGACTCAAAAAGTTGACTCATCTGATCATTCAGCCTGAAAGCTGCTGTTGGATCTACAGGATCAGAAACAGAAGAACTCTGATCAATTACTAAATATGGATTTAATAGAAGAAGTTAGCTTCTTGTGAGATCCTTGACCCAAGTGTGTGATATACAACATTGGAACATCAAAATTAAGCTTTTTACACCTTAATGTGACGACGTGTAAAGCTCAGCTCTGAGCAATGCACCACATGAACACAAGTACATGCACAAAGCTGACCACAAGTTTACTGTAGTATTCAGATAATTTCCGTTGAACCTCAATGCTCAATGATCTTTTACCACCACAGGCCGAGCTGCATATGCTCCTTCTTGATGTTGCCTTTACAACATCTATCACGGCTGCCTCCTTCCTTAGTTCCCACACAAACACACACATTTATTAGAAGAACTCTAATAAAAAAAGGGGATGTGAAGTTCAATAAATAATTTTCCCTATTATAGACTTAGTGAGTGAGACAGTTAAAGACATCCACACTTGTCAAGGTTGGGGAGTTATGTTACAGAAAAAATAATAAAATACATCAGTGGCTGCTGTAAATAGAACAGGGAACTATTCCTTTCATTCAATTATTTTGTATTGTTATTGTAAAGTGCTGCTTTCAATGCACTTTGAAGTCATCACAGGAATGTCATAATTTCCTCACCCTGAGAAATGTAGCCCTGCCTTTGTGACCATTTAATAGGAAGAAGTGGAGGGCCACAATCTTGTTAAGAATTGATAATATTTTGCTAAGAAGTGGAAAATGACTGTTATTGTGTGCAGGCTATCAGTGAATAGAGTTTTGTGTTGTCCTCACTTGTCCTTTCACCATTTGGGCATTGAAGCACAGTATATGTTTTCATGCATGCCTGTCTAGAACAACCTTGCCGTGTTAAACCTAAAAAAGAAGAATAAAAGGAGGCTCAGTCAAATGTATTTTTCTCATTCTTTGGCTCTGTTTCAACCTCACACATTCACACATACTCAATATGACAACAGAGGGGACTTCTGAAAAGTAGGTTTGTAAAATCTAAGGACAATCTGAAGTGTATTGACATCAAATATTTAGTAAAGAAAGTCACAAAAATATCACCTGAATGTGATAGGAGAACAAGCAACACAGGCATTCGACAGAAAGAGTGCTCACTGAGAGGGAAGCCGTGATGTGATTGTAGAAGTGCTGATGACAAACAAAATGAGACATTGTGTTAAAAGGTCAGAGCAGAAATGGAGGCAAAAAACATCAAATGCATGAGCTTGACAGACCAACAGGAAGCCTGATGGCTTGTATCGAACCTTTATTTTTAAAAATGCTAGAATTTTACGTTTTTTTTGCAGTACACTTTAAATTAATTAACTCAAAGTTGAATCATTAATAAGATTTTTTTTTGCGTTGTTTAGAGTAAGTGTTTGGCTTTTGTAAAGACAGTTTATCCTTTAGCTTTTATTCAGCGTTTGGTGGAATTTAAAGCCACTTAGTCAGGTTTTGGCACCAACAATGATTTTTGTAGGTTTGTCAGAAAAACTCTGCCAAAAGATACTTTTTACCTTTTTGCAGTAACACTATTATTTTCAAACTTCAGCCCCCTGGTATCCAAGCAAGCTGGTAAGATACGGTAAAAAAAGACATTTTTGAAATATGACATTCAGTGGGAACAAATTTGTGTAATGTCAGAATATTAGTTCTGTTCAATTTATCTTTATTCATATTGCACAAAGTCACATTAAAAGCAATCTCTGTAGACAATTTCTTATCCTTTAATACATACTGTGGTATTCTGAAGACATGAATGGATGGATATGATGGTATTTGATATGATATAAAATATTGCACCTTGCATGGGCATAACAAATGATACATTTATTTTATCAGTCATCAGTTCTGAACTGAACATGTAAATACACTACGTGGCTTTCACTTCAAAAACTTTAAACAACTTTATTATCTGTCAAACTTACTGCTGGTAAAGATTTTATCAAGATTAAACTAACACAGAAAATAACAGTATAAGAAATTGTGTTCTTTAGTGGTCAAGGTTAAATAAACTCTTGGCTCACAGAGAATAGCTGTGAGCAAAGCATGCTGCCATCATTTGGAGCTCTGTTTCATTTACCCAACCTCTTGCTTTTGTCCTTCTTTGTAACAAAGTCACAAAGCCACAAGAGGTCCTTGTCAAAAAGATATTATTTTATTAAAGCCATCTAAACAAAAGTCAAAATCCATTAGTTTCTTTCCATGACAGGACAGAAATATATAGAGAGAGATGCAGAAACGTAAAGGCAAAAGTGTCCAAGTTATTTTTTGGGTCAGTTGCAGGACATGAGGCTCCACAAGGGAGCATCATTGTTGTTATGCTGTTTTCTGCGTGCCCACTCTTCTTCTACATCATTTTCAGCAGGACAAAAATTCATCCATCTATCATTCATGAGTGCTGACTATACAATCCAGACCAGATGATGCACATTAAACTCTTAGCATAGTCTCCAAAAAACTGAAATCTAGGTCTTGACACAAGAGTGGTCACTCTTTATTTCTCAGTTGGCAAACGACTTGATCTTTTAAGGTCTGTTTGTTTTTTTTTGTTCTTTTTTTTATGTTTTTTTTTTTTTGCATAACCCCAACTTCCACCCTATGCTGTCAAATCCAGATGATTCTATAAGTGTTTTCCCTTTTATGAAATGGCAATGCAACTGAACTATTTTAATTCTTTTTTTCAGTTGGCCTTGTCCTTTTCACTCCTATGGAGCTCTCAGTCACATTCACACACAGCTGAACACTCATTTGCCCCCAGGTCCTTTTTTTTTCTTTTCTTCCAGTGACTTTGAATAAAGCAGACGAGGTGAGTGAACTCGAGGGCACAAAGACGAACTATTGACACTCCACCAGGGACATTCCCAAAGACAGTGGCTTATTTGACACTTAGCCAATCAGCTTTTAGCTTCTGCATGACTGACAGCGGTGGTGTCTAATTACACAGGAATGTTTGGAAGCACCCAGATAATCCTCTAAACACCTATCCAAACCTAAAACTCCCCACTTTGGATAAACAGCAGGAACTAGTCATTGTATTTCAAGCAGAATCGGTTTGAGGAGAGGGGAATCCCCTCTCGAACAAGTTAAGTATATTTTGAAATGCGGAGGGGTATCAGTCTGAGTGCATTGTGGCTGTTCAGACATGTCCTGAACAAGCAAAGGTGTGACACAGAATTAATCCCCTAATTCCCATCCGTGGAGAAAGCTGACTGACTAGTAGAGGTGAGTGATTAGAGATGGCCCCAGTAGGCCATTAACGGGTGATGTTCCAGGCTTTGCACGACCGAAATGCTAAGGAACTTTCCAACACCTCTGCGGGAGCTCCAGTCAAGCTCCAAGTTCAGCACTGTGCAAGGTGTAGAAACCACAAACATTTTACCTTCTCACTGACCGATCGTCACCGGCAGATGTCCAGAAACGTAGCCCAGGGAGTTGTTCTGTCCTGCAGCAGGGTTAGCATGCGGCAAACGGGTGGTTTACATTCACTTTTCAAGGCCCAGGCACACATTACTGAATCTGTGATTAAATAAAATCCTCAGAGAGCTGCTCCTGTCTCTGTTTCATGACCTATGGAAAGCAGTGAAGACAGAAAGGGAACAGAGTAGTGAGCCATGCACTTTTAAAGGTAAAATGACTCATGTGGGCTGTGAGGTTGTCAAAACAGAACTGAGCAAGATGTGACCTGATTTGCAAATGATTGCATTGCATGGAATATCAAAATTATAAAGGTAGACACACATTAGCCATGGAATCGCTGTGCTTAGTGGTACTCCAACACCGGGGCCATCTCTGTCTAAGATCACTAAGATCACGGGCATGCAGCGGAACAATCTGCTTCTCCTCCTGAGATTTGCTTTATGATGATGTTTTGCACTGCCCTGCAACTCTTTAAAAAACGTTAGTTAACACATGAAAGAGGATGTTGATCATTTTCATTGCTGTTTCAGCGATAACGTGAATAGAAAGGATAAATGACAAATAGGATCTGTTAGAGGACCAAGATGGAAAAATTGCGAGGGAGAATGCAGAAAATGTGCAAAGAGCACCGGTAGGGGACACATATAAAAAAAAGAGGAAGCCACTGACAACTAAGTAGGAAGTAGCTTCATGTCATTCTGGCTTTAATGGAAAATTCATGTTTACAAGGTCACTAATCACTTCTGAGAGATTGATAGAAGTTATGTGCGTTTGGGAAACAAAAGGTGTAGAGGAAAGAGGTTTGATAGGAAAGCAAAGGAAATAAAGGAACAAAGGTTGTCCAAGATGAAAACGGGAGAAAGAATCTTTGTGATGGAGAAGAGGAGGAGCAAAAGTAATCTGCTTTTAGTTATTTTCTAATTAACTCCCCAGCAAATCTTTGGGTTTACAGTATTGTTAGAACTTTTTTTAAAAGCCCTGCAGGTTAACAACATTCATTAAAGGTAATTTTTCAAACTGTTGTTTGGATAACCTTGCAAAAATCTAGTTGTTCTTAACATTTAGACTTTTAAAGAAAACTGCTGTTTCCTCATAGATCTTGACAGTTTGTGCATGCTGGTAAAAGAGGCTCTAAACAGAATGAACAAGGCCTTGGAGGTGGAATTTCATGTCCCCAAGCTTGTGAGACCAAGCGACATTGAGAGAATTACATTCATTTCATCGTTATTATTTCTTGTAAAAAAAAAAAAAGTAAGTATCAACTAATGTTTTAAAGGTTTTACTACAATCTTTGTCATATCTGCTCTTAAAGAAGATCTCTGGTTTGATTTTTTTGGCTCTATGTTCCCAGAGTTTTCATCAATTTTGAATCATGATCTCAGTCATATGAGAGTCACTTTTAGGTTAATATGTCTAAAGAATGCTGTATCAAACTATGACGTTGATGTTGACAATGCAGGTAGAGTTTATGGTAAGCAACCCAATTAACTATGTTTAGTGTCTAGTGTGCTACAGCAACTGACTAAAACATATCAAATTGGCTTTAATTTATTTTACTTAAAATTTTGATTTAGAGGATGTCAGAAGCTTTCAATGAACACATTGTGCTTACAAAACATATATACTTTCACAAATAGGCGAGTTAAATTAAACTGCTTTTCATTTGAACTTCAGTTCTTCACATTCTTTTCTTTTTACTTCAGTTTGTGATGAATAATGGTAGAGAAGTTGTTCAGATCTTTCCATTAAGAAAAACATTATCAAACTGCGTTTTGAACCTAAAGAATTAAACTTTTTGTTCCTCAAGGTCAGTGAGAGAAATAAGTTATTTAGGTTTGCATTCACACCACAGAAAGGGGAAACTGAGCACTTTCATTTTGTACACACAAACACACACATACAATGCCGATAATCTCTAACAGGCTTTCAGTGAGTTAGATTTGCTCCTTCATAGAAGATGAATGACACCCACTGGCAGCCAGACACACAGCCCCCCCCATTTTCCAGCATCCTACTGATCATCACACACTTGGTTGGATCAGGAGAAAGCCGGTGTGTGTGCGTGCTTGAGTGTGTCCATATTATGACACGAGTGCTTATCTTAGCATGTGTGATTTAAAGTATTATATTCCCACACTGTTGTCGGTGTGAGGACGTGCGTGAATGTGTGGTTTACTTGCACTTGACTAGCCATCTATATGAAACGAGTGCTAATGTGCCGCTAAGGTGCATGTTTGTGCATTATGTCAGAAGATTCTGCCGGTCTCAGTTCTTGTTGTGTCCATGTGTCTCCGGTAGGTCTTCAAAGTGCCAGGGCAGTCGGCTTGTGTACACTGTTGGGTGCGCGATAGACAGAGAACGAAACAGTGAGAAAGCAAGAAAGACGGGGAGTAGGGGGTCTCTGTGGGTTAATGGTGCTACATGATTATGGTCTGTTCTAGGTCAACCTGTTGTTCTCTCCCTCTCTTTCTCTCTTTTTCTGCCTTTCCCTCCTTTCCTGCCTCTAGTTGGCTTGCACCTGCCTACTCCGCCCCGGCATTGTGCCGCTGTGAAAACGTTTAACCGATGCTGAATGAACCAGCCAACCCCCTCCCTCCCTTCCTCCCTTGCCATTCCCTTCAGTGTTAGAGAACTAGCAGGGGTGGGAGTAGGTGGGAGGCAGGATACGGAGAGATAGAGAGAAAAGGGCAGGGGCAACAAAGGGCACATTCTCCCCTCCCCTGCATACTTTGCCCCACTTCATTCTGGCCCAGCCCAGAGCAGAGGGCTTTGTTTCCGGGACAAGGCAGAAACATGGCTGATGGCTCTGCTCTTCTAAAGTGAGCATCACAATATGGAAAGAGGGGTGGGGGGGGCGTGGAGAGAAGCTGAAGTCCAGGGATACTGTAGTTCAGGGCGAAGGCGTAATCATGTTTCCCGTTCAACAGGTAACAAAACCCACATAGTCTTCAAAGAATGGGTCCAGTTTGTGAAGCTTGGTTAGCTTGTCATGAAAGATGAGTAAACAAAATTATGATTAAAATAAGATCTCCGCCTTGGCATCGTGGCAAAATTAGAGTATGAAGTCTAAAACTATTTGACTTTAAAATAGAGCCATCTATTTTTTCACAAAACTTAGCTTAAAATTTTTATTCTGAGGTAAACCTGTTAAATGGCATTTGTCTCTGTGCCTTCTATGTTTCATGACTTTATGGAGTTAGAGACCTACAGTTTGGCAGACTTTTGGTTTTTGATTGGCCATGGTGTTATATGGTTCGATTAGTCCTTCATGTACATCACGCCAATTTAAACAACGCAGTAACAAATGGCCGGTTTTAATCATTTCTGGGACCATCGATGTTGTAAATGCCTGATACCAGGAATTCTTCATGATTTTCAATAGATAAAGTTTTATATTAGAAATATGTGCTTTAACAGAAAGATTCAACTAAAACAAGAAGAGAAGTAAATTAAAAGTGTTTGGCATTTTAAGTCGTGGTTACTGTAAAAATGCTAAACCATGCACGCTCACCTCACATCACTCAGATCAATTTGAAAGTACAGGAAGCAGTTTGCAAGATGTTCACTGTTTGGTTTAACTTATTTGTAAGCACACTGTGCAGTTTTTTTATGAAATCCACCTCAAAAGTTAAGACTATTCCAACATATTTAATCATGTTTTAGGAGATAATAAATGCATGATAAATATCAAATATGGAACTTAGCAAAGAACTTAGTAAAGCCATCAACTGATTATAAATTGCAATATTACGTCATAATCTAACTCTGTGGCTTACTTTGGTACATGGAAGTATAGATTTCCTATTATATTGAGATACATACCATAGCTGGCCTTTTACTTGTTTGTCAAAAGCACATTGGGCAATGTCTTCAGAGCTAAGAATAAAAAAAGTATAATACTGAAGCACAAGACTCAGAAGTAAACAAAAACACCTCTTTACAAACTTTTGGAAAGCCAATATCTGCAGCATCTGAGTTTTCTTTTGTCGGCACTAATAGCCATGAATGCGATCATCACTCTGAGGAGTTTTAAGTCTA
This sequence comes from Menidia beryllina, assembly GCA_013363375.1. Taxonomy (NCBI): domain Eukaryota; kingdom Metazoa; phylum Chordata; class Actinopteri; order Atheriniformes; family Atherinopsidae; genus Menidia; species Menidia beryllina. The sequence goes on along the minus strand of JABUIW010000010.1, from coordinate 13,960,549 downwards.
TTGATATCCATTATTCAAAAGAATGAGCATTCTTTTAAATAAAGAATGAACAGCACTTTTTTTTTTACAAGATTTGAAACATATTTTGTAATAAATTAAGCTCTCGGTTCTATTTAAGAGCAATATCTAGTTTAAAGCAAAGCTCCAGTCCCCCCATGACCCCATTAGGGAACAGGCGGTTACGAAAATGGATGGATGAAAGTATGAAGCCATTGTGAGCTCATCTAAACTGTTGGTAGCTTTTACAGGCATTTCTGTAAAAGAAAAATCAAACTTAAACAGAAGAAAACTTTGATAAAACTTGGCTTTATCAAAGTTGTTTGGTTTTCTTTTGATTTAGTATAATTTCTTTTTGGCCATACCTGAGAAGTGTGTCTCATAGCAGTGTGTCTACCAGACCTCTTTGCTTTCACACCAATAGTTCTCTTATTTAAACGAGAACGAATGTTTTAATACTGTATTTATTTTATTTATAGCAATTCACAACATGTATCCGTCCAGTTCCTCACACAGAAATACACACAGAAACACACATGTGAACATATCCATGGAGTGAGGCTGAAAAAACAATTACAGTTTCTCATTAAGGCCCTCCTAATCCCTTTATGCAAAACACAGTTACACAAGTACACACAATGAGGAGAAAGAGAGAATGAGGGATGGGAGAAGAGAGGAGGGAGAGTGAAGAAAAAAAAAAACCAAGCGCAAATGCGAGGAGAATAATTACATATATCATGAAGCCGTCCCTTTTATTTCGGATGTCACTTCTGATGTCACTGGCCGGCTTTGGCGCTAATTTGAATTCAGACCTTTATCAGTCGCCGGCAGCAGATTTTGAGTGACAGCGCCACCAAACGCCTCTCGCCAGCCGTCCTATTGATTTCTCTAAATCCTCAACAATAGCATTTGCATGCTTGTTTCTGTTATAATACAGATATGCCGTTTCGGAAATTAAAGAGCGGCAGGCAGACCAGAGGTAACTAATTGTGTGCCTGTGTAATGAGTGCAGTTTCAATTTGATATAACCCACAGCTTTTCCCCTTGCAGGCCCGCACTAAGTACTTTCAAGTCTTTGTGGGGAAATAATTGATTTTTTGTGCTTTGGGCACAGGGAAAACTATTATGATCTTTTTGAATAATGGCAGCAGGAGAAAAGGCACGTTGAACAATTTAAATTGGTATTAGAGGAGAGGAAGGAAAGCATGGAGGACTTGGTGAGGGGTGGAGGACTGATAGCATTGCGGAATCTCGGGTTTGACTGACAGTCTGCAAATGGCTACCTGTGTGTTGATTATGCATTCTCTTAAGGTGGAAGTGGGGCAGTGTGAGGTTTCGATATGGCAGGAGGTAAAGCCACATTGAGTCTGACTGGCTGCTTCTCCGGTTGGAGGGAAGGTTGAAATGGAGGGGATTGGGAGTGGAGGGCAGTCAGGGTGGTCTGGCTGACTTGCCATGCCAGGGCCCTGTTAGTGGGCCAAAACAGTGGATGAATGAACCACCACACAGGGCGGGGTTGGCAAGTTATCATTTAGCTTCAGGGTTTTGAATGTGTGCGCTTTTTGCTTGGCTTGTCTTACAAGTGCCAAGACACAGGATCGTGAAAACAGAAAGTCAGTGTGCAAAGTCAGAGACAGTTTCATCACTGTGTGTGTGTGTTTGCACCACATGCCAACCAGTTTGATTTATATAAGGAAAATGTGATTATTCTGGATATCAGTGAGTCAAGCTGTCGTCCTCTCTCACGACTGAGAAATCCTTTTCTGTCCTTTGTCCCTCCACTCTCTTTCTTCTCTCCTGAGGCTTTGTTTCTTTTGTGACAAAAGCAGGGTTTCTTAGTTAATTCAGCATGTTCTAATTTCACACTCTTAATTGTACAGAGAGATAAACAGGTTTTTCCATTGTGGTGGTGGGAGAGGAAATAGAGGGTGGAGGGGGGGGGGCTATCAGCTTTGCGCTCCTGTTGTCATTTTACACACTGAAGGGCAACAACCATGCCATGTTCTCATGTCCTTTGAAGTCCACTGGTTCCCTATTAAAATTACAGCTACGACTGTCAATGGCATTAAGCAATGCTCGCGGCTCCTGAGTGACAGTTAAGTACAAAAGGAGAATAGAGGATGTGTTTGGGAGGACGTGCTGTCAGAATCCAGCCGTGTGAACCAGAAACACCACTGTACAGTACATGAAGGGGAGCAGTTTTTCTCCGCCACAGCATCGGCATTCTGGGACGTCCCTTTTAGGCTTTGGTCGTAGTGCCGTTGTTCTACATTTGTTCTACATTTTCAATCTGTTTTCTGATCAATCAAGCTGAGTTTGTAAGAGACTAAATTAACTTATAAGATTTTGTAAAAACTGATCATTTGCAGTATTTTTTACCCTGCTGGTGTGTGAATGCAACCTATAAATAAAGAGATAAATAAATAAATAATAAACAGAAAACTAATCCCAAATTAGGCCAGCGGTTCGCTCTGTGTGAATTAACCTGCTGAGTGTTCCTTTATTTGGATAAGCGAGGCTGACTTCACATGTGTGGTGCGCTAGCTGTTTGAAAATTATGATCATATCTCACATACTGAGCTTGGAGACAAGGCAGCAATGTGAGGGGAGATGTGGAAAGCAGACATGACTACAATGAGAGAACAGTCATTTGCATGGAGGCTGCAGCCGCACGTCGATTGCACGGCCCAGATGTGATGACTTAATACTGTTAGCGCTTTCTTAGCAGAGGATGGTGTGACAATGCGAGTGTGTGTCGTTAGGATGGGTGCGTGTGAGCAGTCAGCTTGTGTAAACAAAATGTCAGTGTGTGTGTTGGATGGGCCCCAGTAACTGTTTATCTATCCGGTCAACACACACGCTTTGAGACACACAAAAGCACAGGCCCCAATGGGAAAGTCAGTGTTTTTCATGTCACCTTCAACTGTCACTAAAAAGAACCAAAGATTGAGCAAAGATCCGTGTATGGAATCAATTTGGACGGAAAGAATTGTAATTTGTGAGTGCATGTGAGTTGTGTCACTTAATAGGATTTTTTAACTAATCGGAACTTAAATATTTTCAGTCCTGAAGCTCAAAATCACCGTCAGTCAACAGAGTGAAAAAAGTTGTTTTTGTTTTTTTAATATGATAATCCTTTTGGTTATATGAACATTTCTCATGAAGATTTTTAATCAAATGAATTGGCATCAAGTAAATGAACTGACAAACAAAATTAACATTTGCTTTTGTAAATATACTGACATGTTTTCCAAATTATTTCCTCACTTCAGACACTTTCCTGGGAATGACTGTGTGGGTGTACTTATCTCTGTGTTATGATATCACTGCATGGAAGGAGTGTATGACTTGCAAAGCGCAAAGTCCCTGAGTGTGTGATGCAAAACGAGACACTTCAGAGTGTACACACATTGCTCAGAGGACTTGGCCTCACTTCCTATCCCTTTCTCTTTCCCCATCACTCACTTCTCACCCTTTTTCTATCAGTCTCCTTCTGTTTGTCCCCCTCTGTCCACTTGAGCCTCTGCGTTTTCATTCCATCCCTCTCCTTCCTTGTTTCTCCCTCCATCTCCCACTCCCTCCGTTTTCCTCTCTCTCGGGAAGCAGTGGTGGTTAATTTAGTTGGTCATAACTAATAGCGGCTAATCTGCAGGCAGGAGTCTTCCGAGGATATTGGACAGTGTCGAGGTTAATCGCAGCCTGCTCGGCTAGCCAAGGCAGACAAGGGGAAGAGAGGGGAGGTGGGTGGATGAGGAAGAGGTGGAGGAGGAGGGCTTAATTCCACCGAAGGCAAATGGCATGCCGGTTTTTATCTGGGCCCCTGATAAGGGAGCGCTAATACACCGAGGAGAATGGATGCTCAAGGGCCGGGTTCCTCTTATCAGCAAACTTTACAACAGGAGCCCCGGACTAACGGCACAACCCCCACGCCGTGCACAATAAGCACCTCATTTCACCTCTCAAGCAGAACTATCGCCACACCACCACCCACCCGCCTCTCCCGTACGCCAGCATGGCACGCGTACACACAAGCGTGCATGCCGCATCCTCTCCACTTCACTCTGCCTAGTCGCCAACCCCGCCCACCTCCACCCCTTCGGCTGCCACCATCCCATAAAGCTGAACGACACACACATTTACATGGACGCACACACACTCGCGCATGCACTTACAATCGCGTTGCTTCCCTCCCCATCTCCCTGCTGCCCAAAGCAGGCAGCCACCAGGAATGGAGGAGTATTATGAGCGTGGGCTAATTGGAAGATCACTCTAATGCATTAAGAGATAAAATAGTTTGGCTGCGGGCCTAGAGGCAGGATCAGAACAACATTGGAGGAAGCTATCTGGCCCTGTCACACATTCGCAGATTTCCATACTAACGCAGAGAGAGCAATTACCCCAAACACAGCTCTGTTGGCGCTACAACACACTCCCTGCCAGTACCAAGGCCCCAGGAAATTAGAAGAGTTCTGTGTGTGTGTGTGTGTGTGTGTGTGTGTTTGTGTGAGACAGTGAATGTGTGTGTGTGTGTGTGAATAAGCTTCAGCAAGGGAGGAAATTGGCTTAATGTTTTTTAGCTGTGTATTTGTTTTTTGGGGGGTAAAAAGAGACAGGAATTGGCGGTAGGATGGGTTTAGGTTTTGCCGGGTGGCCCGCTGTGTGTTGTGGGGGGGAAACAGAAAGAGCGGGAACAAAAAGGGATCCCCAAACACCCGAACACACATGTACACACACCAAAACAAAGATATTAAGACAGTAGGCTAATCAACACGGCTAACAAGGAAACAGGCATCTGCTTGCTTAAACCCTGTCTGTGTTGTTTTTCACATGCTAATCACTGTTTGTTATCACTATCAGTGGGAGGTGTGCGTATTTGGGTATGAGTGTGTGTTTGTGTGTGGTTGGCTGAATTCTCCGTTTACTGCTCTTTGAGAAAATCATCCTCTGATTGTTAGTTTTCAGCTTTTTAAAATTAGCTCCATCTTGTGCTAACTGAGCAATGAAACTCTTTTCTGTGATTTGTGTTTGTGTTTTTTGGAGTAAATGCTGCATACTCCATGTATTTCAAATTACTGTTAAAATGAGGAGAGAACAAAGACAAATACATGTTAAACATTTTCTTTTAAGTTTGATTCCGGAACATTTTCAACATCTTTACCTAATCATTTTTTTGTTTCACCTTTCCAGCTGTCACAAAACCTCATTTGAAAAGTTTTTGTGTGGTGAGATGGCACCTGTAGGCCTGAGCCGCGGATGTAACAGGTAGGGGTTCAGTCTGTCTGGTGAGCTGGTTCAGACTCCGCTGGCATGTGCCTACGGGCAGGAACAAGGACTCCCCCGACTCTACTCAACTAAATGGATAACAGGTCACGGCTGGATATGGAAGATGCTTACGGTCAGAACGATTTCATACCTTAACCGAGATGAGACCACTTAGCCACCGAGGCCCTCTCTTACATGCAAACACATACAGAGGGCTTTGTAGATCCTCGCTGTAGGGTGGGACACACAGAAGCCTTTAGCGTCCTCAGCCATTGTTGCCTATGATTTGCCGTTAAATCCTATTTATCGCTGTTATGGAAATTCATCCCTACCCTAGGGCACATAAGTAAGGGTTTATTCCACAAAACCCCTCCATTTATCCATTCCTCATCATCTTGTGGATTTGCTACAGTGGTGCAGCTTAGATTAATGTAAAAGCTGCCTGGCGGTACAGTATATATATTTTTAATTTGCTGATTGTGCAGCATATAGAATTTTAAGTAATATTTGAAAGTGCTGTTCGACAGCAAAAAGAATAACTAGAAAGACTGAAAAAAAAATAAAATGAGAAAAATAACTAGTACATATCCCAAATCTAATATTCAAATGTCTTCATCAAAAATAAACACATCTGTACACCCAGCTTAAAAATATATATATATATTAAAACAATAAGGTAAGTGAGGATCAGAGCGCTACTTCCAATACTGGATATTATTGCCATGAACAGTTTTCTTGGAGTTATCATCTAAAGAAACGCCTATCTCAAATGTCACTTTCAACGCGGTACAAAGACAAATTCAATTCGCATACCCTGTACGGGATTTAGATAAAGTGCCAGGACAGAATGCCAACAAAAGGAATCTGAGGAAATTTGATTTTCTCACAATGATGGCAAATGTTATCTTTGAATACAGATCGAATTAAAGACACAATGGGTTAAATAGTCGGTGCACACAACTCGGTGACTGTGCTCCTTTTGTTTGTCTTTTTAAAAAAATTGTAACATGCATGCACTGGCACTCAGCAAAAATCTGTCACATGGTGAGACGGTGTCATGTGGGAATGGTGTGTGTTTTACCTCCACCCCCTGTGCAGCTTGCTAATTGCTCACAGGGGTGATATGAACAACTAGATCAACTCCCGTCACAGTTTTAATTTCGCCAGGGGTAAACAAAGGCTCGCTTTGGAAATGAGGGGTGGTACTTTGTGCATGCGAAATTAGTCTATGTCTGCGCCACGTTTTTGTGTCTCACTCCTGTGGAGGGTGTGGTGCTGGCCAAATAAGCTAGTGTGAGGTGCATGATGAGAGCCATCGCAAGAGAAGGAATAATCAACCTGAGTGACACGCGAGCCTCCGGCGCTGATCTTTTTCTCCAGACTGGCTCCAGGTATCAGAGACAACCAGCAAACGGTGGCAAGGCTAAGATATCTGAGATATGTGCTGTGTGAGCAGAGGATTTCCAAGTGTTAGGATATGTGGCTACACTTCTTACAGTTTATCTGTCTGCTTGGTTCACGCACTTGCACAAGGATATAAACACACATTCACACACTCGCACACATCAGATCAATACAGGCTGTTGACAATGACACTGAGATGCTCAATGTGAGGCCAAGAGTTGATTTTTTTCCATCTGTTTTTGCTCCAATCTCTGCTGTCTTCTCCTCACATGTCTACTTGCTGGCCTCTGCAATCTTCTCTTCAAACGGTCCACTATGGAGCATTGTCTCACCTCCACTTGTCTCCTGCACTGCTTCCTCCCCCGTCCTCTCTTCCTCTGCTCTCCAGCCGTACCCTCCCTCCTCATTGTCCCTGTGAAACAATTGGCAGATGTAACATTTAATTATGGCTGTATCTCCTCAGGCGCTGTCGAAGCAGAGCCAAGCTAACGCCACTCAGAGCAAAGGAGGAGTTGCATTACAATTTGCTGTGAAGTGATTTATTCACCGAACAAGGTGGGGAGGAGGAAGAGGAGGAGGGTGAGAACCAAATAGGAAAAGGTAATTTTTCGATACTCGCTACAAAAAGGTCAAATGCTTTTTAATGACTGTGTTTTCTGATAATGCAGAATGGAGTATGGCGCTGGCTAAAGTGACAGCGGCGCTGATGAGGCGGGGAGAGGGCCGGGCAATAATAAAGTTGCAGATTGATATCACATTGCGACCATTTAATGGAGTCTTGTAGCTGAGGACTTAATTTACAACAGGGCTCACCCCGTCGCCTCGCCGCAACTGTCACTGTGTGTGATTTCTCTATTCCAGCCGGGACCTGTCGTTGTTGTTTGCTATCAACTCGGGCCAATTTTCGAAGAGCAAATGAAGTGTGGCCTATTAAATTCACACAGTCATTTGGTGTTCTTGTATGGTGATTAAAATAAGAGACAGATGAAGTGACTGTGAGCATACGAAAGACAAACCACGTTCAACATACCTAAATGGTTACGGAAAAGGATCAAACTGATTAGGACAGAATGGGTGGGGATGGTCAACAAAGACCTAAGAAAGAGATTAAATCTAATACAATACAGAACCTTGTTTACATTCTGAGGTTACACAGGAAACATCAAATATATTTGGCTGTTGTGCCCTTTTTCAGATGCTTGAAAGCACTCCTGAATTTCTTTTTTAGAATACTAGCTCATTTTCAGCACAGGTAAATTACAGCATTGAGACACCCAGAGACATTCAGCACCATTATACTCCCGGTTCGTTAAAAATCTAAGGTCAAGGAGGTCAAATGAATCTATCGGTGATACCTGCCTATCAAATAGTGTACGGCACTACGTCATTTTAATGGATTAAAAAAATAATAATGGTCTTCAGGCTGCAAAGTCTGTTTACAAGCAAATATTGTCTGCATGCACTCATTGTGTGGCCATGTGTTTCCCAAACATTAATCTATGTCAGCACAAAAGAAGCCTTTTAAAATGGATTTAATTACAGCTCTGCCTATATGCAGCAGCACAGGCCACGTATTGTATTTGTGCTTAATGTGGCTTCAAGTCTCCAGGAATTATCAGTATGTTGCTCAACATCCCCCCCCACATACACACACCCACACCCACACCCAAGTCCTGTTTTGAAAATTACATAATTCTCCTTATTAATGAGCGTGAATTGTACTCAACAATTAGAGATGGGTGGAAAATGTTAAGTTGGGTGTTGAGAGAAATGCTTCCAATTACACGGCGACACGGGGCCTTGTACCTTCCCAGCCTCCATCGCTGGTAATTAAATCCACAAGCTTCTTAACGAGGCAGCCATGAAATAAGAGTTGAAGGGTTAATGCGACTATCATTTCTCCCCGCAGAACGACTCCATGAGGCGCACTCACACACACACATTAGCATAAATATCTACTGCAAACACACAGAGCAGGGAGCACGCTCAGTCGTTACGACATTTTTTACTTTTCTTTATCTTGGAAAATGTGAATAATGCAGCGATGGCGTCAGGAAATCAGAAATCACTCCCTCGTACTCAAAGACAGAGTTAAACGTTTCCCTACAGATGCGCAATTAAAGGCAACACTGCGTCGTTGAACCACCAAACATGTGTCCCCTGTGGTGTCCTTATTCCTTCTTCATTTTAACCTCTAAACTGCTATAAACGACTTTCCTCTTATTTCCAATGAGTCCATTTTCCGTGTTTCTCAGAGGCTGAGGATGCAAAGGCCTACTCTGACAATTGCTGAGCAAAGTGATGCCTCCCAGGAACAAAGCGAGCCGGGGAGTCTGGTGAGATGATTATGGAGCTGCTGCTGCCCCTCTGCGTCTGCTGCAGCGAGGATGGGGAGTCCCTCCAAGACCACTTTTTTTTTTCTTTTTAATTTCGATATGGTTAAAAATACAAATATGGCCACCTATGAGTTTTGGATTAATTAATTTGTATCACCACATTTGACAAGCAGTGCAGACGTCGTTTAGCTACATTTAATGGTTTAAGTCACCGAGGGGTTTTTTTTCTCCAGAATTATGATTTCATGTCGCGGCACCGGTGACATCTGAGGCAGCACGCGCGGGCTCAGGCTATTTAATAATTTTGTTAACTTTTCACCTTCGTTCAATATCCTGACAGGACGACTGAAGGCTGTGCTTGCCTTGTGCCATTATCATCAGCAGCCCGTGACTTATTGTAATGGCTCCCTTCAATCACCGTAGGATGTATTTGAATTCCTAATAGCGGCAGAATCAGCGTCTAATCTGCAGGGGTGGGAGGGGGGGTGGGAGGGGGGGGGGGGTGAGGGGCTGGAGCCGCAGTGTGTGGTCACCCGCACTAATGGAGGAAGCGTCTCCCCGAGAGAAGGCACTGACAACAGCATTTCCAATTGCGCAAACGTGTGAATAAAAAGATCAATCTTGATGCGTAATTTGCGTTTAAATTCTATTGCATTAATAACAGTTAAATGGTTCGAATAATATTCGAGATTGTTACTGAATTTGGATTTATGTAGTAAAAAAAAAAATTCAACAACTTTAAAAATCCGATAGCCAGATTGCTCATACTTAGAGCTAATGCCAGCTATTTTAGGGTAAACTGCACACCAATGCAAATATCTAAAATACCGGACTTCTGACGGTGTGAAACTTTTACTCCATCACACAAGGTCCTCCTGGCTCGTTAAGATAGTTGCATAATCCGCAACCACAATGACTTTCCCATTATTCCATTCGGCCCCTAATCCTCGGCTTCAGCAGAGGTCATATCTGCCCAGCTCGAACGTCGCAGTCTTGAGTACCCCCAATTATTGATACCTTCTTCCAATAGGCGATGGGTTTCGTTTGTATTTCATTCAGCTCAGTATGACCTGAAAATATGTCAAAGAGCTGACATTGTTAAAAACCATCGATGTGGGGAAACCTCATCAGTGCGCCGACCGTGCCTCTTCTCTCCTCCAATAATTAAAACACTGGTAAAATATCAATGTCCTGTGAGAAATGAGCGCACTTCTTTTCTCAAAAATGGGCCACGCACATAAAAGATAGATGAGGCCGTTCATGCTTCTGTAATTCGGAGAAAGAAATGGAATCTGTTCATGGTAATGTAATTTAAGGTATTGGTGCTTTCTAATTTCTGCGGTCCTGAATATATCCTGGTATTCGACCTGCATTGGAAATTACCTTCTGTCGTAAACGCTGGTTCAGTGACATTGCTTTTTTTTATTTCAGTTTTGCATAAAAATTATACTGAATTTACTCTAATCTAAAGATACAAATAGCAGAAGCCTGTAGATAGAGACACAGTATTTTGGGGTGGTTTAATATCTGTGGGTTTTTATTGAGGAGGGCCATGTTAAGTTCCCATGTAAACACAGACACGTGCATCTGCACACACAGTCTCCCATTATTACACTGTAAGGATTCATTACCTTTGTTTGTTTTGTCGACCTGTAAACAGTGCAGGCTGATCTGGTATCTGTAGCTTGCAGCTTTTCCTGGGCCAGACACAAACACATTCCTTTTAATGAGGCTGCAGAACTGCCTGCACAGTCCTCCACTCCAGATCATTAATATTGTATTGTTCATATCATGAACTCCTAGGTTACACCGAGCATGCATTTTTCATTGCGATAATCCTTAATTATTTTTATGCACCCTTAATCTTTCATATAGTTTCAGTGTTTTGCTTAAATATTTAATGGCATGATGATGCGGCTTGTCTTCCAGGACTCGGCTTTCTCGGAGGAGGAGGAGGGGAGATGCAGAGGATGTGGTGGAGGGAGAATGGAGACAGAGAGAGTGATGAGAAAATGGATTTTAACGCCTCTCCCAATATAAGCCTCCTCGGCACTGTCTGGTTGACTGACTAGGCCTCTAGTGGAGACGCTGTTTTAATTCACATCAACACTGACCTCATTCAAAAATAATCCTCTCTCCCTTAATCGCTTTTATTCTGGAGCTGCAACTCATTTCTTCATATTTAACAGCAAGCAAAAATGGATGCTGTATAAAAAAAGGAAAAAAGAAAGAAAAAGAAAGAAAAATGTAAAAACACAAACTGTTTAATGGTGGTTTCATTGTGAAAAAAATATTTTTAGTGTAACTGTTATCTTGAGCAATATCTTCAGAATAATGAAAGAAATATCACCTGTATTAACTGGTAGGTGCATCATTGCATTTTTATTTATTTTTTTATTGAATAATTGTACAAATTATGTAATTATGTTGAAAATTATTATAACTAACACTGTAGAACTGCTAGTAAATAATGAGATGTATTCTCTTGTTTTACTTTTAAGTATCTCAAACATATGAAATCCACATGTAAAAATATTTATATTAAATGTTAATACTGATAATAAAAACATTAATTATGAAACATGCAAAGTTGCTACTAAAGGATCTACCTTAAATATTCTTACATATTTTTAACACAATAACCAACACAAATGTTACATTTCCCCCCTGAAAGAAGTATTGTAATGACAGTGACCTCTCACTCAGAATCCCCTGATGAGTTAGTCATTGGTGCCTGAGCAGGGCAACTTTGAGGCATGTTGTGAATCTTGGCAAGTGGAGAGGGGCCTTGCGAAATGCTTTCAGTTACTTAGCATGTAAATATTTGCAAAAAGGAATTAATTCATTAAAAGGTGACAGTCTCGCTATAATGTATACAAGTCAGAGCTCATTCAGTCCACAGAAAGCTTAAGTCAGATAAATTTCTACATCATTTGTTTTAGGCCAAAGTTCAACCTGCAAACCCAATCATTGGCTTACAGCTTTAGGGTGCTAATACAGTTATGGTTAGTGAAGTATCGCTCTGCCCTTGGTTTAAAGCCCCTGCAGCTGAGTGGCAGATGGGCAGAATTGTTGCCGGTTCAAAGGTGCATACTTAGATGTGTTTATCCCCACTCCTTGTACAAGGGGAGTCTAGTTTAATTCAAGCATCACACACAGGGATCTATTAATCTCATCGGGCGATATGACAGGAACAAAGATAGGATAAATCTCCACCAACACATTACTGGTAATGTTACTGCTGTAATAACTGTAGTTTTGTGTGCGTGGGTGTGTGCCATCCCATACAGGGTAGTTTGAAATAATCTGGTTACAGATATAGCCCACAATGATTGATAGGGTATGATGATAGAGGAGGAAAAATGACAGATTCAGAGAAAGGAGGGTTAAATAAACAGTTTTCTTATTATTGGAAACTTATCTTAAGTTAATTTAAATATATATATATATATATTTTAGAACAACATTTATAACCATTTTTACCTAAAGTGAAACATAAGTTTAAATCTCATGGGCAGAATCTTCATCTCTATGTCCTCTGTCCCCTCTACCCCACACCCGCCTTACAGTGCTGAGGAGACACTCTTATCCCTTCTTCCTGATTCACTTACGCTTAGCTTTTGCTGCACTTAACTCTTAAAGTGATCTTTAAGACCACCCAGGTTCTCACTGTTTTAGACTTTGGTTAATTGTTGTCTGACAACTTCTTACACTGAATATACTTGAACATTTAAAGTAAGATTTGAACGTAAAGCTAGTTAGAAAAGCATTACTTAAACTTTTCTTTTTTTTAAAAACTGAATTGCAATTTGGGATTTTGACTATTTGATACAATGAAACCAATCACAAAAGTCACCCAAAACTCTTATATTGGTTGAATATATATGTATAAAATATCGGTGAAATTGCCTCCTGTTAACAGAATCTGGGCCCTGTGGGGGTGTTCAACAAGTCTGTTAAACAGCATCATGAAGAAGGACAATCATTCACCAAGGGACACAACACCCCTGATCTCCACATGGCATGCCTATCCATAAAGGGCTCTTCTGAGGTCCCCACTGAGTATTTCAGCCCTGGATGGCCTGCTGTATAGTGTATAGTGTGAAAGCAAGAGTATAAGAGGAAGCAGGGTTCATCATCTTGAGCAAAGAATGGTAAATAAAATGCACTCGTATGAAGGAAGAACAGGAAGAGCAGAAAAGGACAAGGACGAGAGGAAGAAAAAGGAGGAAGAGAGTTTCTTCACTGCTAATTAGCCACCTAGCACAGGCCCTTCCTAGAAGAATACTGTGATGGTAAGGACCAAGACGCTCACGTACACACATGCTGAAGCACAGGCTTGTGTTGTGTGGGGGGTTTAGCATCCTCCGAGTGTTAGGTAATTGGAGCGTTGTACCTCTAGAGAAAACTGCTGATTTCATAGGAAGTGCTAACAAGACCTTTGTGTGCCATGTTTCCCTTTTCCAGGGAGCCAGAGGGGCCAGACACAGAGAGAGCTCTGGGTCTATAGTGGGAACAGACCCAGCCATACCTGAGTACATCCAGCCACAGCAGTAATGAACCTCTTCACATGGCCGTTCACCCAAAAGAAAAAGAGGTGGATAAAGAAAGGAGGAATGAGAGAGAGGAGGGGGTGCAGCCTAATTTCACAGCCGCAGAATAGCAGGTGGGACAAAAGGTCTAGCTTGAGGAGCAGAGGTGGGTGGGTGGGGGGCTTTATTAGTGGTATTCTCCTGCCCCATTTACACCATCTCTCTCCTCTGCAGTGGAGCACTTATCACAAGTGTACCCATCCAGCTCACCAATAGAAACAAGCAAACGCTATCCGTCAATGTTTACCATTAAGGATCTGTCATTTGCAGATCCACCATATGTGGCAGATTAATGGGACACAGGCCCCTCTTTCCTTCTCTGTCTAGTTCTCTTTCTCTCTAGTGTACATGTTACACACCGTGTGGCCAAACTCAGTGTTGTTCTGAGAAGCAGACTGAAAACAAACCACAGAGAAAAGAAACAGATAGCCAAAGGAGCAAAAAGACTGTCAGCTGGGAGGTAAAGGAAGTTTTTCATGAATGAATTTGCAAAAGTTGTACCTTTACGTTTATGGATCAACTTTGAAAAAGCAGCAAATCTCTGCAACCAATGAGATCAGTGGTGGAAAAGAAGTAAAAGCAAAATCTAATAATCAAGTAAAAACTTTTTTTTTACCCAAAAAGCAATTCATGTAGAAACATACAGCTATCATCTCACATAGGAGTCATGGGTTGGAACTCCTCCTCCTCATTCTATAATTACTATCTCTGTAATACAATTGTTAAAAAAAAACAAAGTGTTGTAATATTACTAAGGCACAAGACACTGTCGCCTAGAAACTGAACTTATTCATGTTGAAAGCGATACTATGGCAAAAAAGAAAATTAATTAGTGCTTGAAATGTGTTCCATTTTTTCCTGAGTTCTTTATATATATTAAAAAAAATGGCTAATTACTATCTATAACAGAATTGCATGTACCTTTGTAGTCCCAGTCTAACTTTAAACATGATTTGCCAGTACTTCAACTTTACTGCTATCTGACAAAAGTCTGTTCCAAGAGCAGGTTTTGAATTGGCAAGATGTAATTGCATGCTACTAACATCATGGTGTGGTTATTTATTTCCATTATCCTAAAAATGCCAATGATGAAAAGACTAGCTGGCTGCCTTTTCATTAATGGCATTTATTGTCTCAGTTTAAAATCATATTCGATTATAGGGGATTATTTTCAGAATATTTTTCTTTAGTAAAAATTTTTATTTCGACAAATTCTAAAATGTCAGCTTTTTAGTGTCAAAATAAAGCCAAAGAAAATTGAAGATACTTACTAAATCAGAAGTCATGGGATGGTTTGAGGGTGTCACATGGAGGCCGGTTTTGAAGGAATGGCATAATTATTAAAATACCAATTAATGTTGGTATAAATGTTATTATTTCAGGACTACAATATTTTTCATATAACTTTAAAAAAAAAACATTTCCATTTTTTCAATAACTAAATAGACCTGATGTACAAAACCTGTGCAGCTAAATCTAGAACTCATGAAGTTAGTCAATTTGCCTGAATAAGTGCATATATATATTATATATAAATATAGATAGCTAATAAGTTTAACATTTTTCATGTGATATTTCAATTAAAGCTAATTAACTTACTATGCCTTTTGTGGACTTCTCTTCAACTATTGTGTATCCAGTCAGACACACAAATCCGGCTGTTAATACAAGGAAGTCAAGCTGTCGCTAGAGACAGTGACTTCTTTTTTTAAAGGCTACATACTGGACATCTTTGTCAGAGCTCTGGGCTGAATGGTAGCCTACTGCCAGAGAGGAAGAAGGGGAAGAGGGAAGAGACGGGGCATGGGGTGACACTCTGGTGGTCCTGACTCCCCGTTTCTTTCTTCTTCTCTGTTGGACAAACATCTCCACACTGTGGTCCATCTGTCTGTGTGGCTCTCTGCACCCTCGAGGCCATGTCTGCCCATTCAGCAGGGTCCTATAAGTAAGTCATTGAACAAGAGAGGGGAGAGGTGGGGGACGGAAGGAGGGAAGGGCAGACAAATAATTCGGGTTCTCTGCTTTTTGTTGTGCTCTTCCTCTGAGCAACCCAAGAGAACACAAAACAACACAAAGAGAAAGTCCTGTCCCTTTTCCTAACCTCCTTCCTCTTACTTGTAACCTCCAAAAACACATACAGAGGAGACCATTTATTAAAGACAACTTACTGTAGGCAGTATTCCATGCTCCTCTCCCAGGGTCTAAGGACAATTAAAGTCTCTTTCTATAGGTTTGTCTCAGTGTGCAAGGGGCAAATTCTTCTTAAAAACTAGAAAACAAAAACACACGCACACAAGGGATGGCTTTCCAAAATATGTAGAAAAAAGAGAGAGTGGGCAGGTGTAGAGGAAAAGAGGGATGAGAGTGTGCAACCCTCTGCAGAGGATTTATCTCATCTTCAGAAGAGAAGTACTGAAAGGATAGAGATGCTGCAAAGGAGGAGAGAGGTAATAAGTAGAGGCCAGAGATCCAAAAAGTTATCCTTCATTTCTGTTGTGCTTTCACGTCCTGATGGCCTCCTTTGGAGGGGCCCTGATTTTTTTCACCCCCTCTGCAGCACGCATAGGGGGTGAAAAAAGTATATGTGAATGAAACCAATTTTGAAAAAAAGGTTGAAAAAAAAATGGGAGGTACAAATGAGTTAAACGAAAATCTTTTGAATTGACAAACTGGAAACTTATATGTTGGATAAATAAATATTATGGATGTGTGCAGTTGTCATCTGACTAATTAATAATCGATGAAAAGATACATGGAAATACACTCCTGAGGTGGATATTGAAAATTTGAAATAACAAATTATCGAAGGAGATATCTGTTTTGCTCCAGTAGTTTTGTGCTACAAAGACCGACTGTATCGTTGTCTGGTATTCACAAAAGTTTCATCATTTAACAACATAATTCCAACCTGTTAAATGTCAACAGCTGATTTATTGGTGTTTAGATAGCTGTGCAAATTAGGACTTAAGTGTGGCTGATTAAAGGGAAGATTCTAAATATCACTGTATTACATGCTCTTCCCTTTGGAAGTGAATCCAACTCAGCTGATTTTTCTCTGGTCACATGGCAGCTCTCAGCAAATAACACACTTTCCACTTTCTTTATTGGCATTTCAAGTTGTTGCTGTTTACATAAAGGAATGCGATGATGTCAAATTATGGAAATTAAAAACATATTAGCACTTAGGAAAGCTACTGCCTTGCATCATTTGATGCAGTTAATTCAGTTTCAAAGTATCATCTGTACATATCACAAATCATTTGCAGGCCAAAGCTATTCTCTGCTCATCCAACAACGCCATTAAACAGCATGAGAAAATGAGCAGTTTTAAAAAAAGGGAAAAAAAGGAGGAGGAGGGTATGTGCATCTTGTTCGAGGTATTGTAAGTGACATATTATTTACAGTAGGGTGTCAAGGAAATGGTATGTATGATGAAATGTCACGGCAATCAACATGTCGTCAAAAGGATCATTTGACATATGGTTTAGTGGATGGTAGTCAGAAATACACTGTGGGGGATGCAAATGTAGGATGAGATACCGGCATATGTGTCAGGTACAGTGAGGAAAGCTCCAAAGAGTCACAGATCTGCCTCAGATAAAGCAAAAGACCAGCCAAGTGAAGAAGACTGCATCATTTTCAGTCGAGTAAATATTAAGATAGATCCACAAAGTGAAAGAATAACACAGTCAGTTTCTTATACAGTCTCATAAAGGCTGAGAGCAAGACAGACAAAAGGCCAGACAGAGGTGCGTTGCACACAGAAAGACAGGTTTGTGTCACAGGGAGCTGATGGACAGATTTGACTGACAGGCAGACAGACAGGTCTTTTGCAGCCCAGTCAGTCCCATTATGGCGCAGGGGTGTTCCCTCTACAGTGGAAGCTGTCACTCCTGTATCGCTCAAATGACAAGCCACTCTAGCCGGGGACGCGCTGCTACGGGCTGAGAAAGCATGTCATCTTTTTCTTTTCTTCCCCCTCTCGGTGATGTCTCGCTCGATAAAGGAGCAGCCACAAGAACAATAGGAACGACGGACTGGAAAAGGACAGAGAAAGACAGAGAGATGGGGAAGAGGGTGAGAGCGAGATGGGGCGTTTTGACATCTGAATTACATTTCTATCGCCTCAGACATGAGAGAAGAATGGAGGAAAAAGAAAGATGGGAGGAGGGAGGGAGGTGGGACGCCAAACCATCACTTAGATGTTTATTTTAACTTCACTGTATTTGGCTGGCATCTAAAACGCTAAAACCTGTGTGCCTGTGACATGAGCTCTTTGAATAAGGCTACACGGAAGGAGCTAACAGAAAAGTGATATTCATGTTATTTTACTGGTGTGGCAGAAGAGGAATTTGGGCAGGAATCAGTAACTTCTTACTCTGCCGTCTACAAAGACCACACATGAGGCCTGACAAGAGCCCAGTGTGGTCTGGCAAAGACTAGAGCAGAGATAACTGACTTTAACCTGCATGTGAAGAAAGACTCTTCTCTTTAGTTGTGCTGTGTTGTAGCCTGTTTCCCGCACCCCTTAAAATCTCCATCAGTGATGTCAGTGATGGTTTATATGTTTCAAAATACAAAAAAAGCAGAGCAGGTCATCAATGAGCCTTAATGCATTCACTAAACAGTGTGCTCTGCCAGATTATCCCATTCTAAGCTTTTCTCTCTTACTTTTAACTTGTCACACATCTGTACGTGTGTCTGGAGAACAGTGTGTGCATGTGCATATGCAAATGTGTGTGCGAGCATGACTGTATGTGACACCCAGCCCTCTATAACCTCATTAGAATCTTTCAGGTCCCGCTGTGCACCCATCCACACACACTCACACTGCTTTGATTTCTCAAAGTCTAAAGATGTCAATCACCTGCCCCCTCTAAGTCGGAGCAGGGGAATTCATACAGGCAAGCACATGAATGCGCGCGTGCACACCCAAGCAGGCATACACACACGCATAAACTATCTATCAACGTCCTCCTCCCACTCCCCCTCCATCTCTATCTTCCTCTCCCTCGTCACTCCCCCTCAGCCATTCCACTATTTGAGAGTAATTTCATGTGCCAGCGTGGTGCATAATACACTTTTAATGGACAACTAATTCTCTGCCATTACTTCGTCAACATGATTACGGGATCTGCCGCTCGCAATCCTGAGGAGTTGGGCCCAGGCTTTTTAAATATACACAAGACATTAATGTGTCTCTATTCAGCTTTACATCAGGGGATGTCAGCCATTTACATAATGCTGCCATTGAGGTCTGTGACAGCCTCCCTCTCTCTCCTGCCCCTGCTCGATTTTCCAACATGATTTCTTTCCACAAAGGGCCTCAGAGCATTGCCTTTTCCCTTCTGCCTCACTCTCCCTTCCATTCTATGAATGCTCGCACTTTCCGCCGATGCTGTGGAAAAGAGGTTGGAGAGATGGAGGGAGAATGAGACAGAGAGAGGGGAGCAGGGATTAGGTAAGGCAGTTTTTCTAAAGGAGTGTGAATGGGGAAAGTTGCCTTTCCATCACCTGTACAAAGATGGGATATCAGCAGATAAAAGGGGATGAGTGTATAATTTGACCACTTAAATGGCTAGTTCATTAGGCCTGTCAGGATAGCACTTCTGTGCCTGTCGGGAGGCATGGCAGATATGCAAATCAGCTCCCTGCACTGCACAAGACATTCAGCATTTGGTTTTTGAGGGAAAAAACACAACACAGGTTGCAAAACTCACGCTGTGCATTTAACGGGGGGAAATTGGGATTTGAAATGTTTGTGAGGCTGATTTGTTTTCACCAATAACTTGACAAAAAGAGATTATAGCAGTGGACCAAAAATCTGGAGTAACAGTCCTGGTCAACTAAAAGCAAAGATTAGATACAAAGTTAAAAGTTTTTTTGTGTGTGTTTTATGAATTTCTTCTTTTTTTCCGCACAAGAATTCCATTTATGTCTTGGATGTTCTGCTATTATCACATCTTTTTTTACAGACCAGCAAACCACATTTTCTGCAAACAATCACACATCTAACTAGATAATGAAGTAAACAACAACCACAACAGAGATCTAAATTAGTGCGTTTCACTTCTTTTCTCTTGAACTGAGCTGAAAATTTGTATTTCTCAAAGCATGGCAAAAAGCATTTTTTATGTGGACTGTGGGCATCATTTTCTGTTTTATGGAGCCATCCCAAAAAAATTCAAATTTCCAACTCTTGATGTTAAAATTTTGTCTGATTTTATTATATGAAAATATTAAATTCTGTTTTTTATATGATAAAAAGACAATTATGTAAATATAGATATTGACATAGATGTAAGACTTCTCTAAACCTACTTGACATAGCTGGGTCTTTGGAAAATCCGTTCAGTGATCAAAGTGAGTTGATTTTCACATAAATATTACAGTTATTTTTTGGAGGCCAGAAAATAAATTCTGCAATTCTGAAAATATAAAAACGAGGACTTACTGATTTTTTAAATAACTGATTGAAAGAAAGGCTACTGATAATACAATATGTCTGTGTACAAATATGGTGACCTGGACACATAGGAAACCGAGTCTCTCTGCTGGCAGGAAGTTCAGCCAGCGACTGAAGTTCATAAAAAAAAAAAAAACTCCATCCACTTCAAACAGGTTGAGGTACATATTGGCCTGAGTACACAGCCTTGCGTGCAGTGTTTGTACGTCGGGGTCTCCTGTTAAATCAAAGTCACCAAAGTTGTTATTGTCTCCACGGGGACATTTCCTATTGAGCTCTGTTTGATGTGTGAGAGCAGACCACAACTGGCCACTAAGGCCAAATACAGGAAGTTGTCTTTCATTTTGTTAGATGCCATCTTGTTAGGTCACGGCAGGTTTATGAGTCTCTCTGGAACATTGAAATATGAACATATATTATTGACAGCATTAAATCAATTCATTATAGTCAGTATATTATTGATTTATTATTAATAATTTAATAATAGTAGTATGTGGGATAACATTTTTTCTACAAAAGAGTTACAAATTTGTAAGCCGCTATTGACCAAAGTATCATGAAACTTGTTTTTTTCCAGTACATACAATACATACTTAACATGAATAAATAATAATAAATCTCTTTGGCCAAGAATGATAAAACCATGCTAGAACGTTGCAGGTAGGTGTGCAGTGTGAGCAGTGATTGCCTCTAATGAAAAGACATATAATAGCAAGAGAGTAGGAAGGCCATATAGCAGCTTAAGTGTGAGAGTACTTTCTTTTGAAATGGAAAAAAAACTCACTGAAAGCCTGCAAGTGCGTGTGTTCATGTGTGCGTGATTTATATGTGTGGGTGCATAGTTGGGAGTTCTGCATGCTGACTAGCATAAGGTGGGTAACGGGTGTGTGTTCAGATGTCCAGAGGGAGAGATCTGTGGTTGTAATAGCATCATCTGTAATTTGCCACTACTGCTAGCATTAAAAGCAGTGTAGATAGAAGCCTGCACATCAGTACGTGCACATGCACAGACAAGTTCACAGATGTGAGGCAACAAAGGAAATGTAAGTACAAAATAAAAGAAGACATTTAGTCTCCAGCTCAGACGCTGCGTATTGAAACTGAGGTCAGTTTCAGCAGGCCTCTAACCAATAGTCAGTACTTCTATACTTCTGACCAGTGGGGATTTCAACAAATGTTTGATCATATAAATGTCTGTAATTATGTCACTTTTCACTTTAATACACCAATTCACACTTTTGTTGTGACTTTCACCGTTTCTATCCAGCTGGTCCTGGTGGAAATTTGTGAAACTGGAAGGTAGGCAGAACCATTAACCCAATTTGTCATTAGATGCATCTTCCGCAGCTGCACCATGTCTTGGTTTGTTTGCAATTTGATCAAGACTTGTGATCATGCGTGTAAACATTAGCACACCACATTTCACAGAATGTAAAGTAGAGCATAGGCTAGAAGGATTAAACCAAATTCTGTACCACGACAACACCCGTTCAAAAGTCCCAAGTTGCTTTAATGTTTACACATAAAGTCCTGTTCGAATTTCCTTTGCTAAAAACATGGGAAAAGTAAACGTCAGGTGACTTTATTTTATTTAGTTTTTTCGATAATGTTACACAGTGAAAAACAGCATTTCATTTTACAACTTGATGCCACTGTTTGGGCACTACTGGGATGAGTAAAAGTTTTGAAGAACGGCAAATTTGCACGGAAAGCAGTGACAATTACAGGACTTTTCAGGGGCACCTCGGTGAAAAACTAATTGAATAAAATATTTTGCCCATCGAATTGGGCTTTTAAAATGTGACTGCTCATCTAATATTGTTTTGATTTCAAAAGCTCAGCACCTGCATCTCAGGGTCTGCAATGGTGACAGGTAAAAACACATGCAATATATGATAACAGACATTTCAATGAATAGCTGAACAGTGCCATTAGAGAGGTGAAGGGTGTCGAGCTATGCAGATCACAGAGCAACAGGAAGATGATATTGCTATTACCAGGTGTTGACACATGAGATTGCATTTACATTTTCATCCAATGGAAACCTAAACACAAGCTGTTGTTTGTGAGAGTTAGCCACCAATCATGCATGCCAAAACAGTAATCAATATGTAGAATAACTTTGGGGAATTGCATTGTAAAACATGAACACTCTGACATCTTGCTCTTTCATCTCCCCTGTCTCGCCCCTCTTTGTCTCTCCTTCCTCTACAGGCTGCTCACTCTCATCCCTCACTTCCTCCTTCTTTTCACCCAGCCCACTCTGACTCTCTGGAGCCTGAATAGGTTGTCGACTCGAGACTTGTCTGTGTTTGTGTTTCGTGTTGTCAATGGCAATGGCGTTATCAATTAGTGCAGCAGTGGGAGCCCAATTAACAGCATCAAACAGCTAATTAATAGAGCCGTGTGAGTTCGTAGTGCACAACAGAAAGCTGCATGACTCTACACTAGCGCAGAAATGCTATAGGATGACAACACTGTAGGAAAGACAGGACTATACAAATACACGTTTGTACACACATAATAACACAAAACAACACACGTGCACACATAAGACTGACAACACAGTCAAACACACAAAGGCTTAGATGATTATTTGCCCACAAGCATTTACAGTGACATGTTTAAGGATTGTAAAAGAACAGGCAGGGTCAAACTATGATGTCGCCACAATCCAAAACCAATTTGTTTGGTTTCTCTCATAAAAAGTGAGTGCAAAAAAAAAAGGTCAGGACAACACAATGGATTCACAGGGACTTATAAAAAGTTGGAAACATGGTGTCCGAAAAAAAAGTGACAAAACAGCTGTGTCCCCCTGGAGTTAAATATGAATTTCCCATACAAAGGTATTTTTTGGAAGTTGGCAGGAGGGTTTGGATGCTCGTTTTCTGGTTGATAATGCTCAGGCCTGAGAAGAATAATGCACAAGGCTTGTGGTTTCCATCCATTTCCTAAACCTAAACATTTCAACTGGAAGTCTTCTCTTTGTAAGGGTTGTTGTTTTTAAAACAAACAACTTTTTACTCTAGTGAGATTACTAATATTTTTTTCCTTTCCTGGCATAAACCAACAAAATTAGATTTTTCTCATATTTTTCCTTAAACCAGATTTTACGGATTCACAATTGCATTTAGTCCAGCACTGTATATTCCAACATCTTCTCCGTATTGCTCAGACATCGTTAGTTTCTCATGGTTTGGGATTAAATACATACAATGTTGAATAAGTTATATTTTTGCAGAACGTTTTGCACTCATTTCCTGTTTATAGTTCTGGAAACTCTGCAGATCATAAAGCAAGTTTTTTTGTGTGTTAGATTGAACATTTGTTCAGAGAAAAGGGCTTGGCTATTTACATTGTAGACTAGTTTTTATACCTCTGATGTGTACTTTGTGTGTTTTTCTGAACTGTCGTATCAACCTCGCTCCTGTAGTAACTGCCTGCACAACTGTTTGCAGCACAGCATCCTTCTGGTATTGGTTCTAAATAATAAGAATTTGCGGTAATACATGATATAACTGGCAAAGTGAATACCCGACCAGCCATTCGATGAGAGCAGTCAAATGTAACTCCCAAATTAGCTGAAAAACTTTAATCATCATCACAATAGGTAAGCTGCTTTCCTAAATTCTGTAACACTTTGCACGCACAGTAAAAGAGTTTGAAAGAAGCATTGTGACTGGCGTGAGCTCAATATGATTGCTTTACAAAAAACTTTTCTCAGAGCTGCCTCTGTGAGATGGCCTCATGTGAATTATAAATGAGACTAAAACGCAAGTCACGATAAACCATGCAAACCGTGCACAGACCAGACCTCATGTTTTTGTTCATTCATATTCACAAAAATAGATATCTGGCTATAATTAATCAATATCACTTGCATCCCTGCGTGTGGCATTCTTTGAGTGTTGATACAATTCATTTATCGCTACACTATGCACTGGAGGCTGTATGTGTTTTATCACTACATGCAGAGGTCGTTCTCGGACCCATCCGACTAATTTTCTGAGCGTGTGAAAGGCGGAGGCTGTCGCTCTTGGCCCTGTCAAGGCTTGCTGGCACAGCTCAGCTGGAAGGGAATCATGCCAGCAACTGTAAAAAGTGCTCAATTTTTGTATTGACAGGTGGCCACTTATTTGAATCAGCTGCCACCAAAGGGCACAAACTATACTTCTGACAAATGGCCCACTCATCCTGCGTGGCCGAGATCCAAGTGAGAATGGGCTTCAGTGGAGAGCTGCACGGGTGATAACAAATATGACACAGCACACACAATGAAGTTGTGCATAGAGAATGTGTGCATTTACACGTGCAATACAACTGTAAGCTGGCTCTTCAAAGTCATGCCAATAGTTTTTGGGGGGTTCAATACTTTTAGAACATACTCAGTACAATGCATTGAAGCCAATGATAAAAAAAAAACACCCCAAAAAAGAGAACTCAAGGCTGGTAGACTCTTGGCAGAAGACAGCGTGCCAGGACCAGAGGCTAGACTCAAGCTTAAAGACAAGATTTTCCCTCTGCAGGACATGTCCATGCCATGACACAGAAACAAAGAGCCTGAACTCATTGGGAATAAATAGTGCTGAACATCTCCAGTCAGGAGCAAATAAACACTTAGAACAATTAGAAGTACATACCCTCGCTCTCCTTTACACGCATTAACACAGAGACACGCATTCTCTCAGTCCCTCACAGGAGGTTGCGGTTATGGCTTAGGCAACACTCCCGTTCTTTTCAATCAAACAGAGCATTAATACTGAATCAGCTAAAGGTTAATTGGGCCAATGTCCTTGTGCACGTATGGATGGAAAATGGGTTTGTGTCAGTGGGTATGTGTGTTTGTAACTATGAGTGTATCTGTTGAAACCCTTACCCAACTGCTGTATTCAAGCAAAATGCCTTTTTGTCACAGAGGGATTAGTGTGGACATAATCTATGTACATTTCCCCCTGAGGAGGCAGACAAGTGGCTGCTGGAGTATTTACCTCCCCCAAACAGAATAGCCAGAAAATTGTTTGGAACAGGTGCATGCCACCCTGTAGGGTAACACGTACCAGCACCAGGCCCAAAATCTTAAACTGTAGTTTTTGCAATCAGATGATTATTGTGTATTACATTTGAGTGCATTTATTTGTATTTTAACTGCTTTACACAAATAAAATAAATGAAGCAAAGAAAGGTAGGTAAAAAAAGATCATTTTAAGTCTACAGAAGATATAAAAAATGGTGGTTACCAGACATAAACATCTGTCAAAATGTATCTAAGAGGCCAGAAGAACCTTTTTGGCATATGTAATTTGCCCACAAATGACGTTATACAAAAATATGTTTAAAAGTATGCTTGTATGACTGTCCAAGGAAGAAAAGCATTTAACCTGTGTAAGATTCGACTGCTACATCCCTGATTAGCGCCCAGAGCTGGAGCTTTCAACAATGGCCGTGTCTATTGTGGTTGAGCTGAACACCATTTTCAATTCTAACTTTTGCAGTGCTAATAGAAGTGGCAAGGGGGGGGGTTGGGGGTAAGAGTCAGAGGCAGAGTGTTGGGCAGCGGCCTCATTGACCTTCAAAGCAGAGACGAGGGCCCTCTCCATTCCGCCAGCACCACTTGTGGCAGGAAGAGAGGCTCATTGACTGGCCCCTAATGGCCCCCTGGCCTACAGGAATATGGGTTGGCAGGTTAGAGCTGTTACCCTGGAGACCACAGACATATAGGCCAAAGAGGGGCATATGGGAGGGTTAGAAATAAGAGGTATAAATGATGGAAGAAGGGAAACTACAAGGTGAGGAGGCAGAGGGAGTGTTGTTCTTACTGGAAGTGGAAAAATTAGTCTGAAACCTTTTAGAAGTAGAATGACTGCAAACAAACATTGATGAAATTATTTTAAAGCACTCGGAATTCTCCAAGGTTTACCTTGATTTTGATAAATCTATCTGGGATAGCATTAAGCAATCCAAACGGCAACAAACCCACATTCCAGGTGGCATGAAAACTGACCAAAGATGTACAGTAGATACATGCAGTTCAGGAGAACCATCTGTGAAGTCACTGTTGCATCACAGAAAGTCACTGATGTGCAAATAAATCTGATCACTAGAGTGGTTTGTAGGTAAAATAAAACTTCATGAGTGAAATACAATTTACCCTGGCATTTTTTTAGTGATGAATCACTTTCCATATCCATTCTGCCGTAACTGATACAAACCTTCATGAGCCATGGATCCTGTTTTTGACACCGACCTCCCCATACCCCGCTTAAATTACAAAACTTAATTCTTGAATGGCAACCGGATTCTACTTTAATCCTTGAATGTAAAGCCAGCTGTGTCTTCTGACTGACGGCCTCGCTGATTAACCGACGGGCAGAGTCAGCGGCAGACAATGGGACGCAAAGGAGCTGCTGGTATGCAGAGAGGCAGGTGTTAATTCTGCACTGCTTCTGCGGAGGTTAATGTTGGCCCTCTCTCATTGTCGGCAGGGTAAACACAGCCACAAGAGACTGTCAACAGTTATAGGAAGGACTCTTCACCAACATCAACCACTTGTGTTGGTTTGTAAGTCCTAAAGCCCGTTTCTCCTTTTCCCTGTGCATCTCTTGTTTCCACCATGCCTGACCTAATCAGCAATATGTTGAGTGCTTTCGTCAACAGCAACAGCCCCTTCAATTAGCAGCCCACTGCCATAAGCTCATGCGTAAGCATCACTTTGAAATTGCTTGCATGCGTGTGTATTGCTAGCTTCCAGACTAACCTCAGCTCCCTCACGTTAGTCAGCTAATAAGTCAGTCATTGAGCAGCCTCCTGTATATCCAGATCGAGAGGTTTAATGGGCATTAAAGATGGAAAGGCTGAACAGGTAGAGGGGGATAACTACCAGTGGGCTAAAGCCGTCCAAGCCACTGAGAGAACAGATGGGAGTCTACACATCTGCTAAATAGAATCCACAGGAAGCACAGAAACCTAGTTTAAGGTGACTGCATTAATACTGCAGAATTCCACCTCCACATATTTCTCCCTTCCCTCTGCTGTAGTGAAACACATTATTGTCGTCAAGGCCAGCATCAGATGTGCGTGTTTTTATACGTGTGTGGGAGCTGGGAGTAGCTCCCACTCAACCATGTCAACTCATACTCGATGGCTTTTGAAATGAAATAAATAAGTAAATAAATAAATAAAAATGCTCTCAGGGACTTTGGTGAATTCCACTTCACGAGCACAAACAAACAGATCAAAAATCTATTCTCGAGGAACGGGAGCCCGGGGAGGAGGGGGTACAAGCACCGGAAGCCCCTTAAAAACAAAGAGAAGTAAAGAGGCGTGGGGGGTGGAGGGGGGGGGTGTTAGAAAGCAGGAAAGCAAGCAGACAGAGCTGAAAAAGCAGAGTGACTCCACCACTGATAATGAGCAGATCGTTTAAAAAGCCCTCCTTAAATTGCCCAAAGGTGGAGAAGAGAGAGGAAAAGGCTTGAAAGATTTTGAGTCACTCAGAGCCATGGACAGAGTGAGGGTGGTGGAGGAGGAGGTCGGGTGGGTGGGTGGGTGGGTGGACGGGTGTCATGCTGCTTTATGAAACACACACAACTCTGCACCCAGAAATTATACAGATGGTTTTAGTTCATGTTTGTGTTGTGCGCACCTGAGCCCACCTGGTCCACACCACCTCTGAATCTAGGCCGATTCAGGGGGAGTGAAGGGGAAAATGCATAGGGATTTATAAATATGTATAATATGCATATTTTCTTCCTCAAATGAAATTAATATTTAATCTTAATAAGCCTGAGAAAATCTAATCATGTCAATTTTTTTAAACAGCTGTGCACAAGGTTTGGTCCAAGCCATTTAGAATAAAATAGTATCCAATAGAATCAACGGAATTGGCAGAGCAGTGATTCCCCAGTTTAATGACACTCCTCTTTTTGTCTTGTATGGAAAAAAAAATTGAATCTTTTTTTGGAGAGCGACTGAAAAAGTCTCCGCGTGTGAATAACTATTCCTGAGGAAGTTCCGGCAAAAACTGAGACAGTGGCAACCAGCTTTTGGCCCTCGGGATGCCAGCTAGCAGGCATCAGAGTATCAACAAGCACAACGTGATGAGCGTAAGTGAGCTGCTGCAGAGCCCACGTCCAGTGTTGTCAGAGGGACCTGTGCTTTTGACAAGGACTTCTTGGCTAAGTATACTAATGTGTGAGTAAAATGAGGAGGGTTCGCTCGCATAAATGTGAAAGAAGGATGTAGACACAAATTCAGTAGAGAATGTTATGACTTCTGAGGGATAGGTGAGGCGATTTCAGCTATCTTATCCATATCAGCCTTAAAAACATATTTAATATCCACCTTAATGATCAACACACAACAGAAAAAATATTTCGATTTTTGTAGAGATAAAAAAAAAGTAATAAGATTTAATATTGGACTGAAAATCTAACGTTTGTTAGTCAAAAGGCCTTTGTAGGCCTGTCTAATTTTCTCATCAATCATCTGAGCCAAAGACATTTTTGGATAGTACTCAATAAATTGTCCAGGTGCCTCAATATTCCCCAAATTAATTAGAAATATCAAACTGATTCAGCTACTAAAAAATATAACTAATTGAAATAGGTGAGGCTTGGGAAATTAATGAAAAATAATACTTAATCAAACAAAAGTAACTTGGACCAGAGATTCACAGCGGACAAACAACAATCAAGTTTTCAGTGTGTATTGTGTAGTTTTCATTTGATGCACGTACTTGCATGGAGGATGTTCCATCACATGCAAGAACAGATTGAACATTACCAACCATTTCTTTGCCCACCATCCACCGCTCACATACCAGCCTCAAGTTCTTCCTCTCTGTCTCTACTCCCTCAGTCCCCTTTTTCATCTTCCGTGTGCTCGCCTTTCTCCCCTCTCTTCTTTTCCTTCCCTCTCCATCTTGACACAGTGCACTGAGCCTAATCGTGGATAATTGGGTGGGAGGGGCAGTGGGCTGGCCCTGCCTTTGTGTGCAAAGGGCAAGTGGTCAAGTTAATGGGGCCCTTGTGTCGAGCTGGGAGCACTCTGTCTCTCTTTTTCTCCGTTCGATCATTCACTTGGCCAGTCAATCTCAGTCTCTCAGTCAGCTACTTTTATTTCCCTGCTAAAGCTTTTCCCCGCTGTTTCGATCTAGTTTTCCCTCATTTCCAGCTGTCTCTCTCTTTGCCTTTCCTTCTAGCCACTCAGTTTGTCTTGTACAATTTATGTTGCCCTCTTGTCTTTTCCCTGCCTTTGTCTTTCTCTCTTTGCATCTCTCTGTGGCTTTTTCTATCTCTTCTCTCTGCCTCTTCAGCACAATGTTGGGGAGGAGAGAACAGACCTCTTTAAAATATCAAAAGACAGATCAGGAGGCCTCACTGGTTCCCCCTCCTTCTATGAATTCTCCCTCCCTTCTTCTGACAGATAAACAGAAGAGAGAGGCTGCAGGATTAACTGCTGTGTTCTGCCTTCCCTCCCTCCTTTATCCCTCTCTTTTCTTCCTGTGGAGGGGTAGACAGTTGACTGGGCGAGATATGTGTGTATGTGTTTGAGCACATGTGCACGTGTCTGTGCGTGTTACCTTGTCTGAAACCAGCTTAGCCTGCAGGAAACCATTGTGTTTGGAACCCAGGCCACAGATGATCTGGGTCTGAGGAAAACTTCATTACATTTGAGAGTTTTGAATGCAAGATTTTTTTTTTTTTTTTTAAATGGATCATTTGTTTTTCCCTGGCAGCCCGGACCATCCATTTGGGAAGAGAAAAACAACACAAATGGACTGTTACACTGAAAATCATTTGTCATGTGCACAACAGAGGGAAAAAAAGCGTTTTCCTTTGTAATTCTAAAACAAAATGTTTTAAAATCATAATGAAAATAGCTGATTTTGATCATTCACAGAGGGAAGTCAAAAGTTTTTGGAGAAAAGGTATTTATTTCATTTGTTCACCAAAAACAAATCCAGAACTGAACTGAAAATTCAACCTCTTCTGAATACAGTAGAGCACAAAGAAATTGAAGAAATGCACAATAAGAGGCAATGTCCACAGTAACACTGGATCAGTTGAAGTATTTAATTTAAGTACCTCCACTTATTCAAGTGTTTATGGTGCCACACAATTGTCAGCCCTGAATTAAATCATTCTCACAGGTATAAAGGGACTCATCATGACCCTGTTGACCCAGAATCAACTCTAAATTACTCAATTCCTTTTTTTAAATGACAGATTACTGAGAAATTATTCAATGCAATTGGGTATTTTAAAGAAACTGCCCACTCCTTGTCATCCTGAGCTTCAACACATATACTGCTCTAATCAATTTGTGAACAAATACAACTAAAGATCATTTTAAAGTCGGTTAATACTGCTGGACGCGAGAAGTGGTAAATTATTACCATAAGTGAGGGCATCACCATGTGAACACGTGACATCACAGCAGATTGAAGGTGGCCACTAACTGAGGCAGTGATTTTGCAACAAGCAGCAATATGACATGAATGCCAGTGTAACCAGCGGCACCAGTGGCAGCAGGTGCTGAGGTGTTAGAAAATAACCAGGATTGCTGCTGGTGATGTCACACTTACACAGTGATGAAACCACTGGACACAGTCACAGTGAGGAAGGTGTTCACACGCTAGCCCAGGAATTTCAAACACTGTCAATCTCATTTCAAAGCTTTTCAACTTTTGCAACGGATCCTTCTTTCTGAGTTGTCACTTTTGTATTTCCTTATGTGAGTAATCTTCAGTGAAGGAAATATCAATAGCAACAACAGGGAGGTACTGCATAGCTTGGTGGCTGTAGTGCACAGCATTTAATCACAGTGAAATATGAAGTCACGTCACTCGCTGTTCTTACAACTGACCTACTGATACTTTTATACGGAATCAGAAAACAGATTTATGTATGAGAACACACCTGAGAACACTTAGTTGATAAAAAATTTGTATTATTTCTGTGATGTTTCAGATAAAATTAGGTTACAATGCTCTTGTGGATGTGGGGGATTTAGAGATCACCATCTTCCTGTTATAGCGGAATTTCCCTTATTTGGAGATCCTGCAAATTCAGGAGTTTACATGTTTACTCTCATAAATTTTACCGTAAATGTATGGTCACTGTGTGGTAATAAATATTTTATGGCTGTATTTCACTGATTCAGCTCTTGCCAACTTCAGCATGTTCTTTTCTAAATTTTGAATAATTAGTGAAATGATGATGTCTTGATTGTTTTACAAACTCAGACAGGCAAATTTCACAAGCAAGAAAATCCTAATAATTTCCACAGTATTGGGTCACTAAATACAAAAGGTATTGTACAGGTCTTAACAACCTGCCTTGGTGTATGCCATGAAAACCTGTGCACATTTCCTGCAGTTTCATACCAACAGATGCACAAGGATGCTTTGATTCAAAATCTTCACAGTTAACACAACATATCTGAGGCAAACGTGAACACAGTAGATATGAAAATTCAAACACTTTTTGTTTAACCTTGTGACAAATCAAAACTGCATTTGCTCAACATACAGCTGTATTTTGAGCAAATCAAGAAACTGAGTTGTCTCTCAGTTCAGAATACCTAACACAATAATATTCATACTTTGGAAAAAAATGCTAAAAGAGGGTGAATTGGTAATATCCTGTGATGCTATAAGGATGAAGTCAAGTTAAATCAGAAAATGGTTAATATCTGTGAAAGTACAATGGATTCGCTCCAGCCTTTTCGATGTGTGTATTGTATACATAAAAAACGGGGGTGATCATGTAGTGTTGGTGTGTTGTGATATGTAGTCCTTATAAATGTGTTATGTATTTCCATCATACAATTAAATGTAAACAATGGGAGTTATATGCAAAGGCCAACAGTGTCTACATAAATTAACAAATCACACAAAATATTATACTGAAAAAAGATCCAATACCAGTTGTGTGAAATTAATTCCGATGTGATGTAATGGGGAGTACTTTTGCGTTGGCAATAGCCTTGTGTAATATGCAATCTTCTGCTCCTGGGAGCTGGAACTCCTGGTGTCTAAATGTGCTAATGCACTGAAATACACAAATAAAGTTCTTAGCAATGACCTCTGACTGTTATGAAAGCGCTGCATTAAATTAAATTAAATTAAAGGTGGAAAGAGACGGAACTGTGTGCTGCTCCCCACTTAGTGACTCTCCGTGAATTAAAGCTGGTGTCCATGCTGAGGCCAGAAACACAGTGGCATGAGGTAACAGTGAATGGTTAAAAAGGAACCAACTGACTGGATATTTGACACATGTAGGCCAAGGAATAAACAGGAATGAACCGCTAGTTTGTTTGTCGGCTGAAACGATGAGTGGATAAGAGGCAGAATACTGATTGTGGAATGCAGATGTTGACTGTTTGGCTATGAGGTTCATACTTCTTTTGAGAAACTGGAGCTCTCAGCTGGTTTACAAGGCGCTATATATGTGTACAGCCAACGGCTCGCTTGTTTTGGTTTACTGGGCATGGCGGTCAGGTTGAGGTCCTTTGGTTAAGGTAATGAGGAGAGGGTAGTGGATGTTCTCATCATATGCCTGCTTTCCTTCTCTCAGCATCTGGAAATCACAAAAGAAGAAAAAATATATTTAAAAAGAAAACTCCAGAAAAAAATAACAGTCCATATGCTCAGCTTGACATTTTATCTAATCTTATCAGCTTTTTAAAGGGAATGATGACAAGTGACAGTTGTTTCATTCCTCTGTTGCATGTTACCCTCCAAAGTTCCAATTTTTCGCAGAAACTGATTTTGTAACTTTGCACCAAAAGGGCTGGATCTTTAACTTCCATACAGATCCATACAATACATTTGCGTACATATTAGAGCTGAGACACCTTCTTAATGAAATATCTTGTGGTTTGCAAAACTTCAGTCTTAAGTCATTCCGCTAATTTTAACTTTGGTACGTTCAAGAATCAATAAATTATCTATTTGAAACTGAAAAATTACTTTCATGATCACACCACTATCAAATTAATAAAAAATAAAATAATAAAAAATAGTTACACAAACAGCCGTTTCCAGAGACTTTCAGTTTGGGCATGTAACAGCTAATCAGCTCACAAAGATACAGGCCAAACGATCGGAGGGGCTTGTGAGTATAGTGAGCCTGCTGATGTGTGAATGTGTGACGGTGGGTGTGTGCAGCACGAACAGGAGAGAAAAGTTAGTTAAAAATACTCTTCACAGCAAATGGAAATTGTGACCGACCCGTAATCCACTTGCAAACGATTCAAGCCCACTTACCGTGCAAGCTAAGATCACGATAGAGCGTCGAGATTTGGGAAGTATTTAGTGATTTTCTCACTACTGAGCACATTAGTCAGCAAATCCAAAGATGGATCATACAAAAATGCCTAAGCAGTGCCACTTATGAGAAAACTTGTGCTCACAAGGAAAAGTCGGACGTTAATGTCGTAACCGAGGGCATCATCAGGTCAGCATATGACATCAGGACAGCAACCTCTGGGACCCAGTGTTGAGGTTATTCATTTCAACTCAACCACAAAAGGCCAACATAGTACATTAGAACATAGTGATACTTTTTAAATTGCACATTTCCCCTTGACAAAGTACCCCCATGCCTCATCCCATGGCCTTACCACACCTCATGGCATGAAAGCATGAAGTTCTCCCACTAAAACATTTTTTTGAAAACAGTTTCCTATTTTCTTGCTTCTCACATTTTCGGTGAACATGAACGAGCTTCTTCTCCCTTCTTTCTTTCAGTCTCACCCTCTTTCCCTCTGCGGCCCTTATGTGCGTTATCTCTCTGTTGCCGTCCCTCCAGGCAGCGCCCGGTGACTGAACCTCTGACCTCCGGAGAGACAGTGGGAGGGAAAGGATGGTGAATGCAGCAAGAGCAGACGGGGAGGGGGGGTGGGGGGGGGGGGGGGGGGGGGGGGGGGCAGGTTGGGTTGAGAGCCGATT
>JABUIW010000010.1:13914624-13926141 GCA_013363375.1 Menidia beryllina | reverse complement strand
CCACAATCTTTTCTCTTTTTTTTTCCCACTTTCCAAGATGCAAATAATTTATTTTATAGCAACTTTCATTCCGTTTCTCCGTTTTATTCTGCTGTTCATTTCCCTTTTTCACTTCTCTGCTTGTGAAAAAAAAAAAAAAGCCCAAAGTGGAAAAAGAAGAAGGAGGTGACTGAGACAAGGGAGGGATGGATGAACCGGATGTCTGGGGTCTCTCTCGGCAGGATTAAGAAATGGAGAATGAGGGATTGGGTGGATGGAGAGATGAGTAGAGGAAGGGATAGAAGGACAGGCTTGACTAAATAGCGAAGTGGGTTGTGATGGAGGAAATGTGAGGACGGAGGGGAGCGATAGCAGAGAAGAGTGAGGGAAGATATGTCCGAGAAAAGAGGGATGAGGAAGGGTAGCCTGGCAGCCTGGAGAGAGAAAAGGGAAAGAAAAACAGGGAGACAGAAAAAAGGAGGCAGGGAAAAGAGAGCATGCACGGACACAGTGGGGATACTATTCATGTATGTGAGACGAGCGACGTACACGTGCACACACACACACACACACACACGTATGTCTGAGTGTGTGTGTTGGAGAAAAATTAAAATTCATGACTCTCTCCCTTCACAACCATTTGAGTAACAAGATTAAGATGGCGGGTTAGAAAATAGCGCTGGCATTATCAGGCTGCTTGCAGTCCCTCCAGCTGCTTGCCTCTCTATTCCACAACAGTGTGGATAAGAGGATAACGCGCTGGCCCTGTCTGCCGTCCCAGCACACGCCTCACACACGCAATCTAACACACACACACACACACACACACACACGAGCGCGAAGGGTGCTTAAGACACACGACCGGTGCACATTGGCCTTCCTGCCTGCCGTCGCCGGTCCCTAGAGTGAGTTTGTGTCAGAGTGTGAAAGTGTGTGTGTGTTTGGAAAACTGCAGAGTTGCGAGTGAGGGGTTCAGAGACAGCTTTTAGAGAATGGCTTAAACACACCCTCCTTCGCACACAAACCCATGCAAAACAAACTGCAAAGCTGGCTGCGCACAGTCGCACCTGATACGCCCAACGTGGCACGGGGAGGAAAGCGGGAATATTCACGGCTACTGCAGGCGCATGTGCGACAGCATCTGCGCTATGTGGTGGAGCTTATGTGACACTGTGGGAAGGATGTAAAATATTGAACTAAAAACAATGTAATAAGTACCAAAGGGTTGATTTTAAAGATGAAACACAGCTGGGCTAAAGTTTGAGCAAGATTGGACTTTGGAGATTTGTGCTTCCATCTCAATATTAACGCCACTACAGGGCTATAAGTGGAATCAAATCTGGATGATGTGATCACAAAGGTTCCTCCACAAAGGACTGGCAACCTATCCAGCAAGTTGACAGAGGATTTTTTTTAAAACTGTTAAAGCTTTGATGACCACCACCTTAAAAGGACAAGAATATTCTATTATCCCAGATTTCAATATAGATGCAGGTGTCGATTGATAAATGAGTTTTTTTTTTCAGATTATTGGCTGATTTAAACTACCAGTCCTTCTCATTTATTTACTATTTCTCTTTAGGATCAAATAACATGATAAAACACAAGAAAAAGTGCTTATGTGCAGCATTGTGGATGTTTATGGTACTTTTTGTTTAGCAAGACACTAATCAATATTTCGTACATTCCCATAATGTTTGATAGCAATAAGGAATATAATTCCCTGCGACTTTGGGAAATTGTCTCCGGGATGTTTCTGAGGTTATTTAGAATTTAATAAGATTTTCAGGTAATTTGATGCCAAAACAAACAGAATTAAGCCTGCAAATGTCTGAGAATATAGTTTTTTCTTTGTTCTTCTTAACAACATCCTTACATGGTGCACATGCATTTGTGTAGCTGACCTTATTTAGAAATGCCATTTCCAAGAAAAAAAAAAGGTAATTTTCAAGTTCATTTCCGTCCCATATGTTCCTAGAATTTGCCATTCTATTACAGCTTATAATACCAGATAAAATGTTTGTAAAACATCTGTTTTTTAGTCCTGCCATCACAATCCCTTTTACCATCTGTGGCTTTAAATTAAAGCAAGCTGCTTTCTTTCAGGAAGACTTTTTTTATATACAGAGAGAGACATTATCCTGAGTTCTTAAAAGCAGTCTTCTTGGAACAGCCATACTTTTAACACGGAGTATTATCTTCTGCCAGCTTATGAAGGGGTAATCAGAACCTTTACAGAATGTTTAGGATATTTTTTTCAATTAGTTGTTTCCGTTAAAGACAACAAACAAACAAGAAACATTAACAACAAATGGTAAAAGTGAATTCCTTTTTCAAATTTAAAACTCAACCAGGAAGGCTCAACCCTAAACATGCTTTAAGAAGGCCGTTATACCCATTACAGAATTGTTCTACTTTTTGTTATATTTTGTGCCAAATATATGGTTAAATGAAAAGTTTTTTTAACACATTAATTATTTTGCTAATTTAGTAGATCTATCACACATACACATTTCACCACATAATTAAAAACTCTTTAAATGTATATTTTCTTTTTTTCTGTAGTCCAGACTTGTAATGAATATCTGTCTGTTGCAAAAACTAAATGATATTGTTATGATAAAGGATAAAAGTTTTCTTTTATTTGGGTTCAGGCAGTGCTTGTGTTGGTGTACCTCAATCATTTATGGGCCGCTGATCTAATCAAAAACACTTGCTTAGAAACTACACCATTTAAGAGATTTCGGTATTGCAGTCACATACACACACATGCTGATGTTTAAACAACCAAACAACTTTACGCATGCTTGGGGAAGTTTCTTTGATCGTTTCGAGCAACGTGGGAGAAAATCCATGGCGAGTGACCCACTGTCATTTCTGATGTGCATTTCTCTTCTGTTGTGGGTCCTCCTGCTGAAAGCAAATTTAGCTGAAGAAAGCTAATCTGTAGTGCAAATGAGCGGCAGCTGCTCATTTGGATGTGCATGCGTGTGCACAGAGCTAGTGTATGTTTCCCTTGTGATAACATCATGTGGTGTGTGTTTGTGTGTAATGTCTGGCCAATATGCTGTCTGAGTGATGTCTGAGATGTGATATAGCTGGTTTCTTAGCTGTGCTCAGTGTGAGTTTGGATTTGCGAGGCTAGAATGATCATTTGGGCACCTCACGCTCAGAGAAACACACACGAAATCCACTGAGGGCTTATTCCCTGTGTCCACCATAAGATAAGCAGAGGAGACTTAATCACTGTTGGATGTGAGGCGGACACTTCAACTCGTCCTGATATCCACACACACCACCTGACCCCACTGAGCACGTGGAAAATGCACGACCTGTGCAGGGTTTTTGTCCCAACGCTTAAGATGACGGTTTTGTGTTACTTCAAACTGAAATTTACAATTCTCAGCTCACACACACTGTCAAACAACAAGTAAATCAGGCTGAGTGGCAATTTTCTCAAGCGGTTGAGGTGCTGAACCATGAGAATTATTCAGTGTCTGTGGTCTGCAGCCTTGAGGACCAATCAATTCTCGCCACAGCTTTTCATAACAAAGCTTTACTTCAGTTTAAAGGTTTTAGACATGGCTGCATGCGCTTTAACGAACGAGAGGCTGTTTCTCTCTGTTTACTTTGACTTTTTGTACTTTTTTAAACCTGCGTTCACCAGCCTGTTTAAATTACTCTTTTTTTAAGAAGACTTTTTTACTCAAGGTGTAAAAAGCTCCTAATTTTGTTTAAAGATGTCTAATAAATCCAATTCTATATAGAAAGATAGGTGACATATTTGGTTAAAACAAAATGATTGAGAACACATTTTCTTATATTCTCTAAAACCATTACTCCGAATATTCTATCAATTTTATTCAGAGTTTGGGACTAAATTAAACTTGTTTTTAGACTAAATCTAGTATAAACTAATAGTAGTTAACTAGTAATAATCCACGGACTCAGACCCTGACAGTGATAAATAATGTTTTTGGTCTGATATGAAACAGAATTGTCCCATCTCAATCAGTTAAAAATGCACAATGTCTCTTCTGATTAGTTAAGGTACCTTATGTTAACGACTTACATTTACCTGGTTGATGGCATGACTCACATCTAACTTTAAATTAATAAAAAATCTACAGGATTTTTTATTCTGTTGAAAATTTACCGAATACATTTTCTAAATGTTCCTCAAAGCCACTCTGCTGCCGATGTGCCATCAACTTTAAAGAACAGATGGAGGTTTAACCCGCTTTTGATGTAAATATTTTTAAATGGATATGACTGAATAATGGCTGGAGGACACAACAAATCACAACCTGGCTACAGATGACGACGCATGTAGACTGAGGGGATGACATCACTCATAATTAGCCTTGTGTCTATATAGGCCCATTTTGACCAAATGGTCAGACCACCTTTTTCCGGATTAGCTCTTATTGAAATGCTCTAACTTGCATTTCATGAGTGGAAATAAACACATTGGGTTGTAAAATTTCCCCAAACATCAAACGAAAGCCAACACTATCGGGGATGCCGCAAACCTAACCTACATGAATGAAAACCTCTGTGTGACATCCCCGATGACTCCTGAAGGCACACTCTGCCGTGGAAGGAGACGGGCCCTGACGGGACTGTAAACGTCTGCTCACTGTCAGAGTGCTCTGATCTGACAGGCGCAGACACATCCGATTACAGCCGAGTGACAGCGCTCAGGTGCTGAAGTTTTCACCCAGTGTTACCGTTTCTGGAAAGGTTATAGTATGTAACGTTTTCAGGTTGACACGGAGTGGTGAAGAGCGGCGTCTGTTGCTGTTGGTGTCTTTATGTGATCAGCCTGCGTGTGATACAGGCTGGATGTGCTGAACAATGAATGCCATTACTTATTATAGGAGCATTTACTGTATTTATTTCCAATGCCACTGGAGTTAAATGATTTCGATTCACATCAAGACTACATTAACTTGTCAACATGTTAATGGTCACGGCTCTTAAAGGCCGTTCTAATGCAGAACTTTGAATACTGTTTTCTGATTTTTTTTTTTTATCTCATATGAAGCCTGGATACCTTCACATATGAACATAATAAATGTTCAATTATTAGATGTGCTGCCTGAATGGTCTATGTTGTTGGAAAACATGAATTCCTACTTTAAGCTAATATTTAAAACTATGAAGCTCACAAAGTGCACAGATTTGTCTCAAGATCAGGGCGATATGATAAACTACTCACTGACCTCCATCACATTACGTCTAAGAAAATATTAAAAGTGATTTTATTTTTTACAAATGGATACCATTGCAGTAGACGTGCAGTATGAAGGAGGAAAGGAGTTAAATTTACCTCACAGAGGTTTTGGACTCATTAACGGGCACTTTAAGGTCCAGTCTGTCCAATTGTCTCACCAGTGTACAGCAGGGGAACGTGTGCACAGCAATTTAGCCCACTTCTTGCTGTCCTCTTCCTCTGTAGCTGTGTGTGTAATGGAGTTAACAGCTGGACACCACTTCTTTTAACACAGCCAACTCCTGTGCTTTCTGTCGCTCCTTCCTTTTTTCTCCACAATCCTTTTTCTTCCCTCTCTTACTGTTGCAACGGCAGGTTAAGGCAGCTCGATTTATTCAGGTGTCTCTTGTAAAATGAGAAAGCGGTTCAAAAGGGAACTCTGTTCAGCTTGGACCGTGCATGTTTGTTCATAATCTTCCTTATTAAAGATAGTAGATTAAAAATAATTGTTATCAGATGGTGTGATCAGATGATGAGCGAGGTTTTGTAGTTTGACAAGAGGCCTCGATATTGGGCCCTGTCCATTTTTTTTTTCCAAAAACATGGTTATTGCAGTAAAAAGAAACAGATGACACAGTAAAGAAAACTGGAAGAGATTCACTCAGAAAGGTGGTTGTGGAATGAGCTTTGGACCAAATGGCTTTGTTGGAAAATGGTTATTTATATATTCTATCTAGACCAGTTGACTATACTTCCTCCTGAATTGGAATCATCTGAAGCTGTCGGCTAAGTTGGCATATTCATCTTCATGTTACATTCCTTGGGTGGAATTTTTTACTACTGTGGAACTGAGTGACCAATTACACTGTGATATGTGGACTTGTGAAGTTGTAGATTGACCAATGACTTTCCATTTGAAGGAGAATCACTGTACTTTGTGAGAATGATACTCCATTGTCGCACTTTTCCCAAGTTAAAAGGCATTCAAGGCTACTATTTCCTGTGCCAGTTTATAAAAGCAGTTGTATTAAATATCTGCATCCACGGGAGCCTAAATTTCACATCAAAGCACGAAACAGTTCCCAAACTTTTTCTTTATGCAGTAAAATACAACAATTACATACAAATTGTATTGATTTTGTTAAAGATAATACAGATACACCAGCTGTAACTGTCATTAGCTTTGCACCTAACCAATTGAATAACTAGAATAACAAAATTAAATTTGACTTTTTTTTAGTTACATCGCCTACAATTACATTGAAACTTTTATCCCTATATACTATCAACATAACTAAAATTTGAAATCATTAATAACTAATTTGTTGAGTTTTTGTTTGCATTCACTTTTTTTTTTCTTTTGCAGGAATCTATGCCATAGTCATGTTGAAAGAATGCCTTTTGGACATGTTTCTCACCTTTAAGTGAACATCCCAGACCTCAGCATCATACTGCTGGTGCTGAGAGACGCATAATCCGGACTGCTGTGCCAGCTGACAAAACAGCCTCAGAGTTTCACCTCGCAGGGGAGCGAACACCAGCGCCATGCCCTGAACACGAAACAACAACCGGAGAAAAAGGTGACTTCTTTTGGTGTTGGGGTACTTCACACATAATTTCTACCCCCCATTTTTTGTTCAGTGCTCAAGACTTTTTCTGGTAAACATTATAAAAACAGAAAGTTAAAGCTCTACTAATCCAATCAATGTAAAAAATAAATCATGTGCGAGTTTTAATTTATCCACATGAATAGGCAACATTCTTACGTGTGTAGGTGTAGAAGACAATGAGGAAGACGGAGGGGTTGGTGTGTACACATACATTGCAGGCACTAATTGACTAAGAGGATTACTAACAGGTTCAAAGTTTCTTTGAAATCATTCAGCTTTCAGTTTTATTTCATGTTGATCGTGTTTTACTCGTTTGAATTCAATTAAATAAAGAGGATGCTCAAACAGCCAAACGCTTATAACAAACACATACCGCTGCGCACAGAGGCTAAAAGAACATGAAGGCGATGAAAGCACTGGGATCACTTGGTTTGGCAGATGATATTTCATCTGTATATTCAGTTGCTTTTTCCCACACCGTGCGCTGTCTAAAAGCAGCAAAAGCAAACAAACAGACAAAATTCCTTCTAGCACTAATCAGCTGATTAAGGGATTCCAGCCCTACGGATGGACCACCTTTGTCAGAAACAACAAATTAGTGCCATTAGATGGGAGACGTAATTGCTTTGTTAATTGTTTAATCAGCTTAGGAAATTATTAAATATTTGCCTTTTGCTTGTTGTGGCGGCAGCAGTTTTATGGCCAACACTCAAATCATATTAGGCCCTGATTTATCTCCTACGGATTAAAGGGAGAGACACAAACAGACTTAACACACAGCTGTACAACAGCAGCCAGATGTCATGTCAGTCATTTGTCAGTTTTTACGATTAAACCGCAGCAGCCTCTGCGTGGAACCGCATCACACACTTATTCAGCCTGCAGATGTTTCTGCACACGTGCCCAGAATGATGGCTGGAAAGTCGTTTCACAACCTGAAGATGTCATTAACGATGTAAAATATTTTTTATTCCAAGGGTAACTTTAGTTAAGGCATCTTTGATAGTTGCCATGGTAAAATAAAAAAAGTACATCTGTTTGTTTTTTATAAAATCACCAAAAAACAAAGTGGTTCATGAAATTATAAATTCACTTAATTTATTAGACAAAATCATAACTCTTTATGGTATCAATGCATACAACGTGGCATCGACACATCACAGCTTTATTCGTTTGAAACTAATCTAATAGGACAATTAAAAAACTTCAAGTTTTGGATTCAGTCTTTTTTCTGGCAAAAAATTAATCTACAAATTGGCAGATGACCCGTGAACAGTGGGTAGAAGAGAACAGTGACAGCTCAGGCCAAAGTAACAGACTGCAGATGGCTTTTTTTAAATGTGCTCTCCTTTCAAAGCATCTGGTGAGACTTGAGCTAAACTGTACACTTAAATAAAACATCATTCTTCTAAAAACAGTGGGACAGCTGTGCAGCATTATCTTTAAAAAACGCTTGTTTGTCAGCATTGTTGTCAGCATTGTTTGTCAGAAGTAGTCGTGTGGAACAAAGTTTAAATGCTATAGTTATTATACTTTATTCATTATCATTCCTCCACCTCCTGCCTTCCTTCCGTCTCTCATGGCCAGCTCCCTTTCACCTCCTCATAAACAGATATTCTCCATACCATCCAAACAGAAAGTGTACCCCTTTGCTCTCAGCTGAATAGAAATCTCAACCCTATCTCTTCCAGCCTTGTGCTATTTGCCCCTATTTGCTTTGGCTGTCACAGCATGGGGTCTTATCGTGAGGCCAAAAGGGAGAAGTTGCCTTTGGACTCATGATTAAGGGAAAAGAGAAAGGCCGAGATCAGAGCGATGCATTTAAGTTGCGTATAATAAGCATTAAAGCATTACATGATATTAATCCTGTCCGACTATTAATGTGTGTAGGGTTTGGAGCCAAGCCTAATTATGATTGAGAAGAGGGGGAGGTGAATTAGGGGAAAGTCGATAAGCAGAGACATGTACTGTAGACACACAAATAGAAGCACACACACTTACGTTGGGTTGCAGTAATCTCCTTATAGCATCAACCAGGCTGCCTCTGTACTGGTCGAGAAACAAACTGAGAGGGAGAAGGGGAGCAGGTTAGAATGCATTCCTTCGATGGCAGGACCAGATAAAGCAGAATGCTATTTATTTCATTTTGTTTACAAATAAATACACCAGCAGCAGGAAGAGGAGAAAAACAATTTGCATGAGTAAGATGCTCTCCCTTTTTGTTTACGTCTGAGTTTCCATGGGCATTCGCCTCAGCCTGCTGAGGGGAACGAAGAACGTCAGAAAATCCAACGTGCACAGAAACAATCACCTACAGTAAACATGGGCAGAAATGCATGCGTTTAAACAAGACACCTGAAAGCATGGAAAAAACACACGGATGTGATGGAATTAACTCTTGGAAAGGACACGAAAGTCAAGCTATCGATGTAAAAAAAAATTAAACGTATTAACTAAACCTTAAATATAAAAAAATCTGTTTATTTAAAATTCACACTTTGATTTAAAATCCCACTTTATGAACGAAAGAAAAACGGGAGCAGATAATGAAGCAGATGTTAAATGCGTAATGAGGTGTAACCATTACACCAAAATCCTTCTCACACATCAGTTGTTTATGTGCTTGACAACGCCCTCACTAGCTCTTATGGTCACCAAATGGAGATTCAGTTATTTTTAAATTGTTAAATCATTGGATTTCAAAATTGGATGAACTCGTATTCCTCTATGCATACTAACACAAGCCAGTGTTTTAAGAACAAAGTGAATCTCAAACAAAAAAAGGCAAAAGG
This sequence comes from Menidia beryllina, assembly GCA_013363375.1. Lineage (NCBI taxonomy): Eukaryota > Metazoa > Chordata > Actinopteri > Atheriniformes > Atherinopsidae > Menidia > Menidia beryllina. Next base: position 13,916,545 of record JABUIW010000010.1, on the reverse strand, counting down.
AAAAATGGTGGCCGTAAAAACCTAAAGATATTGTCGGATGAAAGGTACCGGAAAAAATCATTTTAGAAAAACACAAACATAATTGAGAAAATCTGCGACTAATATAGTTTCTCAGTTTCACAACTCTATACAATAAATGTGTTTAGCAGCAACAGTTGTACCACTTTAACCTTTTAGGTAAGTAAAATTATTCTTTAATGAATGTAATACTAATTTGGAGAGAAGTAGTCATGTTTCAATCATGAAACAACGAACCCCATAGCATGTTTAATACACACACCGGTCATTCTAAACAAAGTAACACCTGCCTATCTGACCACAATGACAAATTTCAATCCATTATGCCAGTAAGTAGTATGCAATGAGTGTGTATGCATGCCTGCACCTATTATCACAGATGAGTGTGGAGTAATTTGACTAAAATGCAACAATACAGTGCAGATTTGATATAATCCTGTACATCCGTCCAACTGGCCAGTGGAGTGGTAATCTGGAATCAACCTCCGAATCACAGTCTCTGACCTCTCCTCACTTAAAATCCTGGGATCCCAACGAGGAGTGAGAGGCGGATAGAGCACAATCTTACCATAGTATCTCCATTCATATCAACTCAGATGAGTTTTTTTTTTCATTTATCGGTAATGAATACAGCCCCAGTGCGTGTGTGAGCATTTATGGGAGCAATTAAGAAAGAATAAAGGTAAAAAAGAAATGGATAAATCACCTTTACCCACTCTTGTCACAACCAGGATGCGGGCACACATGTGTCAAGTTTATTGTTCTTCCAAGGCCAAGCAGAGGCGTGAAGTTTATTTGACTTGAAAGGTGAGAGGTTTCTGTTTGGTTTATTTTGCCACAGATATCAATTCACAGGAAAAGTGAGTGGCAAGCAAAACAAGGAAGCGAGCCCGTGGGGTGGAGGTAATGACTGAAGCGCACACACGGACACACACAATCCCACCGAGGCCAAGGGAAGGACAGAATGTCATTCGGGGGGCAGTTTAGCAAAAAAAAAAGCTAAAGAACTGCTCATAACTCACAAATACTTTACAGACAAATAAAATGATAACAGGGGTAGGGAAAATGAATTAGAGCAGGAACATTTTAAATCAGCTATTATTCAGGAAATAATAATGTATGTACTAGTTAAAAGCCCTAATAGCTAAAGCATTTTTAAAATCCCCCGACGTGGAAGGATCAGATAAAAAGATTAAAAATCAAGAGTAGAAATTCTAAAGAAATATTCCCCAAAGCCAGCTGGCAGTGCTTATCCACAAACACGACAGCTTTAAGTCTCACATTTTGACGCTAATTCACTTTTCTTTATGCGGTCTTGACATCAGCCAAATACTGTTCTATCTAATTAAATCAGTGGCACATCAACAACAGTTTTTGGTTTTACTAGTTGTTTCAATTATTTTTCTTAAGCAGATAATGCTTAAAGTCATAATGCTGGAAGTCATAACTTAATATGAGATAATCTCTACCTGACAGTTACTTAATGTTAATTCTAGTTCTTGGTATGTCGTACTATGACTATAAACTATTATTGACCATATTTAACATGAAGAATCTTTCTGCTACACAACTTTACTGACTTTCACTGTTTTTTTTCTCAGGCTCATACTGCCACATTGAGCTGTCTTCCCCTTTGAGGTCATGTCTGATGCACCCAGACCATCTGAGGCCTATTGTCTCACAGTGACCCCTCCCACCCAGGACAGCCCAGTAGACTGCAGTCAAAACTGACTCGAGGTCAATGGACAAAGCAGGGGTGTGTATGTTAGAGGACTGCTTCTATATCTGTCTGCTTAGACATGCATGCAAACATATTTTCAAGGCCGCAAGGCTAAAGCTGCTAAAACAAATGACATCATTTGGTGGGGTCTTTTTTTCTTGAAGGGGGGGGGGGGGGGGGGGT
>JABUIW010000010.1:13883316-13914524 GCA_013363375.1 Menidia beryllina | reverse complement strand
GGGGGGGGGGGGGGGGGGGGGGGGGGGATTAGAAGCTAAATGATGAGGGTCAATATGAATGAAAGTATATTTCAGATCTGTAAACAAATGCCTCACTGATGTATCCAGTTTACCAACTGAATCAATTTAGCTCTATGATGAAATACAGACGATGCAAAAAACGTAATGTGGGAAAATAAAAGGAGGCGAACGCTAACTCTTTCACACAGATACAGACACATGCACAGGGCTTTATCTCTTCGCCCACACATGGACAGATTTTTGGGAAACCACACATGCCAACATCCCCGCCAAAGATTCTCTGCCACCCACATGCCCACTGCGAGAATCCTTCACTCCGACTCTGAGATTGTGAGACAAACGCATACACAGAAACCTGAGGAGGCACCCAGACAGTGTTCCCAAAATCTGTAGAGCTTTATGGGAATCCATTTTTCAAACTTAATTAAAGTATGTTCCCTACATTTGTATTGGAAGTTTTCACATCATGCATCAAAAAGGGCTCCAAACTAATATACAATATTATGTTAATTGACTGACTGCAGTCAACCACCAGTAACAAATCAATTACTCATGAACTTTCAGACAACATTCAAAACCAGAGATTAAAAAAAGAGAAATTGATATATCCCTGGAAATGGATTGAAAAGATTAAAGTGGAAAACATCCTCGGACCGCATGTGTAAAAGTTTTCTTTAGCGGGTAAAATACTTCCACCAAAGGATTGTGTTTTAAATTTCTGCTTATTTAGATGATTGAGTGCATTAAATGGCTATAACATTGACAACTCAGCATTTTTGCATTATACCATCTTATTCACGGTGTATAGAACATATAAAGGAAGTGGCACAAAAACATGGAATGAAAGACAACATTACACTAAAGTCTCTGTGCCCCCCCCCCAACCTCTCCGCTTTCATCTCCTCTCAGTGGTGGATCCCCTGCAATCGGTAGGAGCTGAAATAAATTGGAGTGGAAGTTGCAGTTGTTGACCTTTTTGAAGGTGATCGTCACAATGATACGCCGGTTAATTCATCAGCCATCGGCACTGCAATCACTCGCATACGTACGCGAGAAAGACGGGACCCCGCAAACATATCCCGGCACGTGAATGCGCATGGAGCTGTGGCTACAGCCTGGATCTGAGATAAACAGGAAAAGAACCTGCCGTATCAAAGTCTTATATCCAATTTTTTGTGTTCACACACAACAGGCTTGTATCTGTCACAGACACAGATTTACAAAGAGGACTAGTCCAGTCTAAAATACCCTCTATTAGTTGCATGCTCTCCTTCTCTCTTTAGGTGTTGTACCTGACTATTACTTGTAATGACCATGACATTAAAATAATGATAACGCCATTTGCTAATGCAGCACTTAGAACACAAGCACACACTTGCGCAAATGGCCACGTACATAACAGTATACGCAAGCTCATTTAGTTCAGTGTTTGTGAAGGTGGGAAAGGTATTGCCTCGCAAAAGTCTCCCATCACTGCCTGCACGAGCAATTAAAATGACAGGTAAGACCACACCCAAAGACTGGAACAAGACCAAATAATGGAGAACGATCCAATCAAAAGGCCGTACTCATCGTTAAGCGCTCTTTGGTTTTGGCAGCAGCCTTATTTGGTGAGTTGGCACACCATCTGTGTTAGTTTTAGTTAATACCATACTGTACTTTCTGCATCTTAATCTTCTGCTTATCCAACGTCAGGTCAAGGAGAGAAACCCAAACATCCTCCTCCCCAGCAACAATCTGTAGCTCCTCTTAGGGGAATCTAAGACATTTTCAGTGACTCTTTCAGACAACTCAACTAAGATTTTTGTTGTAAATGTACTTTTTTTACCATTTCAAACTTGGACTATTTTTAGGATGATACACAATTTTTTGGACTTAATTGCAAAGCGTACATAGATTGTCAGGTATGATGAAGCGTGTGCTAATAAACCAAGCATGCAGACTGCAGGCATCAAGATACAAACCATTACCGCCCTGTTTGTACAGCCAGTAATATGTCACTACAATGTTCTATGGTCTATCGTGAACACCACTAAAAAAAGTTTTAAGAAAAAAAATGTAAATTAATATTGTATTTCATGATTTGCAGATTATTTGCACACATTTCACTGAAAACAGAACACAGAAAAAAGTTTTAAAAAACAACTCTTAAACATAAAAAGATCAATCAGTATATATATCTACAAACATAAATGTTTGTAGATATACATTTTTAAAAAATTTAATCTCAACTGTACAATCTTATATTGTGTTGTTGGGTCTTCAAATGTAAATTACACTTTGTTCGGACAATCTTTAATTTCACACAGAGTTTTAATAAAATCAAGCATTGTCTTCTGCATTCCGCACAGAATGACTTTTTGGGAAAATAGGTTAAATAATCAGCTGCAAAAAAAAAAAAAAAAAAAGAAAAAAAAAAAAAAAAAAAAAGTGATACACTATTTCAAAGATGACTGTAAGCTTTCGTCATATTTTTCACTTTATATTATTCTCAAATAATGATGGCAACTTTATATACAAGTAGTGGAGAAAAAAAATCCCCAACGATCTGCATTTGAATGACCGATGGGCTAATTGTCATGTTTATGTTGCTCTATCTCTCCATTTCCATCTCCATTTCTACTCCTCCTACCATCCACCCTCAACTCTTCCTTTATCTAACCGACTCTCCTTCCTTGTCAAGACGCAATTATTTGCAATTTGCCTAAGTCATCCATTTGCTGGGACACCAAGCATGAAAACGAGGCAATTTGGTGTAAAATGGAGACAGGCGGGCGTCTGTGCATACGTATGTATGAGTGTGTGAGTGTGTGGACAAGGCAGGGGACGGTCCAGACGCTGGTGGGGGGCCATGCATGGACTGTCGCACAAAAGTGAGAGTGAATGTCATAAATGCACACAAAAGAAATAAATCTGTGTGCGTGTGTGTGTGTGTGTGTGTGTGTGTGTGAACATACCAGTCTGCGCACATCACGATATCAAAGTGACCTTCCAGACTTGAAATGTCCATCTCACAGTCCCACCTCACCACCCTGTAACACACACGTAAAACAAATAGGAGTTTGGTGTTTCCCCAAACAGCGACAGAAAATGACCAGTGCCCATAAAGCACCACGCGGAGCAGGAGATCTCTCTTTATCGCCCTTCGCTGCTCCTTTCCCTCCAACATTTTGCGCTTCTCGCTGTCTGACACCTTTCTGTGTAACCCCCACTGTTTTTCCACCTCAGTAGAGAGTTAGAGTGAGTATCAAAGAGAGAGGATGCATCATCTATGGCGTAAAGAGGATGAGCTTTGACATGACACTTGGCATTTATACCTCCTGAACACACATACGCTGAAAGGCCCCTTCTTTTCAGGTTACTTTCAGCACACTTTCTCATTTCGAGATTATGGCTGATTTACATTACAAGAGTAATGGCTTGGAAAAACATCTGTCATCCTATATATACTATCTGTTGAGTTGGCCGTGTCTATGCCTCCCACGTATGGGCAGGTAATCTGCCTAAATTATGCTTTAAAGGTGCAGAAGACATCAATTCTCCGACAGTCTGCTCTCCAAATAAGTGTGCATGTTGTTAATGATGATCTAATTATCTGTTCTGTTCTCTTTTTTTTAACAGAGATCAAAAAGCTTAGTCTAACATAGTTAGGGTACCATATTTTTTAAAGAGATTGCCTTTGACATAATCCGCATTACTCTGGTAGTTCCAGGTAGTTTCGTTAATGTTTGCTCAAGGCTGCAAAAGTCGGCGCAGCTCAGAACCAGAAACACTTGTTTATAGACTACAGTCTCTCGAATGAGACTAACAACAGATTTGATTGATTTCCTCCGTCTGCACAGGCTGGCAGGTTCTTCTTAGTCCCATTATGTGGGGCTGACTTTCAGTGTATGCTGATGAATGAGCCAAACTGTTGATATTTTCTGTAGTTTGCTGTCTTGATATAATCAGAATTTGTTGTCATGATAGCTTTTTCTGTAAAGTAGTAACAGACCCTCAAGGAGCTCCTGTTTCCAGATTTCTGTCCTATTGGGTAAGAAAATGTTTTCATGGTTTCCACAGTAGTGCACTTCATGTTTAGTCGTGGAAGCTGAATAAATGGAAGACACTTATCTTGTTTGCTGGCATACAAATTAAACCTGCAGTGTTACCTGAACGGAAAATGTTAAAATACATTTTAAAAAATCATATAATACAAAGTCTACGCATATATCTGACAGTTTGACATAAATCCTTGTCAAAGCTGAATCTGATGAGCTGGCACAAGATGTTAAACCGCTATTCTTGGGATGAAAAGTTAGAAACTCGAACACCACTGGAGAACTAATATTTAACTATTGAGGGGTTTTTTGCCATGATATCCTCCAACAAACTGTGTGAAAATTCAAATTAGCATGGAAAACAATCAAATCTAATGGATATGCTGGTCTTTAATGTTTAGCTTGGGAAGAAATTAACCCCTGCCCCCCCAACCCCCAAAAAAATACAGGGAAAGTATTGTGATCCTTACCAAGTAGAGTGATTCAGTAACCCTGTGTGGTATCAGGCAGTTTGCTGAAAATAATTCCATATTTTTCTATATTTGAAACACTAATAATGATTATTGCAACACTGCTTTAATTTAGGTGTAATACAAACCAGTGCATGATATAATCACTTCCCACTGAGCACATCTGCAGTCCATGGATTCCCATCGGGGTTTCATTTTTTGATATCTTGATATCAATGTGGGGAAAAAGCCTCTTCTCCTTTTACTTTTTTCAACAAGATGATATATTCCTTCTTTTCAAGAAGGCAACCGCTTTGTTTAATTTTCTCTGTGCTGGTATTTTTCTTGTATTTCCGCCAGTCTCAGCACACAGGATGTGGGGCAATGGTCTGGTACTTTACTGGTCACTAATGGCACTCAATCTGCAGGGAGTTGTTTTGAGGTAGGGTGGCAGACTAAGGAAATTTTTGGTTTTCGGTAGTTTTAGGCTGCAGCTGAGGGCGTGTTGAAATAGCTGAGCTTCCCTCTTCATCTCTTTTTCCACATCACTTTCCCTTTCTCTCTTTCACACTGTCAGGCAGATTGGGGGATTATTAATTAGGCATTTTGAACACTCACTAAACAAAACATTAGGCCTCGCTAGAAATACAATCTCAGTTCGCAGCAGGACGCCCCAACACACACACACAAACGCACACACATGCATGCGTGTGCACACACCATCACGCGACATGCCCCTCCCTATCCATCCCCTTGTACAATCGCATCATGCCCTTCGCCCCCTCTTGCAGTGCAGAGATGACAGCAGGCATAATCTGAAAAGAAAACAATCAAAGTAATGTAGCCTAATTATACGTTTACTTTTTCACTCCATCTACCACTCATGTAAATATGCACAGGAAAGAGAGACAGAGAGACGGAGAGAGAGGAGGAGAGGGTGCAAAGCAGTCAGTCAAGGGAAAATGTTTTTGAGATGGGGACAACAATTAAATTTGTTTTAGTCTGTTTTAGTTTGTCCTTATACCTTCTGATGAGGTGTGTGTTTTTGTGTGTGTTCTGACTCTGGTTTCTGGATGAGAAATCCCAATTAAAGGGGGTCACGTTAATTTGATGATCCCAATCACACACTTATGTATGGACTTTATACTCAAAGTGCTCTTTCACACTATGTACCCAACCAGTGCTTGATTGTTCCTTTTATTCATTACAAGTGAAGAAATAAAAGTTAAAAACTTCAAATGTGATCCAGATGAAGGCCTAATTTGGCTCAGTTTAAGTTATGTTTAATTAAGTAATACAAGACAATCATGAGATAGGTGATCAAAAAAGAAGTGCAATCCACCTCAGAAAAATACTTCACAAAAGAATAAATTGAATTAAACTGTTTCTCTACTTTCTCTTCCTTAAATGCCAGCAAGGGGTTAAGCCAAATTACAGACTTTCTGACAGTTGGATGAGTTTGAGGAGTCTAAAATGTTACATTCAGCCATTTTCTGGTAATTACAATGAGGTTGCTGAAGAAGGGAATAAAAGAAAACAACAGTCAGTAGATAACAACATGGCATTTGAAGATTATCTTAGATGCTAAGAGTTGAAGTAAGAGCATAGCAAATTACATATTACTTTTAACACACGTTATTCACCAAATCTTTCTCTCCCATTTCCCCTCACATTGTACATTAGACTTTTCAAAAATGTTTTACAATATTTCGACTAAAAAACTAAATGAAAATGTAGCAGCGCAGGATAACTTTGAACAGTAGGAATCCCCGGAACATTTGAGGTACTTCAGGTCTAATGTTTCAACCACATCACAATCATCTCTGGGGTATATAGTGGGCCTCACTTCCATGAGGTAGACCCTGATGCAAACTGCCTAAAATACATTTTTGTATCTTTCACTTTCCCATACCAGATTTTCTTGGCGGGATTTACCAGTAATGACAGCAACGATAGCTGCAACTGAACCTTCACATGTTTTATCTGGCTATTATAATGTGGGAGAGAGCAGCTACAATCACCTTTTGTTGGAAAAGAGACTTAAAAAAGGTTGGAGTCTCTAAAAAGAAGCATAAGAACTTTCTGCACTGAGCTCATCTCTGTTTTGTTAAAATCAAAAAGTATAAATCCAAACTTCTGGTTGATAGGTCTTGCAGACTTGTTTTGCAATTTGTGTCTCAACATTTTTATTTCTGCACATTCTTTAGACAGCACAGCGTGCAGGAACTTTGGCACAAGGAAGCACCTACACATTGTGTCTTTAGTATCTAATTTTAAACTAAGTCATACTGAAACAGTGATATACCAAACTGTGGGGGAAAAAACGGTCAAGTCAAATTGAGCCATTTGAAATATGAAGGAGGCAAAAAGCCCCAAATAGCAGCGTCCAAAAAATGTCTCTCACCTGGAAGACACACGTGTTGATCCAAACTTTCCAGCTTGCCTGTTTCTCTCAATCAGTGCTCGCACATCTGAAGTTATACAGTTAAGCTATAACACTTCACATGTTAAAAACAGTTTGCAGTAAAGATAAACTACAAAAAAGGAAAAAAATGTATGTGATATATTGCTACAATGAGGATTGTCTCACTTCTTTCTCGTTAGTAGAATCATTTGACGCAGTCACAGGTATAATGGTCTTAACGGAGCACATTTCAAATGGGTTCCTTATTGAATAAAATAACCAACACTTTGTCTTGGTTGTGTTTGAAACACTTAAAACAGTAAGACAGAACAACAAAGATTCACCATCTAACTAATCAGGAACTTCATGCTGTTGGCCACACAAATAAAGATCTTCCATAAAAGGTTATTATAATCATAGGTATCAAGAAGCATGAATAAGGAGAAAAAAAGTCTAAACAAATATGGCAGAGCCACGCACAGAGAAATTATGGGTGAGCAAAAATGATCTCCGGGGACAGAGAGCCTGATCACAGCAGCCGCTCACTGGATCAATGGAAAGGCTTTTAACCACAGATACAAAAACCCACACCGTCCGTCCCTAACACGCAAACACACACAGGCACACACAAAGGCTGGCTGATTGATGTCAAGTTGTCTATTAATACAGTGGCTTGTGGAGTTGTGAAGCAATTCAATTAGGATTTCCTTGTCTTTAAAGCCTGCAAAGAGCTGAGACAAATCCAATAAACGAAGACCAAAAGGAGGCAAGAGAGAAAGAACAAGCTGGAACATTTGAGGGATCGATAGACATTATGATAGCTGGAAAACCAATCAAACCTCAGAATCAAAAACACATATATGCATGTTATGGATGAACAAGGCATCAAATGTTAGCTTAAATACAATATTCACATAAACACTTGGAAAAATGACACACATAGGCTGGAAATGCTTAAGTGTGTGTCGTCTCCTCACCAACACACCGGTGGGCGAAGAGATCAGAACACACACAGATTCAGAAAGAGAAATCAAAAGTCAAACAGAGAATTGTAAGTTATTGAACATTAAAGTGGAACACCATTTGCTCCCATCACTTGAGGCAGCCAAGAAACAGCCAATGACATGCGTCAATCACTCTTCATGGAAGATTTGAATTGATTTTCAACATGAGTATTCAAGGTCACAACTAAAGGGTCTCTCCACTCCATTGTGTGTGTTAGTTAATGTGTGTTTCTGCACAAGAAATGGGGTCAAAAACATCTGAGAAAAGAGGTGAAAAATCCATTCTCCGGATATTTCTAAATGTCATGTGTTCACAACTTCGGTCTTGCATATCTTCTCATCTATTTCAATGTATAAATGTGAGCCTTATCACAGTTCACCATCTCTTTCTATTCTAACACTAGCGGCAAAATAAGGCCATGTGAGATAAACAGAGGCCATTTGCACAAGGCTTAGACCAACAGCTTCCTCAACATGAGGAAATACCACACAGTGTCTGTAGTGTGTGAAAGGGGCCAATTTGGCTAAGCCCAGAACAAATTATGTGCCTTATTCAACCTTCCCTTTTCTTGTGTGTATTCGATCCGTTCTCACTATGATTTCACTTACAATTCTGTCTATGTGTTTGCTCTCGGACACAAAGCGCTTGGTCAATGGTGCATTGTTTGTGTGCCCAAGTGTGTGTTTAACAGGCTCCAAAATGTTATTGTTTGGTCTTATTGTGATCAGAAAGGGAGCATTGTAGCCGGCTGAAACAGAGATATTGTAAACAGAGCTAAATTTGGAAGTGCCATATTGGTCAATGGGGAAGTGTGTATTTACATTTCCTTCTTTTGTGAAAAAAACTGTAGCAAGCCTCTTTTTCTTGTCCGTGTATCTGTTGAGAGTTTCAAGCAAGATCTAGAAGATGAGAGAAAATAAAAATAAAATTTCGGGAATTCTGAAAAGTGATAGAAGAGAGGAGGAAAAACAACAAGTGACAAAGGAGATCAGGCAGGGAGAAGTGTAAAAATGAAGTGTAATATGAGGAAAAGAAAGCCCCTGACGGTTTGCAAACTGGCACAGCTGATCAATGCCCCACTCAGGGAACAACTGCTGCCGAGAATTTCGCCAAAGGATCTCTCTAAAACACTAAATTATAGCGTAAAACTTAACTGGACAAAAGTATTTTAAAACCTGCCTTGATTGTTCGAGTCTCTAAAGAACACATCAAGCCCTTACCATGGCCTCAGCATTAGATAAAGTCTCAAATAACATCTGACAGAATGGCAATTACGATGCTCTTAACTTGGCATTGTGGGCACTTAGGATTGGTAGATGCCATGTTGAGTGCTAGTCCTGGCTACTTGTCATCGCTGGCGCACCACAAACTGCTTTCCCCTAAAGCTGAAAGAGGTGGATAGCCTCTCCTCCATATTTCAATGCAGAATTTGACTTCAGGTCACCAAAGGTAGATTAACAATGACCACAGAGCATATGGTGATTATATTACTTATTTCAGCAGCCTTATTCTACGTTTCTTGCTTCTTTGACATTTAATTGACAATGCACCATGATTTGACACAATGATTCATTACTGTTTAAGCAGACTCTGCACATGGGACAATAATGAAGCGCATTTTTCCTTGTAAACAAATTCATCTGCGGGTCTCCAGCGAATACTGCCAAAACAAATCACTCTCCAACAAAGATGATAATCGTGTAATTATAAAAGAGTCTTAGACTTCCATCCTTCCATTTAGTTGTCCACGCTCGTTCAGTTCGGCTCATGGGAGTTTAATTTTCAGCAGAGATGCCAAAAAATACTTCCCTCTACTTAGACCTCGCTCAAGCTCCTTGGTGACTGCTCTGAAACACAGAATGACATCCACTAAGTAAGCCGAAGCATCTTGTTGTAAAGACCCCTTGCAGTGAAAAATCTGCTCAAAGGGAAGCTTTTCAACTCGGCAGGCAAACACGGGCAACAATGTGGAGTGTTTTAGCATCATTGGATTACCAAGTTGTGTATTTCTAAATCAAAAACTGTCTTTTTTCCTGAACTTGACTGAATAGGTTAGTTTCCTTCACCCTTCCTTCACCCTCCGCACAATAAAAAGAAACAAAGCGGAAAAAACATCTGCTGTCGCATGCTTTTACAAAGTCCCTCTTCCAGCTCCCTTAAAATTGAATTATACTCCACAAAGACTTCAGAAAACCTTCCTGTCTGTGTGTGATATTGCCAGGACACCGATTTCGCACCACGCAGTGCTGCAGCGATGACAAAAGGTCACCTCCGTTTGTTACTTGGAAGCTGAAGAACATAACAGGACGACAAGCATCAAGGAAACTGTGTTTTCATCAAGTGGTAAACGCGTTTACACCAGATTTTGACTTTTTTCACGAGAAAATTGTTCATTGGAATTACTTTACTCTACAAACTCTTATTTTCATACACGTTTGTAAAGAATTGGTATTTCATTTAATGTTAATTTCTTTATGTTTTCTTTAAGTTTAATGTGTTACAAAAAAGTATTGCTACCATTACTGTTCTTTGTTTTAAAGATTTCTTGAGTAAAACTAACATATATCTTGTATAATTTGATGCCTTCCTCTTGAATTATTTAATCTAGTGAGCAAATATTATTTAAAACGAGTAGTGAAGAGCACATTGTGGGGGCCCTGCCTGGGTTAAAATGACCCAAAAATCACCTCCTTGTTGCAGAGGCTATGTTAAGATCAAAATTGAAAACATTCTTCTCTCAGTTATAAACAATACCACAATAAGCAACAGATATGGAACACTGGTTACCAAAAAACATTGGAAATATGATTACAATGCAAATTAGGGAAATGTCTGATATGTCTAATTCCTATTCAGATATTGTCTGTGAATTTCATATGTACGTTGCAAAAGTATAAATTTCCATGACTTTCAGGAACAAAATCTTGACATATTTTTCTGACGAGCATTTTTTAAACAAGGTTTGCGGGGCTGCAAACTGTAATTTTGGCAAATAATCTCTCATTTTACTCTACCACATCTTAGAGGCATCCTGATGCCCCTATAAATTGGAAACAGCAGCGGCTTCCTCTTGACTGAGGTCTTCACTGAGTTTTTTTGCTCAGACAACCTTCTGAGGAAGCTTATCCCCACCGCTTGTATCCCTGATCTTATTCTTTGGGTCACTACACATATTCCTCGACTACAGGTTGAGGGTGAGAATGCATATCGATCAGTGGATCAACGGTTTCGTCTTTTGGCTCAGCTCTCACCACTCACCATTACAGACTTGTGCAGTAGCCCTGAACCCCTCCCAATATCCAGCTCCATTCTTCTCCCACTCCAGAACAAGACCCCAAAGATATGTGAAAATCCTTCACTCAGGGCTACAATTTATCCACAAACTGAAGTTGATAATCCACTTTTTTCTGCCAAAGAATCACGGCCTCAGACTAAGAGGTGTTAAAACTCTCTCTGGTGTGGAAGGTATTGATTGACAGATCCAATGAAAAAGAGCAAACAAACTTAAATCAAAATTTCATTTTAAAAACACTAATGAGTCTAAGTGGTTATATTAGAAAAAAAAGACATGATTTCTCATCGATATTTGAATTGAGGATTCTGAAAACTTCCCATTTCACACAATTATTTAAGTTGATTTCATTACATCATGTGAATAAATCCAGGTGAGATCTTTCATCTCTGTGAAAAAAATAATAAAACGCTAAACTGTCAAAGAGCAACTGCAAAAAAAAATGTCTCGAGGGAACAAATCTAAGTAATTGCAGATGAATAAAAGTGAGTTAGGGGAATAAGGCAAAGATGGACAGATAACAGAAAAGCAGAGAGGACGATAAAAGGATACTCTGAATGGACTTCTCATTCCCATCTGATAGCAGGACTTCCTTCACGTCAGCAGAAATGGCAACCTGTGAGACAGGAAAAAGACAGAAAAATGAAACAACACGGAACAAAAGAACAAAACCAAAAGCACTCTTAGATGAAGCAAACATGTGAACGAACACACACACGCACAATAATGACATAACCATATCTACAAAGCTTCACTCTTGGCAGCCTGGTCCATCCCACCCTCTCCCTCCATTGCTCCCTCTCCTGCCTGCCATTTTCCTCTCTATCTTCACCCCATTTTTATGTCTGCATTATTTTAATCATTCAATCAAATCAGTCAATACTTTTATCATTGTGGCTAGCGGTGGGGGCTGCTATCTTGCTATCACTCTGTTCAGTAATTGCATTGTGACAGGGGATGATGGCAAGCGCAGAGCCTTTTCATTTGACGCTGGGTGTTTATCAGGCCGAGCCATCACTCCGTTCGCCGCTGTCACTCTGCACTCGGCTCGCCAGGCCTGCCTGATGCCCTTCATATAACTTTGCAGTGCAGACTGAAAAAGACGAAGAGAAAGAGAGGGAGGGAGACCAAAGAATGAAAGGAGAGCTTTCACGCTGCGACGTGTGGGAGAGAGATGGAGATAGAGAGGTGTGTGCTCTATTTTAACTTCATCTTTCAACATTCTGTTTTTCTTTGCCGGTGCCTTTTTTTTTATTTATTTTTTTACATCAGTTAGGATGTGTCAGCCTGTCAGATTTGGTTCAAGAGTGTGTGCGTGAACATTTTTACAGGTGCGAGTGCATATTGCCTTGCTGGGCTGGTTGATTCGGGGGCCCGTGTGGCCTTAAACAGCACAGAGAGAACAGTGTTTGAAGTTTTCTGAAACTAACACAGACATACACCCGGGCACACATGTTCAGACGCTGGAGGGTGTTTAGGGGGAGTCACTGAGTGCGGAACTGAACGTCCCACCATCTGCTCAAATGAGGGATGGGACCTCCAGGCTGAGCCAGAGCACCCAGCTGGAAACAGAGCCCAACCTGACAAGCAGTACCCCACACCAAAGAGATGAAAATACCCGTTTACTCTGTAGATCCATTTATGTCTGTTAAATCAGTCAGTTAAAAAAAGAAGTCAAATGTTCATCAAATGTCTTTCACACTGTTATGAGAAAAGTAAAATACAAAAGAGGACTACTGCTTGAAAATGAAGGTATGGACAGATTTGATAAATCAGACTTTTGCTGCGATTTGCTTCCTCTGTCTCCTTTATTTTTAGATATATTTACAGTTCACCTCCATGCAGGACATTATTAGCTTAAATGTGAAGCTTCTCATAACATCATCCACACAATACAGTACCTCTCTGGCAGCTAAATGTGTTGAGAGTAAACATCTCTCAGGTTCAATCCATGCTGGAGGCTATATGTATATATATGTATATATATATAAAAATCTGTGTCTCATTTGTGGAAGCACAAAATTAAAAAGTCCAGGATGGGAGAAAAACGTGGAATGGACGGAGGAACATAATGCAACAAGTAACAGTATGCGATGGGAAACAAATGTGGCGAAAGTGGTGTCAGTGACTGACATAGAGGGAAAGATAGAAAGAGAGGTGTGAAGGAAGGATTCCATCTCAGGCCACCAATGTCAAAACATGGTGTATTGACTGCCAAGAGATAAAACCCAGCTGTCACACACACGCACACACAGAATGGCATCTAACAGATCGATGGGACACTGACGCCTGCGATGTGGAGGGGCCCTGAAGACTGGCTAATAAACCCTATGGCTGACAAGCTGCGGCGTATCTGGGAGTGTGCACGAAACATGCCATTGGTGGGCCGCTTCTAAGAAGACTTCATATATCTGAAGCCTCTTCTTTTTTTCCCCAATTGATCGCACTGTAAAGGAAGATGTCCCTGTTATATGTGAAAAAAACCAAGCAGCTTTTTCCCCAACATTATGGAAATGTGACCAGGCTGTGTTGAAATTTCAAAATGGTGCATGCCTGAACTCGTCTAGATGTAAAAAGGGGCTGTCATTCATTTCAGCCATGGTATACATGACAGCTGAGGGAGGGGACTCTGAATATTACTTAGGCTCAATCAGGTAACATATACGTCACTTTAAAAAGGACTTTAGGGTTACTGAAAGTGGTGTCCATTCTCATGTGGCTAAAATTCACCATCAGCACCCACTGTTATGTCCGAATGAAGCCAACATTTGAGATTACGTTGTCACTTCTTTGACAGATTTATCAAGCCATTGACGGTATTTATCCGTGTCTCAAAAAGGCTTTTGTGAAAACTTGTCATCAAAACTTACATATGAGTGTATTAAGTGGAAGACAGATCACGACTTAACGGTGGGGTTTATGTGATAAAAGTTTTCGTCCAATCAAAGGTGAGATACAGCTTAAACTAAATGTTTTTTTAAAAAAAAGAAAGCAATAAAAGCGCTAGTGTTGAATGTTGAACCTTTTCCAGATCTAGAACTCTAAAATTTTAGGAACCAATAAAGCAATCAGGAGGTTTCTTCAGTTTAAGTGTTTTCCATGAGTATAGGTGCAAAAAGTGAGGAAAAGAAAAATCCTGTCGGGTAAATAGTTTTCATGCAGATACTTGGGCAGGTGAAAATGGATACTTGCCCTGCCCCACGAAGAGTTGAAAAAAAAAATATTTTTTTTCATGACAGTTCCCGAGCCCTTTTTGATGCCAAAATCTGTGTTGGCATGTGTCACTTACCATGAGTCCACCAAGGCAGGTCATACCTCCACCTAACTCGCACAGAGCACCCCTGAGAGACAAAGAGGAAGACACGGGAAAGGGGGCGTCAGATTCACTTTGCTCAGCCAAATCCAGCAGCTTAATACTCGCACATGTTCACAATCACGCACGTGCTGTACAGTAGATGTGAAGATGTACAATATGCACACACACACTGCCCAACAGCAGTAAACACAGCAGGATAAGAAATATCAATTCAACCATCAACTTGAAAGCTGAAAACTGAACACTGAGAAGCACAAGCTCAATCACCGCGAAATCTGAGCAACACGCACACGCACACACACACACACACACGCACACACACACACACACACACACACACACACACACACACACACAGTGCTGTAGCTCACAGGCTCATTCAGCCCCTCTCTCCATCCTCTTCCTCCTTTCATCTCCCCTACCCCTCCATCTCTACCCCTGTCCTCTTTCAACCCTCCCTGTCTCCCTCCCTCTCATGGTGACCTTCACTACGCTGCTCTGATCAATAACCCTCTCTTCCTTGCCTCCCGCCTCTTGAATGTTAAAACAGGAAATCAAAGGGTGACGTTCCACCTTGAGTGGAAATCAAAAGTGCCTGGGTGCTTTTCAGCCCTGTGCCATAGGGCAGGCCAATGTGCAGCAGACAAGAGCCGGGAAAAGAGCAGCATGTAACAGCCCAGCGTGGCATGGGAAGGTGTATCCAGCATTCCCACTCAAATTTAAATCGGAGTCTGTTTTTTAAATGGTCAAGCTGACAGAGGTGAATGTTACATAGTGGTCATTTAGTTTGATATATGAATTAATGTTTATCTGAACTCATTTAACACCATCTCCTTATAATTTGTTCTTCAGTTTTACCCCAAAATGTTAAATATTTTCAAGACAATTACTTTTTCTTCTTGCTTTTTCAGGTTTGAGCTGACAAAATAATGGACCATTTTTATATCAAAAAGCAGTCTCCTGAAATTCAGGCCGGTTTCATCTTGTGTGACATCCCCTCTTTGAATGTCTTGATCAAAAATACTTCTGTCTAAGTGGGGCTTTCCTACAGACAGTAAAGCTACTGCAATTGTATGGAATTTTTAAAAAACTGAACAGATTCAAATACATAACTCACTTGAACATGTGACGTTTCTGCAGGCAGTAATGCGCCATCACCTCCTCCGATGGCCACACACCTGGAGAAAAGACACAAAAAGGCCGTCAGTCACTAAAACGCCTGGCTGTGGGTACATTTCAGCAACAATTTACTCCATTTTTTTCATTTACTAACATAAACTAAACATCTCTGGTGTGACAACGTGTTTCATAAGACATTAACATTGATCTAAAACCCAAATAAATTGAATGTTCAGAGCAACATAATGGGAAGCTTTGTATTTTCTAGTCTGTGTTCATTCACTTCTCTTGTGGTTTCCACCTTGCCTGTGATCCAAGGCTTCTCTCTGTCTGTTTGCCTGTCCGTCTGTCTATCCTAAATCCTTGCAACACACTCTCTCGTTGGCCATTGTGTATGCAAGTGTGTGTATGAGAGAATGTGTGTGAGACAGGGGGTCCGGTGGGTGATAATCACAGCGTGCAGGCCTGTCTGGCTTATCACCTACTGTCAGCCCTTCTCCGTCTGTCGTGCATGTAACACACACTAAGACACGCACACTTGCATGCTCCGAACTATTTCCCCTCTTCCTTAGCGCACACATGTACATCCAGAGACAAACACGCACATCTTGGCAGTAGAAGAAGTAAACAGTCATTTGAATAAAACTTCAGCTTTTTTGCTTCTGGCTTTGAACAAGAAGGTTTGCCTTGGTGCAGCCGGTGCGTGCGCGAGTTGTTTTTCTTTTTTTTTTTAAGGAATGAGGGGATATAGATTGAGTTGGGGAAAGAAAGCAAGCGAGAGAGACGGAGATAGAAAATGAGCGAGGTAACAAGAGAAAAATGGGGAGTGTTGGAGGAGGAGAGAGAAAAGGTAGCAGTCGATATAATAAGCGGCTTACAGGCGGTCTCTCATCACCTCATGGGGCAGACATCACTGCTCTTTCGCTCTCCTTCACTGTGTCTATCTCACTTATTCACTCTGTCTCTAACTCTCCCTTCCACTCTCTCCGGTTTGGCAAGATTAGCTCAAGCAAGCAGGATTTAATAATGCCTATTGATAAAATGTCCAAATATTCGTTTTCCACATTAGAAAAAAAGACATACTTTCTACAGCTTGCCCTGACAGCACACACACACATATACAAATACAATGACAGCCTAAGCAGCTAAACTGTGTGCCCAGAGAGCATCAAGACACCTACAAAGCTGACATTTCCAATTCCATCTATTGTTCTTCGTCAGCAAATAGCTTGTCACACAGCACAGAAATCTTTATATTGTCCAGTGGCACACAGGTCAGTGCTTTTATACAGTAGATAAAGCAATGCTTTTCCCTATCTTAAATTATTTTTCTTTGATATGCATATTGATGCTTTCAAACTTGACATTTACAAGATTCAAAGGTGAAGCGTGCTGCTATTCAGTTTTTTAGGCCGTCAACAAAAACAGAAGAACTAATAGAAGTTCAGCAGTGTTTCACTTCCCTGAGTATCTCCTGGCTTTGCCAGTTTGACTTGTAAGAGTCTCCCTGCCCAGACACTGGGCTCAAAGTAATGACTTTAAAGTCCTGCCCTGACATGTTTCTTGCAAGAAGTAAATCTGTGACTTCCTCTCTCTCACCTCAAATGTGTGCACAAAATTTGAAAAAAAACAACATATATTATCATTTACACCTAGGTACATTAAATTTTACACATCAACCACATCAAAGCCTTATTTGAATAAACATAAATAGCTGTAGATAAGTGAAAAAACAAAAATAATTTTCTTCATAGTGACTCTAACCACCATAGCATTGCAGCACTGTATGAGATCTACAGGATTAAACCACAAAAGCTTTCTGATTGCCTAGGTTCCGCTTATTGTAATTACATTTTTACATGAGATACAGGCATGAAGTGTTTTTCTTTTGATGAATCCTCAAAGTTGCTTCAACTTTGGCCCCAACCCCTTTTGATTGTGTGTTCACATTAAACATAATGGCTTGGGAACACACACCTTTGCCCTGTGAAATGACAGGTCAGAGCTTCCCCTTTGTGTCAACATTCAACACTTGACATGCGGGGTCACCCAGAACATCTTGGGTAGATGAACAGTAGAGGGTGGTAATGTAACATTAAACTGCATGTGATCCAGCACTTAACACAAGCAGAGAGGAGAAAGAAGGCTTTGATTATGTCTTTATGCTGCTGTTTCTGATGATGTGTGCGATGACGGAGGCCTTTTAATCGTTCTATAATGATGATAGAGGGGAAAAGCTTCACAGCACCGTTATCTAAGGCGTCTGCACATCCCTTGAGGGATTCTTACATCTATATGTGTGAACCAAATATGTTACAAAATCTGTTATTGTAACAAAATGAATGCCAACTTACACTGAATCCTGTAGTTGAGTTTACTTTAGTCATAATATAGCAAAGTGTTTGTCAGGGCTTCGGACCCTCCATTTCCGTCCTTGGACTAGATTAACTTTTCTCCACCTAAAGCTGTGAACCAGCGTGTGTGCAAGAGTGGGCAAACACATGTATTTGTGTGTAAGAGAGGGAAAGACAGCTTCAAGTAATGAAGCTTTGCAAAGCATATGTGGATCTGATGGATAATCTCCAGTTCCAATAACATTAATAGCCTAGGGTGAAAAGAACTTTGTGCGTGATGTGTGTAGGTACATGTGTGGCAGCATGTGGTGTCTGCTTGTGAGTTTTTGTGTGTACGTGTGTGCTTGTGAGCCTCCCAGGTCGAGGTGCACTGTAGGAAATGAGGGGATCAGGAACAGAGAGTAGATTACTCTTCCTGAGGATAATGAAATTATTTCTCACCTTCAATTACTAGATGAAGAAAAGGAAACAGTGTAGTTGTGAGTGTGTGAATTGTTTTCTTTTTTTTTTCTTTTGCTTAATGTATTTATTGGTTAATCCTGAATGTCCTCTGTACTGCTTTGAGATTGTGTACCAGGAACACTCAACTCTGTGCCGGAACTGATAGATTTGGGATGGGAAAATGCTGGGGTCCTCTTTACAATGCTTATGAGAGACATGCCTGATCCCCGACCTTAAGCATATGTTCCTTAACAGTGTACTGGGGATGGGACACGTGTTGAGCAAGAATTTTCAGCTGTAGCCACCCATTGGAAATACTCCTCTGTCCTCAACATGATCCTTCTACATCCTGATGACCTGGAGCTAACCCCCGGTCACTCCTAGACTTAACACAACACTAATCTGGCTTCAGTAGCTGTCAGTAATCACATGCACAGGGACGGAATTATCCATCCGCTTCTCAGTTTTCTTCCCATTGCTTATCCCGATTTAGATTTTAGTGGTATCATGCTAAAAAAAGGTATCCCGGTGATCCAAGCATCCTCCACGCCACAAATGTCTTCCTGATTTTCCGAGGAATGCTGGAAGATTCAAAGGCCAATGAGCCAAGAGCAGAGATTGAATTAGCTAAAGGGCTATTTCGAGTACCTAAAGGGGATTCAGACGGGTACTATTATACTATCTCACTAACTAAGCCAAGTTAAGCTAAAAGTACTTGAGATGAGGCTGTTATTCTGTTCTCAGTACCAAGACTTAATTAAAAAGAGCCCATATACTTTCATTTAAAAATTGAAAGATGCTTAAGATGGTATGTGTGTGGAAGCAATCTTACTGCTTTTCAGATTGTTAAAATGCTGAATGTTTACAAAGATGAAGCACTCATCATGTACTCTCACTGTCCAATATTAGTGGTTCCCTAAAGGCCCCACAGGATGCATATTGTTTCTGACAACTGTGCTTTTAGCATCACAGAGATCGTTGTAGAATCAACTTGTCGGCTTTTGTGTTTCTATTAGTAGGCTTAACTGTACTGGCTAACTAGACATGTCACTTTGGTCAACAGTTTTTGTTTACATCATAAGTGTTGCTTTGTCTCCTTTATCTCTAGAAGATATCTTCCTGCAGAGACAAAAATAAATAATCTACCGCGTAAGTGTGAAGAGTGGTTAAAA
Source organism: Menidia beryllina (assembly GCA_013363375.1). Classification (NCBI taxonomy): domain Eukaryota; kingdom Metazoa; phylum Chordata; class Actinopteri; order Atheriniformes; family Atherinopsidae; genus Menidia; species Menidia beryllina. Next base: position 13,894,911 of record JABUIW010000010.1, on the reverse strand, counting down.
TAGTAAGAAAACTGCAGCCAAGGTAAGTAAAACTGTTGTGGGATTGTAGAACCTTTAGAAGTTTTAAAGGAGTGTACAAGGAGTAAAACGGCAATTCTCTCATGGAATGAATAGAAGAGATGGAGAATAGGAGAGGAGAGATTTAAAGTCAAAGAAATTGTATGGAATAACGACATAGGAGAGGTAAATGGAGAGGAATGACAACAAAAAAAAAAGGCCAGAGAGAAGCAGAAGAGGAGTAACGGGAATAAGAGGAGTAGGAGGAGGGAAATGGATGCAAAGAAATAGACAAATATCAAAGAGGAAGTGAGAGAGCAATGTCAAGATGGGGTTAAGTGGGCCGTGATGTTGCTGCGCGCACACACACACACACACACACACACACACACACACATGCACACAAGCTTATATCACAACCACATATTGATGCACGCAAACACACAGCTCTCTTTTACTCTCTTATACACAGTGTATTGCTCTCCCCTCAGGCCCAGCGTGTTTTCAGGCTCTGTAGCTCTCTGGTGGTGATCCTTCTCCACATTAAGTGAGGCCTCAGATAATTCCTAAGCCTCCTCCATGGCCGATCCAATAAGGGATAAGGCTCTCGGCTAGCCATGATCAACTGACAATCTGTCCTCTCACACGGCTACTTTAGTGGAAGCCAGGATTACCCCAGCAAGCCCAGGCAGTGTATACGCAGTTCATAAGACCACCTAGCTGTGAGCTTGAATGTGAGTTTCGGAAAAAGAGGTGAGCAAAAGTCACGACTAAAATCATTATTCTTTTAATTTATTGGATGCCAGCCATGTCTATCCGTTTGTGGTTAGAGCTTGTGTCTTATCCTTGGCATAATCTTAATGTTTTCCTGTGTGAGCTCGAACAGATTTACTGTGCGTGATGAAATTGTATTGTGACATGGAGTTTGTAAGACAGCTCCAGATTCACCGTGACGTTCTCAAACTCCATAATCAAAACGGATGGGCTGCATATATTGTCATTTAACTATTGCCATTTGACGGGCGATGGAATATTTCCAAGCATCTGGCAAATGACCTGCTGCAGCTGACCACTGAGCCGCCAGACATTGTCGAGCACCTGGCGTTGACCCGTCCACATGTGGTGTTATGCAGAAAGTGAGTCTGTGGATGATCTTTTTTTAGAGGCAAACTTTTGTTTTAAAGGAGCTCTATTAGAAAGCTCTGAAAGCTGTGATAGTATACTCCACCTCCTGAGACCATCACAAAAACCCATAAGCTGATCGCAAGCTGACCTATATGGGATAGCGTCTACTGACCTATCACTGTACTGTCTGTGGCAGGGTAATACGATGAGAACTGACCAACCAAAGGCTGAGAGTGAGCATCAGAAGCAGGGGTCTACCACACCAGGCAGGACTCAGAGCGAGCGAAATGACCCAGGCAGGAACATCACACATGGAATGCCGTAATCAAGGAGAAGTAGTGTACAGGAACATATGTGGTCGGATTTAGTTTAAAGTGAAAGGGGAGATGAGTCCAAAGGTTGTGGAGACTGAAAGAGCTAAGATCCTTTGGGACGTAATGATTCAAAGTGACGGCAACTTCAAGAGGACTAAATAATGTCGGAAGAAAAGATCATTTTCAATTTTTAAAATCTTTGAATTGAAAATATTTGCATATAGCAATGGAAACTGTAACATCTTCAGATTCTATTAAACTGTCAGTTGAAATTGAGCCACAAAGTAAGAATTTTTTTTAAATCTGGATGAAGAATCTGTTTAGCAGCAATGCAAAACACCAAGATTACAGAGGGTCTTCAGAATTTTTTCATCCTACCCAAGTCAAGTGTTTGAAAGCAGAAAGGCACAAGTCAACAGGGATAAAGAACAAAAAGAACAAATATGATTTATGTATATCCAAGCATTTTGAAATCCAAAAAAGGCAAAAATGGTTTATGGCCTTTCAGGACCTTCATCTCCTGATAAAACAGATATGACTTTATAAAAGCAGGACCTATTAATAGCAGCATGTTAATATTAATAGCAATTACAAAATGATCAGTCTGCCATGCTGGAATGGTAAACACACAAGCTGTGAATAGCCTGTTTAGATAGCCTATTCGCCTTTCACCAGAAGAGCCAGGCAGTGTGCGATAAGCATCGACATTCTAGCCAACAGAGTCCGCCTTGGAGACACTCCTGATCCTTTTTTCCATTGAAATAGGCTCATTTTAGCACACACTCGCCAGCACACACCCACACGTGCACGCAAACACACACGTGCACACACACTTGGAGGACTGTGCAGGGCTTCGATAAGCGTGGCCCTTCTCTCCTCTCTCTCTCTGAGTAAACATCGTTTTGGATTAGGCAGAGTATAATGAGAGCAGGGGGCTATCTGCCCACCACGCCTGCATTGTGGCCCCCCGCTCCTCTCTGAGGGGGCCGGGACCAATCTTTACTCTGCTATTTATCCCCCTCCTCTGATAGCTTACTTATCTGCTACAAAATGCCAGGGCTGACTGTCTGTCTAACTGCCTCCGTAACTGTCTCAGTGTTTCTCCACCTGCCTGTCCGTCCGACATTTCGTCATAAAGCTTAAAAGCTTCAGGACAAATGAATGTCTATGTCTCAACATTCGTGCTTTCTACCTGTTTCGGTACTGTACTACATTTGGTGTGAGGTCATAGTGCATTACCCTGGTACAGAGAGAACAAGAGCAACAGATTTTTTTATAGCTAAGAGTAGCAGAATCCCACCAAAACATGTCAAACCTGCAGACGTGTGCGTTTAGCCTCATTTAAAAGGTAGGAGTAACAGGTAAGAACAATAGATATGTAATAATATTGTTTAAGGATCCTGTCATGTCACCAGGGTGCTCCACAAAACAGTTCTACACAAAACAGAAATATTCAGAAAAACTTTTATGCTGCAACATTTCAGAGGTTTTATGGTCATTAAATTGAGAGTGACTGGATGGAGTAGATGATTCACGCTTCCTGTTGGATTCCAGGAGGATATATCACAAAAAAGGAAATATCACAAAAGCAGTAAGTCATTAATTATTCATCAGAAGAGCACAATATGACAACCCAGTCAATATTTTATGATATTTATGAAAACCAGAAAAGAATTGTGCATTCAGTATTTATATTTTTAAAAAATTCCAAACTTTGTTTTTTCTTTTTGAAAGACCAATTCTGCTCAGTGGGAAAATATATAGCTGGATTCTGTTGGATTCAATTTGTTACTTTTTTTCTGTCTGCCGGGTGAAAGTGGTTTAGTTGTAATGAAACAAGCTTAACAACAACATCATGGACTAGCTGCCTTCAACACCTATCCCATCATGCCATGCACTTCTGCTGGACAAGAAAAAGAGGTAGAGTGCACACTTGATGAAACTACATCTGGTGCTAAACCACTGTCAAGACAGGGTGTGAATTATGGGAGACAAAAAATAAAGGAAGTGAGGGTCACTGGAAAAGAGTTGGAGGAAGGATGCACAAAGGAAAAGAAAGGAGGAGGAGTAGGAACAAAAAGGAGCGCCACAGATTTCCAGAGAGGAGGAAAAAATCGAATGAAATGGGGCGAGAGACGGAAACAAAAAGAGGGTCTGATGTGCAGCTAATAGCTATATAAGCCTGGAGGTGTGAGGTTTAGCTGGCAGAAGAGAGCTCTGCCGAGCGTCCCTCGGAGATTGGCGTACAGAAAGTGACACAGGCCCACGTGAAAACCGCACATTACACCACACAAACCCACGCTCAAAAACAGTGTACGGACCTCCACAGATTGCATCCCTCTACTGTGCTGGCGAAAGACAGCTGTGGCAAATTACAGGGTGTCATCTGCACCAAACTATCCAGTTTTCTTGAGCGTTGATGTATATAAATAATTCGAAAAAGATAGGGGTGGGGTCGAGAGAGAAAAAATAAAAATGAGAGAAAGGCATAGAGAAAGAAAGAAGTTATATAAAAAGTCATGGTTTAAGTGAGATTTTGTGTTAAATAAAATTATCTTAAATTCCTTTCTTCTACTAAAGCGTAAAGTAAAGCATGGATAAAATATACTAAAGTATTGGAGGTAAAGAACACTCCCTAAACTGCCCAGTCTAAGAGTAAACTTAGATGCACCTAATAATTGCATTGATCAACACAGGTTCTGTAACTAAATTTAATCTTCTAAGATGTTTTGGGCAGGGCGTACCAAAGGCCAATGAGCCAGGGCGTTAGTGTAGGACTTAGGAGTATGAATGGGACTTATAAAACAGTGGTGGGAGTAGGCTGAGCATCAAAGAGTCTGCCCGGTGACTGCACTGATGCTTTAAACATGAGAATCAGATTTTCTATTTCAGTGAAGAGGTGCTGAAGGGAAAAGAGAGAAGAGAGGGGAAGAAATAATACAGAGGAAAGAGATTACAGGTACCAAAGAAAAGGGTGAGGAGGAAAACGTAAGGGAAGGGAGAGCGGTCTGGCTTGGAAAGACCGATTGTCAGTGTATTTTGTTGTTTCATTATTTATTTATTGATTACATTTTGGGGAACTAACAGGTAACGTTAGGCCTCATCCAAGTTGTAGTCGGTGATTGCTACGATACAGCTTTGACACTTGGAATTATACAATCCTCCCAGGTTATATCACAATCAGAACAGCCACATGCATGGTCGATTTGCCCCCACGTCTCGGCCTCGGTAGTCGTATCAAGCATAATGCATCAACAGTGTGACTAAAAGACATCACTCGAGACATTCTGTGGGAGGTCGTCAAGCACTGACGGCAGAACCGAATTCTCTGTGCAGGCTGGTTGATTTCCAGAGACAATATTTTGAGGCATGTGGGTCTCTGACAAATGCGTGAATGACAGCAGCCTTGTTGGGAAGACAGTTGTACTAATATACTTTTACAATTGTAAAAGATGCATAAAAAATTCAATTTGGAGCATGTGCAGAGCATCTGGTTCCACTTGATCATGTTTACTCAACAGTTACTTTTTTGTCATGTACCTGACAAAAAAAATAAACGAGACCGCATCTGAAAATTGTGAGTGGAATTTTGGGAGAGAGCTCCAAAAAAAAATGTTCATGCCACAATCCAACCCTTGGAAAGAGAAAATAAAGTATGTCAAACAGGGTAAAATATTTCTTTATCTCTCAATTTTAAGTGTAATATTGGTAATAATTCTCCAGTAGAACTAATCCCAGAATGTCCTGCACAGGCAGAAAAATGTCAATACAAACACTGACTTTGATTTGACTTTTTTTCATTGATCGCCTTCTAAATCCCAAAAAAAAAAAAATCTTTCAAAAAAAAAAAAACCTGAGTATTTGGCAAGAATGACAAGTGGACTAAAGCTACATGATGATGTGACAGCAAGGGCACTAAAATGCTCTCCGAGTTGAAAAGAAAAAGGCTGAACTTTTGAGCAAAGCCCTGTGATATGATGGGGGGGGGGGGGGGTTGGGGTGACGCTGGACGAATGGTTGGGTCAGGGCTGGTCTGGGAGCACAGGTGGCCGAGTTTACTCTCTTTGCCGGAGCAAAACGCACTTCCACAAACTCCCAGTGAGACGCGTGCCTGTGCGATGCTGTTGTGTCTGTAGGCATTTCAAGTCAGTCGGTGTTTGTGAATTTGCGTGTGTGTGTGTCTAATGGGGGTTTTTACGGCTGCGTGTGTGTGGAAGGACGCCCAAAGGCTCCCTGTTTGCGGGCGTTTCACTGGAGAGGCAGATGAGCGGGGCAGATGTCCTCGGGCATCTGGCAGTGCAGAGCTTTATCTGAGCTGAAATGATTTAGCAGTCCGTTTTGGAGCACCAACCCAGAAGCAATGTCAGCCCTGCCTTCTTCTCTGTCTTCTCTCTGTAAACTTTTCCTCCCTTCAGTTTTTTCACTTTTCGTCACTTTGTTATTTTGTCTTTCTTTTTGCTTCTAATTCTCCGGTTGCCCCCTCTCATCCTCCCTGCCTTTGCTCAGTTGATGGCAACTGGAAACAAAAAAAGAGTCAGAAAACAAGAGAGCCGTCCATGTTGTCCACCGTCGCTCTTGAGGGGCTGCCAAGTGGAACAGGTTTTTATGAAGACCCGTTAATCGGAAAAAAATATCCAAGAAGAGTTCGCTCACCAAAAATCAAGTATAACTTCATCATTAAGACAACAGAGAAGTATAAACTTGATGCAACTTTACAAAACGCATAATTTCAAGTCTTTCAGATGTTCTTGTGTACTAAATTCAGCTTTTATTGAAAAGTGACTAACTACTTTATAGTTGACAATCAAGTACATTTGAAATCATTCCTTTATCACAGAAACTAAAAATATCTGAAAATCTTTTTCATTTTTCTTAAAATTACTTATTCATCTTTATTAATCAAACAATGCTTATTTTCTACTCACTTTCATTCAGTCCATCAACTAATTGAACATCAAACTGTTTCTATGCATTGGAATGAAAGAGTGGAGGTACAATTGAATTTCATTATTCCTCATTGTGTTTAATGTGTCTTCTCATCCACTGCAGTGAATGATCCCTTGAACCCTGAGCACTACCCTGACATTAAGCCACATCGCCTCTCATTTTCCCAGCAACGTGAGGACTTTCAGGTGTCAGGAATGCCATAGCTAATCCACGTGGAGGTTCCCTTGTGTTTCACTTCCCACACCGAGCCTGACGTATTTATCACCCTGACAGAATGCTTCTTACGTTACACGAGATTATCGGGGAGAGACAAGCTGATCTTCCCCAATCAAAGCAGTAGCACTCCGGGTAAGGCCCACCGAGCCACAGGGCCAGAGATGTCAGCTTTCCCACTCCTCCCCTTACCTCTCTCCACGCATGCTCCCTCTCCTCATTTATTCCCCATCTCAAACCCTTTTCCACCGCTGGTCAGCACTCTTTCCTCTGTCTCTCTTACGTTTACCACCCCTGCCACATGGGGAATTAAGTGGCATTACGGGGAAAGACTTCTAGCTGAGCTTAACTGCATTACATGAGCAGGTAATATACCCTGAGAGAGTGTGTGAGAGAGAAAGGAGACAGTGGGTGGAGGAAAGAGGTTGTCTCGTGAGAGAAAGATGGAGCAGGAGGGAGAAAGAAAGAAGGTCTTAAGTGAATTGTCAACTCAAAGGCTCTAATCATGGTGAAAGCTCCGGACAAAGAGCACCCATGGACGACAACGGAGCATTCCCTGGGGGTAACGAAAGGCCACTTAGCCCTCTATGACTCCCCCTGTAGTTTTGTCTGTCTGAATCTGTCCATTTCTCTCACTGTAAATCGAGGCAGCGCTCTTCAAACTAATACCTGTCCAAAAAAAAAATGAAGAAGAATGGAAAGGGAAAGAAATGGAAGAATGGGGTAAAATAACAGAAAATAGATATTGTCACCTCATAAATATGCATCATAAACGGACAGATGAGTGGGAAATGAATGATCTGGCCAAGAGGAAACATGAATAGCATGTAATACTAACACATCAGGTTGTAGAGCAGAAACCAAGCTGGTTTCTAACAGTGCTTTATCTAAAGACTTCAGAGAGAGCAGTTTTACATTTCAGCTCATCAGCTAGAATAGAAACAATGCTCATTTTTCATTAAAAAAAAAAACATTTTCATTTTTACATCTAACAATCTTCCCTTTAATCCACAAGTGTCCAATTTATGCATAAAATTAGCCCTAAAACGTCTCTGTGTGTAGATGTATGTTGTTTATTGTACATAGCTCAACTCCTGCACTGTCAGACGCGTTTCCCATAGGTGAGCAAGCACAGCAACACAGATAAACTGCAGCAAAGACTTGGAGGAAGACCTGTGGAAAAACTGAAAGAGACCTCTACTTGAACAAGAACATGAGTATTTAGAGGAAGGGTAAGAGTTTAAAACTACCCAAACTTCAGGTTTATCTCTTTGGGAAACATTATACATATTATATTACATATTATACAAAAATGACCTAACTAAAGTCATAAATCTTGCACACTCCTTGCATCCTTGCAATACTTTCAAGGGACCCCGTTGAGGGTGAATTCTAAACCTTGTTTATCTGCACATCAGATATAACTTTATTAATATTACATAACATTAAACATTATTGTTCTTTGTTTAACACATCTTCAGATATAAATCCAAACCCCAAAAGTGCCAAAAACAGTGATCCCTTCCTTCCACACAGTCTGAGAGCATGAGGAAGTTGCTTATCATTCAACCAAAGTACAACAAACAAGAAGGAAACACCATAAGAGGGCATGAGGAAAGGCAGAGATGGACAGGAAAGAAAAGAAATGCAGCACAAAGACGCTTGCCCTCAGCTCAGAGGATTCTCTCACAGAGCCGCTCTGGCCTCCACTCAGGCCCTCGGCAGCGCTGCAGGACCTCCACTTTCCATAAAGCCCATAGGCAGATCACTGGCTCCCCAGGGCTCAGCAGCCATGATGGCTCTATTCACCAGTCCTACTAATGCTATGCTGATTGTTTGAGCACAGCTAGCATGGTGTGTGGCTAAGCATGGGTCATTTCCTCGTTTCCCCAATGTCTCTTTTCAAATGTCCAGGCAGGGATTGCCTTTGCTGGGGCCATGGGGAGCCACTGATGGTGACTTGAGAAGGAGGTTTCTACAAGCGAGGAGTCAAAGAGGAAAATCACAACGGTGCACACACACACAATCAGTGGCATGAAATCATAATGCAAAACGCAGAAATAAAAAGAGTAACCGAGTGTCTTCAGAGTTCCAGGTAAAATACACCACAAAGTTGCTTGTGCACCCTCCAGGAGAGTGTCCATTGTGCAAAGTGACAAAAGAGCACTCATACAGCCACGCTTAAACATAATGGCTATGGCCTCTTGGCCCTCTATTGTACCCCAGAGGACCTCCACCTACACATATATGTGTGCATGTCGTAAAGTGGGCTCACTCAATGCAACCTGTCTGTTCTTTGGTTTAAAAGTAGCCCAGCCAGCCTGTCAAAGAAAAATAAATACTTCTGTCATTCATTCCTTGTTATGGACATTACATTTTCTTAGTACAAAACATGACCCACAATCCTTTGTGCTTGTCCAACACCAGTAGAAAAAAATCTTTAATTTGTCTGTTTTTGCTCTACTAAATTAGCCAAATTGGAAATCTACTCGTATTTATTTTTCTATTATTTTAATTAACTTTTTTACCATTTATGAATAAATAGTGAATGTTCAAAATCTCTGCACTGCTTTTCTTGTTGATCAGTCTTTGTGCTTCCACACTCTTGTGTGTGTGCAACACATTTTTGTCTGAAGAGTTCTTTAGGGGCAGCATGAAGTTCAGTGTCTTTCCAAAGAACAGTGATATGTGGTCTGGGGATGCTGGTTATCAAAGTACTCACGCCCTGATTGGCAAACAACCGCTCTCCCCCTGAGTCACAGGTGTAGACGTAATCACAGTGTAGTTCATGTAATCACCAAAAAAAACAAACATTTGTGATTACTGCATCCGCACACTGTGTCTCTCTCATGTTTTCACTAGACATTAGATATTTGCCATTATCTAAACTTAATCCCGGTGGCTTATATCAAATTTTGGTCAGTTGAAATGACTCGCGCTGATTTTCATTTTTAGGTGCTAAAAATCTTCCTAACATTGTATTTTTCTGTGATGATGCATTTACATTGCATTCAGCCGCAGCTCAGAGTGGTCGTCTGCCAATCAGAAGACGTTTGATCCCGAGGACAATACATGAATCATGAAAATTTCACAAAACCAGTTAGCATAACTGGTTGCAAGCTGTAATTTCTCAAAATAAACCGCAGTCATTCTGTTGGACAGAATTCAATTTTACTAGCATGATAAACAGAAGTTGGACATCTTTCATTATTGTCATTTTCCTAAAAGAAACATTAAAAACTTTACAAAAGAAATCATTCGAACTTCAAGATCAACCCAAGTCAATCAAGTCATCAAGAAAATGACATCACCGATGGATTTCAACCAGAATAACAATGCTTTGTTTAAAAAAAAGCAAATATGAGATTTGATCAATTTGAGTACAAAGACTCATCATAAAAGTTTTAATCGACAAGCAGAGAACATTGTATTGTAACTGGACACGGAACGTTAAAATGGATATTCTCTATGAGGGACTGGAACTGATTGCAATGCCTCACACTTTGGGTGTGTTTGCATCTGTGTGTGAGGCTGCCCACGCAGAACAAAACGCACCCACTACGGCAATATATTACTTTGTGCATTCACACGGGTTTTACTGCAGAGCAATATTGCCAAATCCCATTGTCCTGCCCGATAGACTATTTTCCCATTAATTTATCAATTTTGACAATTTCATTTAATAAAACATCCAAGCAAAAGAGCAAGCGTATGATATTGCAATGAAGCAGACTGATCTTTATGCTGTATCCAAGTAACTAAATTGATTACAAAGTGAGAAGCATTTGGGATTGTCTGATTCAGCCCAGCAGGTGATATCGACTGATCAATAACCTCACAGTTTGCTTTGCAGTAATTAATCGGAGCAGCATGCCACTATGTCTATTCAGTAGTCACTCAGATAACCCCTCGTTTTTTTCCCACAAACATCAACGTGACTTGAAAGACAAGCTTGTACTAAACAATAGTCCACAAACTCATTTTGTCACAGTGCTTGCAATATTCCAAAACCCAAAGCTTCGTAAGAAAACTGAGGCTATTACAGTCCTCATGTGGTACTTAAAGAATGTGGATGTGGGGAGAAGATCCAAGCAAACTTTATTCTGTGGCAAAGCACATATGCGCGAGTTTCCGGAGCATTTGGAACGTCGGTGAAGGCTGAAAATTTCCGATGAAGATTCCAACTTTCTTTGGGGTGATGATGTAGGTTTGATTGACTGTACTGTTTGATAAGTGGAATCTGTGAGGGAGGCACACTGACAACAGCCAGCTGTCAGAGGGGCGAGGTGGATGAGAGGGGAAGAGCAAACAGACACACACGGACACACACAGGGAAACTGCTGGGGTCAGTAATTGTGTGGGAGGGTAAGTTTCTCTCATTCTTCTTGTTTGCTTTTCCTCATCTTTCCTGTTCTCTCCGTCTCTTTCTCACACACACACACACACCCCTGACACAGTGACACACCAGTCATCCCAATCACCATCCGACACGACCAGTTTGATTCGAGAAACCATCATCCTGTGCAGGGACAGTGTCAGCTGTCAGTTAGAGGAGGTTTTAAAAGTTCACAGCATTAGCAGGTGGTGCTCCTTTAGTATATTAAACTGTTCTACTCCACCCCTGAGGAGCAAACTTAAGATTGCACATAGACACACGCACTAAACCATGCACACCCTCGCAAATGCAGTCTAAATTTGCTGAACCCAAACTCCACAGAAAGCACACATCCACACAAAGGCACACAAAAGAGGCTTGAATAAAAAAGCAATATGAGATAGAGAATAAAAATGCATTGGTGTTGCCCTGTATCAGACAGAACGGAGCGACACTGAGATTAAGCGTCATACTGCTGAGAGAGAGAAAGAGATGTGAATAGTGAAAACCAAGATATCATCCATTCATTTTAAACAGGGGTGGGTTGTGATTGAAAAAGCAAAACAGTGAATGAATCTGTGTGTGTGTGTGTGTGTGTGTGTGTGTGTGTGTGTGTGTGTGTGT
>JABUIW010000010.1:13846778-13883306 GCA_013363375.1 Menidia beryllina | reverse complement strand
GTGTGTGTGTGTGTGTGTGTGTGTGTGTGTGTGTGTGTGTGTGTGTGCGTGGATGTGCGCGTGTTCGCATCCTGGCTCCCGGGTCGTGGCAAACACACCGACACAAAATAAACAGCGCTCAATCTCCCGGCCGCTGATTGCTGCTCTGGTGTCAAGATAAGTCCCGGGCCAGCGGCAACCGGGACTGTCCGCTCCTCTGACAAAGGAGGGCAGAGGAGGAGAAGCAAAAAGGGAGACTCAAAAACTGACCGTCCCTGTCTGCGTGTGGATGCTGGCTTCCCTTTTAAAAACACACTATCAGCAGAGGCGCCGTATTTTGCTGCAAAAACTGCTGCGTAGCTATGACAAACATTAAGAGTTTTCAGGCAGAAAAAGTACTAATGTGGATCTATCAAGCACCATTTTCAATACAAATTTCCTGCTTCTCTAGCCATTGAAAATCCTCATGGAGGAGTATATCGCAAACACAGTAATTTACCTTCCAAAGTCCTGAGTCACCCCTGATTTTACTTTGTTAATGCCATGAAACTTGTTATAGGTTAAAAATGTATTAAAACATACAGAGATGCAGAATAAAATGCAAAAAACTGAATTTGTTTGTGAAAATAAACTTCAACAGTGTAAATAAGTAACAAAACAAAACAGAAAGTCCTCTTCCGGCACCGCCCATCCTATAGAAAGCGATGCCTCTCATTCCCATAGGAATATTGCAGGCATGACAAGCGCATGTAAACACACACAGGCGGAGAGCTCAAATCTACTCACAGGGAGCTATTAAGGCGAGCTATTAAATTGTCAGGCACAACAGAGAGGCTGACAGGAGCGAAACAGCGTGCGAGTGTGCATATATACGGTGACAGGGAGGAGAAACCATGTGGCAAGCCACCGAGCAGAGCCTCCACTGACACAGCTGTAGTCAGAAAAGGCAAGGCAAAGAAAGAAAACAATTCCTGCTTGGCAGCTAATTTTACTTGTCGCGGGGGGGGATGAGATTCCCCTGCCGGCTCAAATTGTCAACGTCACCTCAAAAAGTTGACGCTGTTGTGCACACAGGTGGGGAAATGTGTGCGTGAATACAAGGCAACTTTTGCACAGCTGTTTCAGGTGCAGGTGTCAGATTCAATCGAGATATTCACTCAACAGTTTGCTAGAGTTCTTGTGTTGTAGGTGTCTTCTGTACTAACAGAGAACTTTGCTCTGTTAAGCGTTAATAACAGCCAGGCTTTACAATGTGATTAAAAAAAGTAAAAACAGAATGCTTTTATGTCCAAAAATTCAATATATTCAAGGTAATCCTTGAACTTAACCATAAAATTGCACAACGTAAAAAACTTTTCCGTTGATAGACAGGTCAAGTAAAATGCAAATATATATATATTAATGGCCCTTCCAAAGAGAAAATGCTCCATATTTGAAACTCAGTGGTATCGCTTGAGGTGAAAAAGGAAATTAGCAACTGTACCGTTAACTAAACTCTGGTTGAAGAGGAATCAGCATTGCCTATCCACACTTCTCACCTTTTTTGTGTTTTGTGCTTCAGATTTCGTTAAATGCTACAGCATGGACTTGTGCTGATCTCCAGTTACTATGTAGCTATTTCATCATCATAACGCTTCTTTCTTTTTTCCCTCGATAACACCTCACAGAGGTGAGGACATATTTAACAATCATCTTTTGCTCCAAAGAATTTTCTTAAACAAATTCTTCTTCCTTCTTTTCCCTATTTTCTTGGATCAGGGAATGATCAGTAAAAATGTATCTTACTTAATGCAGTTTTAAAGCAAACATTTCTCAATCTGAACGGACACAGCTGGGCATGAACCAGTAAGTGGGCCAGGGCTCTATCAGTCTGCGGATCTGTTGGGCTTGTAACCTGCGGCGACAGGTCCTTAACGCGCCGTGTGGACGGAGCCGTAACAGATGCCCGGCTAAGTGCCTGATTAAACCTTAATGTGCAGAACGAGCCGTGTGCAAAAGTGGGGAGGATTTTTTTTGCGAGTGTGTGTGTGATGTACCGAGGATACGAGATGGACGTGAGCCCTGCAGCAAGGCAGAGGCCATGCCAGCTGCTTCCCTCCCCAGAGACGGACCCCTGAAGCTGGGCAGTGAGGCAGGGTAGTCGGGAGTCATGGCACAGCCACAACACAAGTGGCATATGTGATGCGACACTCCACTTATCAAATAAGATTTAATTTTCTAATTAGACTGCTATACCCCAACCAGTGCATGAAGCGCACACAGATAATAATTTGGCCCGTGAAATACATTTGAAAACAGCTTTTGAGACAAAGTAAAACTTCCTGGTTTTGGGTACACACCTGATAACACTCACTTTGTGGGCGACACAAAGAACTTAAGCTTGCCTAACACCTGCCAAGTGAACAGTAAACATTAAGGAAAGAAGCTGACAGCAGTTGTGAGTAAAATCCACAATGCACGCGTAGACAACGTTCCTTCTTTGAATGCCCTCAAAAATGAAACTACCCACCAGGAATGAGATGGATTCTGTGTTGTTTGTGTGTGTCCAGGAGATATGAGTTGTTGTGTGGGTCAACAAGCCAGCAGCCAATAATTTACCCACTGACAGAAAATTTCATCTGCCTATCATCCTCAGCCTCCCTCCCTCCCACTGTCTCTACCTCCATTCCTCTCTCTAACTGATTATGCCGTCAATACGGTGCGGATGAGAGGAGCTGACAATTGACCAGCCTGGATCAATATCAGCTAATAAGCATGTCAGGAGAGAGGAGAAAAGAGCAAGAAATCGACTGAGAGACAGAGAGAGACAGAGACAGAGAGAGGATGAGTAAGAAAGTGACAGAGAGAAAAAGCCAGTTTGATCCAATTCGGCTGTTTGGCGTGTGGAGGTGTAAGTGGGATGATTGGCCTGTTATTGCTGGTTTAATGTTAGGCAATCAGAACCATAGTGGTCTAGATATCAACAAACATCCATCAAATTGTCCCTTCTTCGTCTTGATACCACCTCCTCTGCCTGGCCCCGCCTGGACGCTGACAAACAACACAACAACAAAGAGAGCTGAGCAATGGTGCCATTTAAAAAAACCACAGGGAGGTTGAATTGATAGCCTTGCACCCGCAGCACGAACCCAAAGAAAACACACTTGTTTCAGGGTTGTTTTTCTTTTCTTTTTTGTGCTGGGGAGATCTTCACTTATTTTTTTATTTTCCTTTCTTTGCCGCCTTTCTCCATCTTTCCCTCTGGCAGAGGAGCATGCAGTTGTTGATGGTGATATAATAACACAGTCAGGTGTCCGTGGTCAATTCCCCGTCATTTGGACTTTTGCGTAAATCACAGAGTATTTTTCTCTTCGTTTCTTTTTACTTTCTCCTTTCCACGGCTCGATCTGCCTTCTTTTTACCTGAAGGTATCATTTTCTTTTGCTCAAATTACCTTTCCTGTGGCCTCCAAGATGTCACAATTGAGAGTGTTGTATAGATACTGATGGAAGCTTTTCTGTGTAAATGCAGCACTGCTCCTACCCCAACAAGTCCAACTACTTAGGCTAATACAGACTCCTAAAGAGGAGGAGGAAGATAAATGACTTCCTACATTTACTGAAATGCTGCTCGACTAACTACCAGGTTAAAAGAGAGACTTCTAAAAATCCTGTTTTAAATGGAACTGTGGTCAGCGTTATTAGTTTAACTTTTGAAAAGTATATTGAAGTTAGCCATACGTGTGATAATAGGGAAATAAGTATAAACAAAACTCCTATGTTTTCAAAAACTGCAAGTTTCTCCGATGCATGAAGCTTTGGACATGTTCCCGGAGCAAAACCACACTGACCCCAGACTTTAGCTAGAAGGCAAGTAAGGTTTGACTCCAATGATCATGACACCATCTAATTTAATTTGAAGCTCCATTTTTCTGTTTCTTAGATTCCAAATAGCTGGAGTTCAGGGCAGGGTCTCAGCCTCATCTGATACCCCACACGACATGACAGGAGGTCTGAGGAACACCTCGACTCCACTCTTTCTCCATTTCTGTGGACACAAAGGTCAAGGATCTGAATGCTAGTGTTGCATTACCTCATTTACCCACTGATGTAGCAGTTATTAGTGTGCTTAGTTCTCAATGCTCTTAGAATCTTCTTTCATATATGTATAAATGTTTCATTTTATATATTTAAGCTGTAACTAAGTGTTTATGGAGCCCACATTTAATAACATACAGGGGAACAGGACTCGATTCTCTTCTGTATTTACCTTCAAAACTTCTCGTACGCTCAGACTTCAACAGTTAGCTGTCACCTTTATGTCTTTGAAAAACACAAGCTGTCCACGCACTAATAGACACATTAATCACCATGCGGAGCCTTCATATTCTGCCAGCGTCCCTGCCAGGACCAGCCAGACAATATGTCCCTGCTCTCCCACACATGCTGATTGTAGCGGGGACGTGGTGATGAGTGATGGAATGGAGGGGACGAATGAGCAAGTGGAAGAGGCGGAGAGCGACATTCTCATTTACATGTTTATAGCTCCTCGGTAGGGAGGGGAAAGTACTTGTTTGCCCGTGTTCGGGGGACAAGTCCAATTATCAACCCTGTTGTTTTCTCAACAACACTTTCTCCCTGTTCTACATGCAAACACACAAAAGCCGACACACATTCGCACGAGCCAGCTGTGCTTAATGAGAGAACAAGCTGCTTGGTGTGCTTGTGAGCATGAGGGTCATGTGTCACAGGGCATGTTTCGAGTCAGCTCCGTTTTAATGACAGCTGGATGTGTGTGTGACGGAGAGGGAGCAACCCACTCATCTGGGCCGTGCCAATCTGTCTACATACAGACACACACATATGCAGAGAGGAGGGTTAACTGAAAACCCACAAGACACCAGACACACTGGATGAGACGTAACATACGCCATATGGCAAACATACAAACTCAAGCATACTTAATGTGCTATTTCCATGTTAATGCAGTTCCTATTGTCACTATGGCAACAAGGGTGATTGACAAGACCGAAAAGGTTAGATGGGAGCAGAGAGAGAAATAAATGTTTGCATTTTTTTGTACATAATGCATCATTTTGACCTCTCGTCCCAAGAAAGGAAGATAAAATTTTAAAAATGCAACACTTTATTCCAGAGTAACCCCCTAAAAAGATAATCAAAGTCCAAAAACATGGAGGCTAACCACACAATCATGTGTCATCTGATAGTCAGCTCCACGTCTCCCTATTTCTCCAACGGTTCCTTTGCCAACTCCAACATACACACACACATAAAAACACATCCAGGATGGGAGGAGAGACAATATTAAAAACAAACAAAACAGAGAATTGACTTGCTGAGAAGAATTACAGAGGTGCTGATTGCATCTGACCCCTCACCTCTGCTGTCAAAAAGCGCTCCTCTCGTCTCCCTTCTTCTCTATTCCATTAATGTGTCAGTCCTCATCATCCCCATTTCTATCCTGCTTCCTGCTAATGTTGTTGGCAGAATTTCAAATGTTTTTTTTTTTTATTTATTATTTGTCAAACTAAAGGAATATTTTCATTGAGGACACAGATCTCCCCAGAACACTCATTTCCAAATCTCAGTACCGGCTCTCATCATACCTTCCACAGACGACACAAAAGGAAAGCTGAACAGCCCACGAAAACAAAACCTTCCCCACTTTGTAATCAAGGCGAGTGGCGTTCCCCTAAACATGCGGGATGGGAAATAAAGAAAGGAAATGTTTGCCTCACTTTCACATTTATTGGACGTTTAAACAGAGTAGCTGTTCCTTTTTTGTAGGTGTTTTTACCTCCCCCTGCATACATTTGTTTCTGAAAACTTAAGATATTGCTGTTCAGCCTTCATTTTGCTGCCTTTAAGTATACACAGATATGCTTGGATGACAGATTTATAAATTTATTTAATTTGCAAACTCCTCGCAGGTTCATCTAAAATCTCTCTGTAATGATCCATGACACCGGCTTTACCAGGCAGTCGATCTAAGGACTGACTCAGGACATTTGCCCACAAATAGGTAAATTGATGTTCTTATTATTTGTTAAATCAGACTGCTTAATCTTTTCATCCAATTTCATATTTTTTATCAATTTGTCCACTTAAAGAATGCCCTCATCATATTGATTTTGTATAAGAATTCATCATATTTTTCTCATCAAAATATTTAATTAGCTAATGAATATAGGTACGGTAATCAATTAATCATAGTAATCAATAATAAATATATTTTCTAGCGTCATGGGAAGAATATAGTTTGTTATCAGATTATTTGAATATGTAAGTGTCAGAGTGTCCACTTGGTTATATAGCAGTCAGCTGCTCTACTAGCTCTGACCTCTTTCTACAGACTATTTCCATCAAGGGGTCACATCCTCTCAGCCCAAAGACGTTTACATTGCTAAATACTGAGACTCAACAGCAAACGCACAAAGCAAAACAGACTGGTTAACAATGAGAACCTTATTAGGCTAAGTTAGCTCAGAGCATATCCTTTGGAGTGTAGACCTTACAAATCTATAGTAAGACTGAACGTGACCTGGCAAGCCGAGGCTTATGTGGTTCACTCAGAGGACAGGTTTCATAAACTTCTGAACTGCCCGTCCCGTTGACCACCCAGTGACCCGACAGGCTAAACAACCGGGTCTAAGAACTGCACTCACAGATCAACATGCATCAGCTGGCTCACAGCCAGATTATAGCACAATACCTGGTCGTTCTGTGGCCCGTTTCAGCGCGTTTATTGTTAGAGGTAAAAAAAAAAAAATGAATTGGTCCTAAATATACCTGCAAAGATAATGTCAATAATTGCGTATTAATAAACCTTTCAGCCAGACTGGTCTTCAGGTTGGACATCTGTGACTCTGTTTGCTTCAGAGACAACAACATTTGGTCATCTTAAACCTCATCATATCAAGCAATTAAAAGGTCCAGTATGGTGTTCAATCCACTGGAGGTGTGACATGATTTTTACGTTTCGATATTCAATATTATTCTGGGTGTCTGGTAGCTTTATTCTGAATTCATTCTGAGATCTAAATTCTGAATTCTTGATTTAGTTGAGTTTTCTAGTTTTCGTGTGTCAGAGATAATTTAGGTTACTGATTACTTTTACATGTTTTCAGTCTTCCTTTGTACTCCTGGTCATTTCACATCCATGCCTTAAGCCTTCATTGTTTCCTGTGGGTTGGCATGAACTAAAAACCTTCTTTATCAGCAGGATGCGCTCGTCTCTCCTTGTATTTGGGTCATTTTATTTGCAGTTCTTGACAAAATGGTCCAAAAAAAAAACTACGGCTCGCTCAGTTGAGTTTTAATAATGACTTCTCAGTGCGACGGCATCAGCCTGCAAATGCACTATCCTCTAATTCCACACAAATGGAATTTTGCCGTTTCTGAGAACTACATGTGGGTCATCTTGGAAATATAAGAGAACAGTCTGATCTGCTAAGGAACTTACTTGTGTAAATCCACTTAGGATTTCTGATACACAAATATCGCCAGGCAAGCTGTCTGGATTATGAGCTGCATGGTGGGAGACGATGAGAGTGCAGGTTTCCTGGGAAAAAATATGAAACTTCTTAAAAAAAAATGAGAAGACAAAAGCAAGTTAAAGGAAACACAAGTTAATGTTAGTTAAGTCAGGAATTCTTTTCACTTCAGCGGTTTACTTGACA
Source organism: Menidia beryllina (assembly GCA_013363375.1). Lineage (NCBI taxonomy): Eukaryota > Metazoa > Chordata > Actinopteri > Atheriniformes > Atherinopsidae > Menidia > Menidia beryllina. The sequence continues at coordinate 13,875,649 of JABUIW010000010.1, read as the reverse complement.
GTGGCAAGTAACACACAAATCCTTACCAGAAGAAGGTAACTTCAAACTAGCAGGATTGGAGATATTTCTTGTCTTCTATGCTCTACATTTAATAGCTCACACCACAATGCCTGCATGAGCTCTCTTTAATAAGATAATCAGTATGAACGGATAACACTTTGAAAGGTTTTTCCCAGGCAGCCTCAGCTCAGGGACTGAGGTTGAGGGGTTGAGGGATCATCTTTCATTCGGATGTTTAGATACAATGGCTCTAAATTTCAAGTATGCATTGGTAAAATACTCGAAGAGAATACCCGGAATGTGCGCCTTACATGTAAGCTACTTTGGATGAAGACTAAATTAGTATAATTTATCACAGAAATCAGTTTTTGGGTCAAAAGTTTGTGGATCAAGCTTTACTCAACTTTTACTATCTTTGTGTCTTACCTATGTTACAATCATTACACACGAGTAATGGATACCAGCAATTCAAAAATATGTATGATATTTTTTTTTTTTACAAAAGATGGGCTGAAGAAGATTTGTGATTGCTACAATCATTAGGAAATGTGGACCATAGCAAATTCTCCTCGAAGTGTAGTAAATACAGTGTTTCCTGGCAGGGATTTTAAGCCTCTTTTAAATCACTATTCTGTTTCCCAACCTAATACTGGGCATAACTGTAAGAGTGGCAAAAAGATTGGATGGAAAGCAATGCAAGGTATTATAAAACATTCCTGATAGAATGGCATAATGCAATAACAATAAAAAAAATATTGGCAGGTGTGTAGTAATCGTGTAAAATAGCAGGGGATGGAGAGGACAGAGGGAGTGGACGATATAATTTGAAATGTTTAAGCTTGTGGAATGGTTAGTGTTACATTCATCTGGGTTTAATTGCACTACAGTAACAAGGTAGTTGTTATGACCTGTAGAAAAACGTAACATTAAGTTAATTTCAGGACATCCCCTTCGCACAGTCACTGCTGAGAAGTCCAACTACGACCCAAAAGAGTGATGACACGGTGTCGTTTTACACTCACTGCATTGTGTGGAACAGAACAGCTGAAAATACTGACATTAAAGTCTGGAGGGGCATCGTATCGTGAGTGATTCCGAGTCCGCAATATGTAGTCCTCAAAGACTTTTTCACTTTGCCGCTTTCTATTTTACGTGAGCTTTGCAAGACAGAGGTCTGACCTGCATTTGTGGATGGCATGAGAGTCTTTAAAGACCATGATTTTTGGAAGCGTTTAGAGCCAGTGCAGCAATTTCCATAACAGAATCGAGTGTGTTTTTAACAAAGTGATGCCTGAGCACTGGAAAGTAGTGAGTTTACATTATTGATTTACAGTCTTGTTGTGTGCACACAGAGATATCTCCAAATTCTCAGAATATTTGATTCTATTATTTACGGAACAATAAAAGACTCTTGATGTCGAGGAACATTATTCTAATAACTCACCATCATTTGTGGATACAGCCTTGTGTAGCCTTGCTCCATCATATCCAATAAAGTTTCCAAAAATCTGCTGCCAGTGAATTTTTTTGAGTCCATGAAGGACTCTTTTGGGTAAATATAGACCTCTGTTCTCATAACAATTGCAGCCCATGAAGGGTCTGTCCATAGTGTGAGTATTCACAGAAGTGGACCTGATCAGCCACATTTCACTACTCGGCTCAGTCGTCTGAGTCCTATGAGTGTTGAACCTGGTATTCCTTTTTATCCCTCATCCTTGAAAGTACCTCTCCCAATGGCAAACACGTACACGCTATTGCTAATGACAGCAGTGAGAGCTGACTGGTGGCGGGTTGGAGTGGCAGGGGTTGATTTGACAACGGTGGCAGCTGAAAGGCTTTTATCCTGCATGGTAGCTAGTACGGGGATGGACAAGGACCCCTAAGGAACGCACACACACTCACTACGAACAGGGAGTAACCCCAGAGAAAATAAACCTGTCTAGTCAAATGCGGAGATCAAGAAAACAGAAAAAATATCAAAGTTGGGGACAGAAAATGACCCGGGGAAAGATTATCTCAGCATAATGTGACTGAATGTTGCTAGGTAAACTGCTATTACTTCATTTTTTATTTCACAGAGGAACCGGCAGTCTATCGGACTGTTTATGGATCAGTGGAGCTCTTCAGACCAGTGCTGTTCCACTTAATACTATATCAAATGAAACAAGGGTGCAAAGATGGGCAAAAAACCTGAAATAGGCAGAGGTTCACAGATGAGCGGTCAGCATAATTTTTTGGTCATAGACGTCACAGCTCCACCTAAATCTGAGCGTTTACTCTAACAAAACTGGTTATCAAGCCACAATCGAATGGCGCAATTGTACTGAGAGGCCAATGAATAAATACAGGCAGATCACAAAAGCACCAAACAAGTTATGCAGGTATAAAACAGTATGTAGTGTGAATGAGAAGCGTAAGCTTTCACATTTTTTCAGTTAAAACTAGTAAAACTTTACAAATTTCACAGCAGTACAATCTCTTACTTCCGAATCCCGATCACTTAGTTCCTATTTTCTCATGTAAAGAAAGTTTGCACTCTTATTTATTATTACCTGCAGTCTAACACTTGTACCTTTGGTTTAACCCTTAACTTTTAAGGTTAAACACATGTGTTTTCTTGAAATTTCCGCTGTGTCATCCTCAACAAGCTCATTTATTGAATCTGCCAATGATCTCATGTTCCTCACGAAAACAAACGGGTTAAATGGTCTCAACTTCCCGACCTTGTTCTGTCATCTGCGTCCCTACATCTGCAACGTCTCCTTTAAGCTAAAAAAATAAAAAAATAAAATTTAAGTCAATTTAAAACAGATCTCTGTTTCAGTCCAAGCAAACACAAGCTGTGCACAGAACCACCACTGGGCGCTCCGAGTGGAGTTACCGGTCCTATCTAGCACAGTGTTTCTCCCTCGCTGGTTTGACTATGGCACTTATCTGCCTACTGCAGAGAGAAGAAAGCAGATAGGACACGGAAGCAGTGTGTGTCTGTGCATGAGTGTGTACAAGTCTAATGCTGTATATGTGTCACTCCTCTTCTTTGATGTACTTGCCTGCATGGGTATGTATTATACAAATATGTACTATGTGTGCATGTGTGGGTTTTGCCAGTGTGCTGCGAGACAGTGTGTTTGCCTCCCTTTACCTTTTCCACTTATCTTGACATGCAAACCCCTCTGCGAGAGAGGTGTGAGATGTGAGTAGTGGCGTCTGACTGAGAGGAGATTTGAGTTGCAATAATGTTCAGGTTTGGGATCTCTCTCTGTGGGATTAACCTCATATGGAAGAGATCTGCCCTGCAGACTGGCGACAAAGCCACAGCCAAGTATGACAAAGACTCAGCAAACGTACGATGTTGAAGCCAGATAACTTCATACTGTACGAGATGGCATGTGTTTTCTAAAGACTGTGTAAAGCCAAATCATTCTATTAACATTCACCTAAATAGTTCAGCTCTCTGCTTTGACAGTGTGAGAAATCTGCATGAGCAAGTGGCCTGGTGTCTAGCTTTTTATACCTCTTTTACACCATTTAGTCAGTCAAGTCATAAATGATTCAGTTTATAGAAGAGAAAATTCAACCGTCAATTTGCATTCAGACAACTTCTCGGGTAGTCACAAAATTGTTGTTTAATATATTATATTTCGAAATAATAACATATTCAACTACATACTTTATTTCAAGATTAAGTGTGGATACATGAGGGTTGAGAGAAAAAATCCAGTTGTGACAGAAGTGTTGGTGTTTCCCCTATTTTTTTCATTTTTAGTTTGTTAGCTAGGTTTTGGGATGCAAAGCCACTTTAACAGAATAGGACACCACAGCCTCAGTTATTTCTGGTAAAACAAATTATGATTAGACTATCCCGATGTCCAAACTGTATTTTTTTTATTTGATTTTTTTTTTTGGATAACGCAAAAAGTTTCTCTGCTGAACTGGGTGATTCGTGCTGCTTAATTTTTCAATGTCAGTGCACATTGTCCTCTATATGTATGTACATTACAATGTTATGTATAAGGAAATTATAAGAACAGGTGCCACCTACCCAATATTAACATCAGATTTTGATAGGTATGTTAGGTGTTTGAGTGAAGATTGTATATACTACACAACTTTGGCGTCATGTGAAAATACATTCTGACATTTATCTTATGTAGTTTGAAAATAGTGAACACATCATCCTGAGAGGGAGAGGAGGATATTGAGGTAGACCTATGAAAAGCAGTGAAAATAATACATTCTGAAGACATTTTTGTGTTCTTCGAGCCATGTGGGCATACCTCTATTGTGTGTGTCTGAGTGAATGTGTATATGAGAGAAAGAAAGCGAAGAGAGAGGGACCACCGTGGGTCATCCGTCCATCTGTCCAGCCAACGGTCAATTTGTAGCCAAAGAATAGAGGCATTGAGTCAGGTAAATGGGTGGCGGGCAAGTGTGTATGTGTCCAAGAGAGTGTGTTTGTTCACCCATATTGAAAAGCATTGGTGGTTCGGACCAACTCTATCACTTCGGATGAATAGGGACACTGAGCGATGAATGAATGGAGAGAAAAATGGAGGGATGGGAAAGGAGAGCTGGTTGATGAGGAGTGGCAGGTGGAGGTTATCTGGCCACAGAGAGAGAGGAGATGGGAGAGATGGAGCTATTGTACGTTAATAGGTGGCATACAGTATAAAGCCGTCAGACGTGCACTAACACACGGGCGCCATCAGGAAGAACAGTGTGCTCTAAAGGGATACTGCAAAGCTAGTTCACAAAGAGTCAAGTTTACTTATTTTCTGTCAAAGAAAAGGAAATAAACAATAATCCTTTTTTCATTGTTGATTTCGAAAACAGGATCATGACTTCATAATGGCTTTACATATTCACAGAATGCACATAATTCACATGTTCACTGAAGAAAAAAAAAAGAAAGTGGGGAATCAGTTCATTCCTCCCCTTCCAGTTTCCCGATTAGCAGTGAAAATCTAAAGGGAAAAAAATAACTAAATTGCCCTGTTGTTCCGGGCTCTGCACAACTCTCTTCCCTTTAGTGATGAACTTTTTGGTCACTTCTACAGAAATACTTGGTGCAGAGAAATGAAAGGACCTGAAAATGACTTCTCACATGACTGCACAGTGCCGCAGCAGACCCGGGCACAAATGAACACTGCTCCCTTTGAGGCTGCATACAGAGAATTGATCACTTCCTACTTTCGTAAGCATTTAATGGGGATTTTTTTTCAAGTTATGTTTAAAAAATCTAAAATCCTTTCCACTTTATTTATCATGTTGCCTTAAACTGTTACAGACTGAAGAATTAGCTGAACCCCTAATCATTTGTTTTTCATAATCTTTCAGAGTTACACAATGCCCCAATCATGTTAACGAAAGCTTCGCACTTCTGTTCTCGGTGGGAATAATACTCCAAAAGCAGCTCGAAAAAAATATGTTCGTTGGATTAAACTGTCAAAGCAGTTCAAACAAGCAGCAACGTTCCAAGAGACTAAAAGACTCAGCTCTGGAAAAGCTGAAGTTCGAGTTTGAATTCCAACAAAGGTCTCAATTTTGATGAATCGCATTTGATCAAACAACAGGTTCAGTTAATCAAATATGTGATTAGAAACATTCTTCTGAGGTCATTAAGCAAAGTATTCTGTCCTGTTAAAGACATTCTGTGGAACCACATGAGGTAAGCAGAGTGGATTTGCGTTTTTACCATCTGAACCACATGATGACACAGCTGGGGCTGATATGAGCAAAAGCTGATGTCACATGTCAGTTAAGAGTTGTCACTTCCATCCATCATCTGGCAAGGTTGTTGTTTTAGGTCGCGTTTACAACTAAAGAAATGACTGATCTATCTAAGGGATACCAGTTAGGAAACCAAAGGTGACTAGCAGATGAGTTGAGACACTTGGTCCTGTTTGACATGCTCACATATGATACTAAAAAAAGAAACCCACCAGACCAAACACCGTCAGACCTACTATATGGTCACATAAACACCCTAAGGTCAGCAAAACAGCCCTAATTTCAATTAACAACTCTTCTCCTTCACAGGCAGCCCTTAAGATAAACTTTCTTGCCATTTCCCTGCTTCTCTCCTCCAGTTAGTGTGACGTCCTGTCTCTCTCTGCATTTGTGGCCCTCGCTTGCGTCTTCCCTCATTTCCCTCTCCTCCTGCGGGGTAGTAACTGTTCATCTCTGTCATCTCTCTCTTTTCATTTCTCCTCTCTTTCTCCTCCCACCTCAGGGCCACTCCAGTCTAAATGGAGTGATTAGTCTAAAGTGGGTGCTGTCAGTGAGATCATCCTGAGATAGAGTCCTATCTGGAATGACCTGAGCCGACAGCAGACCAGCTCTAGAGAGACTGGGAGAAAGGGAGGCGCTATTAAATGTTCTATTTGTGACAGCTGGCTCCAGGCAGTGCCACGGCCATTCCACTTTTCAGAGCTTCATCGGGATCCAACGGCAGCGCTTGCTCTGAGCTGCGTCTGTGTCAGCCAGTCTCTCCATGAACTTGAGGTGGGAGGCCAAATCCAGGGGGGGGGGGGGAGAGGAGGAGGGTGGAGGGAAACTGATGAAGACACATCAGGTGAATTTTTTTTAAAAACACCTCAAACGGGAATGATAAATGATCAGGTGATGGTTTTTAATTCAGACAGCTTAAACTCTCATTTTTTCTGATCAAAATCTCATAAAACATCAGTGACATTTATTTAGGTTAAGAGAGGATGAGAGGAGGGACGGCGGGATAAGAAAGGAGGCTTCGGGGGAATGGAGGCAGAGAGGAAAGGGGAGATGATGGAGACTAAAACAATTACATATAGAATCTCGGTCACGCAAGGCTTTTTAACTCAGAAGAGTCCAGGCAGAACAGAGCAAAGTTGCTACGATGCTGATCCGCCACACGTTAAGCCGGAACCCTAGGACTTGAATCAGAGGTTGGTGTTGCTAAGATGTTGCTTTATTTATTATTTATTTATTATTTACAAAGCATCATGTGTAAGTGGAGAGGAAAACTAATATCAGAACAGAATGCGGGACACAACCTCACAAAAACAGAAAATAGCTGCAACGGCCCACAACCAAGAGACCATGAGTATGAATCACGTTTAATATTGTCTGCAGTCCTTTCACTTCTCCGAATGGTTCAAACTTGTTTTAAAGAGCTTTGAAGAACTTATTGATCAGAACTAGCACAAGGTTATGTTAGGATGGGATGTGAGCGGATTACAGAAGTAAAAAATGTCATGGCTAAGATGTGGAAAAGATTTGTTGTGGACGAGACTTTCAGCAGGGACACAGTGATTTGTTACCTCCTGAGTGGACATTTCATTTGTTATTTCTACATTTACTGTGCTTTTCTGTTGGCGCCACGCTCCTTTTCGGTTAAAGCTCTGGGCTCCCTGCAGTGGCTTTCTACTGTCACTTGGTGGCAAGGTGACAAACAAATGCAACAACTTGGAATGGAGGCTTTCCTGTTCGAGTCAGTGGTGTTGTAAGTCCTTTAAATTTATTTTTCCACTGAAAAAAAACAAATAAGGAAAGATTAATTTAGTTAGGTTAATAAGGAGATGATTTCGGGAATGTGAGCATTAACAGTGATTATCATTCTTTTACACATTCTTATCACATCTTCTCTTCATAGGAAACAAAACACATTTTGCAGCAACAGCGCAACCTATATTTCAGTTTTCCACCCCTGTGTCATGTTATTTCTGAACAAATATGGAGGATGGCTGACCATTGGGGCGATTACTCGCTATTATGACGCAAATTGGAATCAAGTGTCTCCCAACTAAACTCGAAACATAACAAAAAATATAATCTGTCCAGGAGATAAAAGAGCATGCAGTGGGTTCTATAAAACCCTTTTATAAAACTCGCTACATGTTGTAAAGTTTTTCCCTCAGATGTCAGGGAGAACAGGCACGCTCCTGAAATACACAAAAAGACATATTTTCATATCAGCGCCTTTCGTTCCCGCCGAAGCTGAAAAGAGAGAGATGAAAGGGGGGGACAGGAGGTGGGGGTTAAAACAGACCAACGGCACACGCTACGGAAATAAATCGGCACATATGATAACAAATAAATATAATGGCCTAAAGATTAGAAAGCTCTGGACCAACCTGTGTCTCATCCAAGCACGTACACAGACACACAAAAGAACAAGGACAGAGCCCTCCAAAAGGCTTCGGGGGGCAGAGGCTGACAAAAAGCCATTTCATCACGGGTTAATCTCATTCACACATTAATCTGCCACAATAGCTTTCTAATCAAATAATCCACAGAAATTACACAGACACCACCTTTAAATTATGATTGCACATCTGGAGGAAGTGGGGATTAACACACAGGAGTAAAAGGTGTTCGTGTGTGTGCGTAAACTCGAGCATGTGTGTGCAAACTGCGTCCTCAAAAAACTGCAAACACACACACACACGAGAACATACCAGTGTTAATGTTTGTGTTATTTGTCAAGTGAGCGCATCGCTCCACTTCTGGAAAATATCCCCCTGTGGGATGCATTGTTGGGGTGTGTGAGTGTGTGCAAACATTATCATGTTTGTTCCCGTTTAGACATAGAAGCCATCCCTCCCACTTGACAACGCAGAGCTGCACTAATCATGGCGGTGTTAAAACGCTCCACGCAACGTATGAGCGTGCATTTACACACCCACTCACTGACACAAAACAGACACACAAACAGTCCCCTCCTGACCAAATGTATGGACAAGCTGGATGATCAACTCTGTAAAGTGTTTTGTTATACTGAGGTAATGTTCCAACAGTTGACCTGTAAATGTATGCAAATGGATGAATATGTGAGTGTGTGTGTGTGTGTATAAACGAGTCAGTGCTACAAAGCAGCTGATATTTGAGTGTCCTTGTTGAGTCACATGGTGCCACAGAGAGATGCGTTTCAATTCCCATGAATTTCCGGCTGTGGTCATCTAAGTGGTGCACGGCCTGTCCCTGTCCTTCTAAAGCTGGCCTCTTCAGTTAAACAAGGTGGGATTAGGGAGCAGGGATAAACTTTCACCGGGCGGGAGGGATCGCATCTCGTATGCATTGAAAATTTCTTCTCCGCTGCAATTATTCAAGAGCTGCTGTTTGCCAGAGAGCGATGAGCAACAGGAGGAAAGTCAGATGGTGGATTAACTTGAGGTCAGATGGTGTGGGTAGGTATGACAGTTTGCCGGAGCGGGGGAACTCATGTGTGGGTGAGCGTGCCGGGTGGATAAAACATGGAGAAGATAAAGAAATATCCCGGACGTGGCAGAGAGTTGAGTCGGGCAGATAGAAGGCGTCCGGCTTATTCATCCACGTGTTCAAAGGTGGAAAAGGGAACTTCTCCAAGTTACAAATCAACCAGTGTACAGCTACTTATTCATCTACTCAAGTGAGGTGACCGCTGTCCTACAGACATTAGCTTAGGGATATATTTCTGAAGATTTCTACTGCATTTCAACATGAACATGACTCCACATCAGACTCGGCTCTAATATTTGCAGTAGTTGCAACTTTAAAAGCCCATATTTGAATCTTGTGACACAAAATTAAGCTCTCATATTTGTTTTTATTACCATTTGAGCTAGGTAATTAATTATTCATTTCTTTGTAAACTGTTTTCAAGGGAAATACCAGAGACAATATCAAGACCTCGCAGATATTTAAAAACCCCAAGCATATTCAGTCATTTAACAAATTAGACATTTGATGCTCTGTTAATTTAGGTTAAATCACTTGACTAGTAATTACAGTTCTGCAGAAAAATAAAAGAGAATGAATGAATTTTATTGAAAACATCCCTATCTAAAGATTACAGATACATGGAAGTAATATACACAGCTATACAAAACCATCACACATCATTGTAGGCTGTCAAAGCACTTGCCCGTTAGCTAATCAGATTGCTCTTGCTGCAGGCTTGCCTCTAAACATATAGAGACTACACCATACTGATGCTAAAAGCTTGACTTAGTCTTGTTAAATATTGCATGGCGCTAATGTCTCACAACCTGGCACAGATTGGCAACCCACAGTCTCGGGGGTTAAGTGTGGGTGCAGGGATTTTTTTTCTGTTTTATGCCATTTCCCTTTGGGACAAACTAAGTTTTGCTCATGTCTTCCATTTCTTTGTTTCTTTCCATTTAATTCCTGCTGCCCTACTTTTTTTCGACACACTGTCCTTGTTCACTTCTGCAGATCCACTAACAAAAACCAAACTCAGAAAGAGTGAGTTACTGAAACTAAGATTTGTCATTGAAGTAGAACTAACACAATGGATCATTGTCAGATATTATAGCATCATTTATGGACACAAATGTTTTAAGAAGTATTTTGAAACCAAAAGACGTGAATGATAAAAGAGATTAAAACATGAACCAATAAGACTTTACAATCTAAAATGACTGATTTTGAGCTGCACTTTGTCAGGATGTAAGTAATGAAACGTTTTAGAAATGGCAATGGTTTAAAGGGCGAGGAGGTCTTTTGAAAATGTTTTTCCCTGCATATAAAAACCTAAAATATACTTTTTCTGATACATTTCAATAAATAGTTTGAAAGAAGTAGTTCTGTTCACCGGTTTCTCTAGAGGGCACTCAGAAGAGTGTGGTTCCAAAGTTAAAAAAGTTAATAAATAAGAGGTTAAGGAAACCGTTTCCACAAAGGTTAAACAAAGTAAACATCTGGGTACAATGGGTAGACAACAGAATTAGTAAATGGCAAACAAACAAATCTATGTCAGGGGAGGATAGAAAAGAAGACAAATGGGCTTTAAACATCTGAAAATCTTTGATAAAGAGCTATGATCCTTTGAGTGACACTAAAATGGTTGTTTTCTCTTCTAGATATTTTCTAATCAATCATTATAGACACAATGAAGGTAGACTGTGGTTGAAAAGCTTTTCTTATGGTTTTCATGTCCAACACCGCCGGTATATATCTGGAAATGTCGCACACTGTATTCACAGAAGTGCTTTAGTGGCTTCAAACACGCAGCCCTTCCTCATTGAATATTACTTTCTTTGTGACTGCACTTGGCCAATTACAGCCGTCAGCACTCTGGAAACCTTTCAAACATACATTTTCAGAGCAGTCTCCAGCTCTCTGTCCCTTGCATGAATCTTGCTCTCAACGCCATCTTCCTCACGCACTTTATTTTACTCTTACCTTATATGACATGTCCAGTTAGGATTAGCGAGGCGACTAACTGGAAAGCCATCTGTTTCGTGTATCTCTTTAGCCCATTACATGCTTGTCTGACTGAGGCACTCACAAAGAGTGTGAGAGTAAAGCGAAATACTCCACCAATGTAACGGAATGTATAAGAATGTGTAGCAATTGCTTCACAAGACCACCGCACGTCATTTTATGAGGATGCATCTGGCTGCTGTTTCAGTATCGGTGTGTGTGTATCAGACAGAAAGGTTTGTCTCTGTATAATGCAGCAGCGGGATCTTGACAGTGTTGATTTGGAAGCCCCATGGGGGGCCAGCATAAAAAAAACCACACCAACTCACACTCTGACACACAAGCACACACTGGAGGGAGGCCCTCATCAGAGGAAGGTGCCTTGTTTTACCAACACAAATCAAATCGAGTGATTAGACACAGAACAGTCACCGTGGAGACAGGTGGGAATGGCAACTGATGATGAAACAGGGCTTCTATCAAGAAAATCACACAACACATACACACACACGCACACGGATCCCATATGCAAGAATGCAACCGCACGGGCTCTCAATCAAACACCGAACACACAACAAACACAGGGGGATGCCATCAGGAAATCAGCAGCCAATCAGAATAATTTGACTGGGACGATGAAAGGTCTTTCCAATCTGGAGCCGATGTTTACACAAGAGAGCATCGTTATCACCTCACCCACACACCCACCCACACGCACGCCTCTTAGCTCCCGTCCTGCGCGCATTCAAAGGTAAAATCTGCATACAAGGCTGAGTGTTTGTGGCACATTCGGAATCGTTCCGTCCATGCGATGACCACATGGCTGCGTCCATGAGCCGGCGCCTGTAGGTGCTCGGCTGTCTCCCGCTCTGAATACAAATGGCACGTCAGTCGTGGTACAGGCGCTCGTCTCTCCGGCAATTTCCATGAGATTGGATTTAGAGGGCTAAAGTATAATAGGTGCTCAAAGGGAGGAGGGGAAGTATTAATTGAGATGGACTAAATAGGAGAGAGGGAGGTTGGAAAAGAGACAGATAGGGGAAAAAGTGACAGCAAGAGACAGAAAGTGATGTTACTCCAAGCCGAGAGTGGACTCTAGTGGATACTGTCCCTCTCATGTGGGCATCTTCTTCAAAGTGTGACATGTAGAAGGAGGAAAAGTTTGGATCTATCTATGTTTGGAGAGAAGACATACCTGTATGTCTACAGTTTCTCCTTTATAGCATCTTTATTTCATTTTCTTGCTTCAAACAGGTTTCAAACTGCAGCTTTCTCAGCGGACGTCCTGGTTTTTATTCAGAAACCTTAGAAATAGTCTGTCCCCTTTAAATGTCTCCACGGCGGGCTTTCCTGTTCATCTAAACGCTCCTATGTCTCCTCACATTTGTCCTTCTCGTGTCGGTGACACTTCTGTAGCAAACGATTGTTTACAGCACGTTTTGAAATGATATCAGGTTGAAGGGAAAGGGCAAAAACACAAATACTTCCTGAGCTTAACAGGTCTTCAAATAAGATAAATGTCTTAATATCAGTTCAAAACTAGACCTGTCACAATTATTAAAAATTCCTACGTCTGTCAATATTCCTGATCATGTTAGCATAATAGCAATAATTGTTTTCTTTCAAGTGTGTATAAACAGGTGAGCCAAACCACAAAAATGTCCCATTTCCAAATTGTTTTCCACCTTTCATAGAGGTAAAAAGACACAGGGTCTTTAAACACTATTAAAAATATTTGGACAAATTATGGTTATCAAACCTGTTTATTCACCATTTGTATCTCCTTCATTGACTTTGCATGAGTCCATAAGTATTTGGATTTTGTTCTTTTCGTAAAAGTAGATGTATTCAAGAGTGAGTCTTTCTTAATAATTATTTAGCTGTGGCTGGATTTTTGTTATTTAAATGCCTTACCGGGAAAACTGATATAAACTGGTTGCTGACTTACTGTTCAGCTCACATTGCAAAATAACAAGCGCCTTCCTTAACGTGCTGTTTCACTTTGTGCCATTACACCACAAATTGAGCATTCTCACCTTTAATGTAAATTTTTCACCATTGTGCGACAACAAAAAGGTAATCTTTTGATTGATCAATGGGTAAAACTGATCATTATTTGCTGACTCAACACCTCCCCCGAAACACGGGCAGGTCAGAGGTCATGAAGCACCTGGCGGGGACTTTACTGCCATTCTCCACATTACAGCAGCAGCCTGTCGAGACAGCAAGACTCTGCTGACAGAGAAAAATAAGAAAATGAAGAAATATCCATTTGTTACCAAATAGTCATAGCAGATAAATGCCTATGACAATCAAATATGCTCGCTGCTGTGAAAACCAAACACAAATACCAGCTTTTTTTGCGTTTTTTTGTCAGTTCATCAAGTAAATCTTTTGTCAAGTAAAAAGTAAAATAAAAAACTAGATTCTTTAAGAGACCAATTGGGGGGGGTTTAAGTTGTACCATTCGATTGAGTCCATTTTCAGATTGACGTGTTCCTTTAGAGGCCATGCCCCGAACCTCAAACCCAAAATTGTAACAAAGGTTCGACATAGTATCAAATTTAATGAGTGGTTGTACATCCAGTCCTCTTCAGTAATCTCCTCATGTTTTTACTTCATTTTTATCTTTTCCACTGAACGCTGGTCTCCATTTCCACAGGAATCCTTCTCACGGGTAACAGTGTGGAAGGGTTACTGTGCTTACAGCTCTGCTGGGCTGAGTCTCCCTACGACCACTTTAACGCACTAAGATGTTGTCAAGCAGGAATGTTATTGATGTTTCTACGGCAACCTAGGGGCTTGAGCTGAGGATTATGTTGGGAGAGGAGGACGAGAAGTGAGAGGAAGAGGGGGCCTGACAGCAAGACAGGCAGAAAACATAAAGGAACGAGGCGAAAAGAGCACAACCTCTTGTTTTGGGAGAAAGGAGGATTGTAAATATCAGGGTTTATGAAAAGGTGAAGGTTGGATGGACGTTGCAGAGGAATGATGAGCGGACCCTTGAGATGGAAAGATGGCTATCAGAGGAATATTCAAGAGATCAATTCAGCCAGAAAAAAAAACTCCCGTTTTCCATCAAACCATTAAAGATTAAAGATTTTAATCCATCCATTTGCTATTCCTCGTGTAGCAGGTGGGATGGAGTCTGTTCCCGCTGACAGGGGGTGAGAGGCGAGGTGCCTGGACAGGCCACCACTCCATCCTAGCACCACACAGAAAATAACTACCACACACTCACATTCACTCCTACCGGCGAATTAGAACAATAAATTAACCTGGCATGCATGTTTTTGGCAGGAGAACTCAGAGATAACCCACGCAGACACTAGGGAGAGCATGTAAAGTCAACACAGGAGGGCTCCAGGGATTCGAACCGGGAACCCTCCTGCTGTGAGGCGACAGTGCTAACCGCCACACCCCCGTGCCGCCCAGGTTAAAATCAGAAAATGAGAATGTTTTTTTGTTTTTTTTTGGTAGTAGCAGTGTCTGTTTCTAGCAGCCACTAAACTGACGCTGCTTCCTTATCTGAGCCTAAATATTTCCACCACATTGGTGCAGAGGCAAAGCTAACCTTGACTCAGACATCACGATTTAGACTGTTGAACGGATCATAAAGAGGTAAAGTGTGCCAGAACTGCAGCAATAAAAAAGGAATAAGAACGAAGCTTTTGAAATGTCGCGGATGAATGGGTGCAAAGGTCCACACCATCACAAACGGCCCGAAAGAAATCACTCGAAGTAAGGGAAAGGGAGGAAAGTCTGATTAATCAAATGAACATTGTCAGGACGAAGAGCGACTGAGACAGAAAAATCCCAGTCTGAGCGCCGTGCAGAGTCCAGCTGGCACAAAAATCTTCCTCCCCATATGCACCCTTTGAATCTCCCATCCCTGCCTTCCTCACACACTCAAACAAGAGAATTAAAATGTGCACTATTCTCCATCTCCCTGGCTGGTTCTTTCTCTGCCTGTCCCACATCAATCAAATCTACTCCCAAAATGATCATCTGTTTAAGGCAGATTATCTTAGGGAAAGCCATCTATCGAATTACAATAGCACTACTTTATCCACCTAGCCAGACATCATCCCTAGAGTGTGTGTACTTCCATGTGTGTGTGTGTAGCCACAGGACAATGTCCTGTGCATTTGTTTTCGCTTGCCAACATCCGCGTGTACACATACACTCCGCTCACTCTCCTGAAGTGATTCCTCCAAATCATTTGTGTGCAGTTTATTTTTAAGTGTTCATTTGCATAATTGTGTGGTATCATCGCACTGTGGTTCAGGTTTTTGCTCTTTTCAGATCAAATGTTATGGATGACTATGATGCCTGACGTGCATATATTATATCAATCTATCCAAAAAGAATTTATATGGGAGAATGGGGAATGTTAAGGGAGTCTCCTGCCAATGTTGTGTCTTCTTTGGTCAAATTAAATCATTTAATAGTATTGTCATCATGATGATATCATCAATATGTACAAAACCCTCTGTTCTCTTTTGATCAGATTTGTCCGACCCTCTTTGTTGGTGTCATTAGTGTAGCTATCCTGGGTATCTAGTTTATAAAAACACACCATTTCTTACCCACACGCTGACTTTGCAGTGGAAAATTATTTTTTAAAGAGCACCTGTTATAAAAACCTATACTATGTAGACCAGACCGCGAGAACTTAAGAACATAATGAAAAGAAAAATACGCACAAACAAGCGAGCCTTCAGAGGTGTGCTGTTCAGAATATACTCAACTACATTACACATGTTAAATTTCTTGCCTACCTAGCTTACATTGAGAGCTCAAAAACTGTAAATGAATCTAAAATGTGTATTTGTTAAGTCACCTTGCACAAGACGACTTTCCCTTGAGCTAATCTCCCCCCTCCAAAAGGATGTGTTCATCTTGATTAGTGGTAGAAAAAACATTAAGCCATGCCGAGTCAGAAATCTGCGTTAAGAAATAGCCCGCTTCCTTCCACAGACAGAAAGTTATTCTGACTTGTAATTACAAGAATTCTCACTGCCGTTGCCAAGACCACTTAATAAAAAACAGCAGCGGAGAACGAGTGCAAAGTGACTGAAGCAGGGCTGGTCGTGAGGGAGTGTGTGTGTGTG
The DNA here is from genome assembly GCA_013363375.1 of Menidia beryllina. Classification (NCBI taxonomy): domain Eukaryota; kingdom Metazoa; phylum Chordata; class Actinopteri; order Atheriniformes; family Atherinopsidae; genus Menidia; species Menidia beryllina. The sequence goes on along the minus strand of JABUIW010000010.1, from coordinate 13,859,354 downwards.
TGTGTGTGTGTGTGTGTGTGTGTGTGTCCGCCTTGGCTAAGAGGCCATGTGCTCCGGGCACTTTCAGTGAACAATCAAAACAGCTCAATTTAGGCTTTATCTGCAGCTCAAGCACACACACACGCTCACACACACACACACGCACACACACACGCACACACACACACATTACACACGTGCACGCAATACCCACAGAGCTGAAACAAAAGGACAGTACAGTGAGGAAGGCCAGAAGAAAGCAGGAGAAGAAGGGGACATCAGTGATGCACTGCGGTGATGACACCAGCAGTTTGGAAGGTCAGGTAAACTTGGAATTCGATGCATACTGAAAATGATCAATATCTCCCCTCTTTCTCTTTCTTGACTTCTGCCCGTTTCTCCCTCTGCTCTTCTCACCCAGGAATACTAAGACCTGGCAGTATTGACTGGTGGCGACCACACGGCGATCCTTAACAACAGGTCAATCAATTAAAAGCACACATAAGGACGCACATCAAAGCCAATCTGCAGCGAGTGACAATGTGTAATCAACTGTTTATGCTGGCCTTTCCTGTATGATTTACTCTGATTTACTTTACAAAATTAAAACAGATAAATAGAAAACAAACAAAAAAACGCACGCCATTAAATACGCAAGGTCCCAACTCAAAAACCGATAGTAAAATGATACAGTTCAGGACCATTTACTCAACTCCAGCTGACTGGAGTGGCATCTTTGTGCTTAGCAGATCTTCTATATGGTATGTTTTGTCTGTATGTGAACAAAAACTGAACTGTTATTTGGGGGGCTGCTCTAAGTGTGCTGTAGGTCTTCCTCTAGCAAAGTGGAGCTGCCAAACTGCAGCCACTGCTCCCACCTTCAGGTTAAAGGAGGTACTCCACAAATGGGAAGCAGCACAAGAACTATTTGAGGCCACATCCTGCCTCTATTAAAAGCGTCTGAAAAATTATAGAACTTCAGATTAAGTTAAGGATGGAAAAAGCGAGCAACGCTGCTTGGATATGCATATTTATGGGTTTGTAACATGCATAAAACATTTGATCAAACCAGGTAAGTTTGGAAGCTTGAACAAAAGGCTGGTCTGGAACAACCTGACGAAAAAAAAGACACTGTATGCATTTTGATGTAAAAGTCTCCCGCGCACAGGACTCACATATTTTACTTTAAAAATTCTACCAAATACTTGAGCTGTCACCATTTCTCATCGCTTTAAATCCATCTAGTGTTGATAAAAGAATGATTAGTGCAAGACTATGCCGTCACATTTCCAGGACAAAGCCAAATATTTAGAGATCCTCAAATTCAGTAGGTGTTTGAGAAAAAAAAAGCTCAGTTCACAGGGATGAAACTGACTAAATCAGAAGCAGACAGAGACACATAGAGGAAGTGAGACCAGAGGAAGGACAGGCAGGACAGACCCATAAGCACAATGCTTCAAAATTATGTCAATAAACAGAGTTTAGTCACAGTTTGGAGCTAACAATAGTGTCCATGTGTGTGTCTTGTGCTTGTGTGTTCTTGGTTGCGGTCAGGGTTGTTATGGCAAAGACGGCACTTGTGCAGCCTCCGGGCCTGTTCCTGTACGATTGTCCTGAGGAGGAAGTGATGTCACCAGTTTGTCCTCGTCCCGCTCTAACACAGGAAGTGGAACTAGAGAGGGATGCTGGACTTTTCTGGCCGTCTGCATGCTTGTTTTTATGTCACATCCATTTCTCTGGCTGTGCTGTGAAGCAGTGCAGACGGACGACTGACAGAATTGGCAAAAAAAAAAAGTGGAAACATACAGAATTTTCATCATCAGGCTGTCAGGGATGTTGACGGAGAATCCCCGAAGTCAGGTGCTTTGTGGTGTGAGTTGGCAAAAAAATCTAAATAATTCTTATATCCATCCAAATGTAACTTTTTGAACAAATACTGTCAATAAAAAATACCCATGAGTGTCTCCTCCCTGTAGTAAACAGTGATACCTAAATCAGTGGCCATTTTTTCATGAATTCAACGCATTCCAACGTACAAAATCCACTTGTGGCCCATGTCTAAAGGCTCCTTTCATTCTAATTTCAAGAAAAATGTGGTTAAAGCATCTTGACTGAATTCTCACAGTCACAAACAAAGATCATAAACTGATCTCACCCTCAGAAGGGATTCTGATGGGTGCGTCCATTCATTAATCAAAGTAAATTATCCTTCCAAGAGTTTCATTTGAAGCTAAAGTCATTTACCTTTTTTGCCCTTTTAACACTGGAGGGCCAAAAAAGAAAGATCAGCACAGGTTGTGTTCCTTTCATTTTATGAGAACATTAATGACACATACAGCACCACAGATAGTGAGTGAAAGTGATTTTTCACATCAGCAGTACCCACTCTGTGCTTCCACCCTCTTGTATCAGTTTTTGTGAGGCTGTGTGCGTGTGTGTGAGCTCAGTTCACCCACTCTTCTCCTCAAATGATAGCGCTGTGGCCAACAAGCACTCCTGCGCATTTTGACTGACCAACAAGAGCTTAATGAAGAGTCACAAAACAATAGAGGAGGGTGGAGAGTACAGTGGAGCGCTGCGGCTAAACTATCAGACAGTTAAACAATGGTTTGTCTGCCTGATCTTCCCATTCTTCTCTTGCTGAGACAAAGATAAACAAATCCGACACACAGTATCACCTGTGAGCACACCACACTCCATGTTCAAATACATGACAAATGCCTGCACAGCAAATAACACACAGACAAAAAAAGATCCTTGTGTTAGCCCGTGTGGAGATAAAGAGGTTCACTCAGCGCAAACTCCACGAGTCGCACACATCCATGCAACTGGCAACACACACACAACCAGTATAACTGGCTGTACAAGCAGGGCTTAATGACAACCCCTGAACAATAGGGAGCAGAGCAGCCCAGCTATCTGCCTGTCAAACAATGAAGGGGGTACAGCTGAAGAGCTTGTCACCACCAATACATGTAAACACCCGCACAGACACACAGAGAAATCATCACAAAAATAAGTCACACGCTGCAGAGTGTGCGTGGACATGTGGCTGCCAGCACGCACACACACACACAAATACAAGGTAATTCAGAGCGCTGCCATTTATGTGAAGAGCGAGTCGTTTTTCAGACTGTGAGTGGAAGTGAATTTGCTTTTTCTGTCGAGTACAAGTCAGGTTGGATTAAACAACACTTGGCCAGTGCTGATGGGTTATCACGGCGCATCTATGTGTACATTTCTGTGTTTGTGTATGCTTGCTCTGTGATGATGCCCACAGGCTCCTGGATTTGATGCAGGCACATCAACAGACAGTCCTCGTCTCCTGTCAGGACCCATATCTCTCTTTGCTTTCTCTCAAGGTGTCCCTTGCATGCTTTTTTGCTCATCATTTTTCACTTTGTTTTCATCTCATATAAATTTCTACACCCTTGCCTCTACTAAAGCTCTGCTCCAGCATGTCGTGTGCACTTTTTCTAAACAAACACAAATCAAATTTCACAAACATTTGAGGTTAATTTATTTTTAGAAGTTTATTTTACAAAAAAAAACTTTTATCGTTTCCTTATATACATGATGTATCCAGTATTCCACCTGCCTAAAATAAAGTGCACTCTTTTCCTCCAGAGAGGTCCGACCATTGAAAGTGTGGTCAAAGAAGATCTGAAGATGTTCTGGAGTGTCACGTACCAGCACCTTAGCATATTATCCTTTTGGCTTGCTTCCCATGTACACTGTCAGATCACATCAGCTTGGTATCAGGAGAGTTTAAGGTTGGTCAGGAAGACATCTCATGCCCTATAACAAACTTTTTATCCCTTTCTGAGCTTTTTTTGGCAAGTCTCAGTGCTGTCTCTCTGTGTGAAACATCTCTTTAGATGGTTAACAATGTCATACTGTTCCAGTGTGAGGGGGATTAGTCAGCAGAATTTAGGTAGGCGTGAGATCCATGCAAGTTTAAGATGCAGGTTTTCTAGGGGGAATTCTGCATTAGAAGAGCACTGAGCTAGCCTAAAGATGGCCAGTTAATTGGATTGTTAGCTTTTCAACAGCAATTATGATGGCCCATAGCAAGTTTTGGATTTATTTTCCAGATTGTTCATATACATGAAGCAAGTATTCCTCCACTTTAAAGCCGTTTGTGCACCTGATCGCTCATAGTTTTCCAAATCACACACTACAGCCCATTTGCTGTACAAACTAATTCACCGAAAAAAGGAGCTGAGCTTGACACTCAGTGAGTAATACAGATCTGTGAGCGACTTCAATTGGATGGATTTACGGGAGCTGTGAAAAAGAGGGCTCTGGGAAGGAGAAGAAAAGGACCAAAAAGCTACACTAAAGTACAGATGAGTAACACTAATGGAGTCTGGATTGCAGTTCCGTGGATAGTGAGGGGAAGGATCAGAACATACCACTTGATCCTGCTGCAGTCAGGTTATTTCACATGAATACCGAAGCCCTAATGACCCCGCAGCCTAGCTTAGAACAGGAGAGAGTACTGTAAGGGATGCCTGTTAGCAGTGTTCAAAGAAAAAAATACTTATACATATACCTATACACATACATACTTTATAGCAATAAGGTGGGAACAATCAGTCACATGTTAAGTGTACAATTAAAAATTAGATTGTAGTATGTAATAAAAAAAATTTTGTTGTTTTTTTTTTTGCTTAGGTGTATTTTTAAAACATCCAGACATTCAATTATAAAGTAGTTTAATCAATTCCCATCTATTTACTATGCATTTCTAAGATCTAATACTGCATAATCCTGACAGTGATCATTTTAAGGCTTGTCAATTCATGAATGTATTGCACAGAAATTAGGATTATCATTCCCTTTGAAAAAAGGGGGGAGGGGGCGTGGCTACCATTTAAAACAGATCAAACATTCAAACATATCCATATACTCTATGAACTGTAAGCTTTTGTGGGTATTTCACCTGGAAGTAGAAAAAGGGTGCAGAAAAGTACTACATTTGTTTCTCTCTTTGATGTCGGTTTAATGCGCGTTGGTGTATGTGTGTGTGTTGTCTGCGTCCCATTGAGTATAATGGTCCCTGGAGGCAGGCCAGCGTCCATCAGCAGACAGCAGGCATTAGTGCTTTGCCTGAGTATCGATGGACCACCGGTGCTTGACAGCAGTCCCCTCCCTATGGTCACAGGACAAGATGGGTATATGTATGGCTGTGTGTGTGTATGTGTGTGTGTAAATGTAATAGACACAAAGTGTTTTTGATACAGTCGTACATACACACACACAAAAAAGAGAGGTCGCTGTGTGTTTGAGAGATTGATATGTTTGCGTGTGACCCCTGACCTCAGGCTATGTGTCACAGATCGCTCTGTGCCTATGTGTGTGTCTGCATGTGTGTGTCAGAATGAGGGTTCGCCCGGCTGTCATCGATCTCACACACACCAGGCCAGCACTTAACACTTGGACTATAGCGAGTAATACACTCACACCATCTATTACAGCCCAACTGGAGGCACAGCGTGTGTGTGCATGGCCTACTGCCAGACCCATACTGATGCTGTTCAGTGGCGGCACAATAGATTACACATATAACTGTGTAATGATATATCTCTATTAGATGTTCCGTTTTATCTCCACCTCAACCCCCCCTTTTATCAATCCCAACCGGCATTTATATGGGGCACATGTTTAGAAAACTCGAAAGATTTAGAGTACAATACCAAAAACAAATAAATCCAACATGAATAACACAGTATTGACATTGTTCAAGAGGATAATCTCATAGCTTTGTTTAAAGAGTCAAAATGACGTGCTTTAAAAAGTAGTGGACGGTGTAAAATCAATCATGTGTATTTAACTGCCTCAACTCTGTAAAGACATCCATTTTCACTAGTTCTTTCCACTATTGGGCAAAAATGACTTTGCACCATTGTAAACAACTATAAAGCATTTTACAGATTCTCCGGAGAGGGAGCACTTAAGAGAAAGACTAAATTTCTTTCAAACCAAAACACAGTGTGCTTCTAAGAAGCGGGGATCACATCGGCACTAAGAAAAGCATAAGTGGAGCATTCATAACGGCTTAATGGCTGTTTTGATCCCGAATGGTCCGAAGTTGCTGAAGCCCAAGAGTGTTGTGGGAGATATCATGGAAACTGTATACAAACAAGCAAGCTACAGAAAAACACAGTTGTTTTCAGTGATATATCAGAGCCTTTTCATTACACTGCAGCAGATCTTATGTAATCCTCTTGTGTCTCGATTCATTGTCTTATCCTGTTAGACTATAGAAAAGCGTGTCCGTAACAGTGAGGATACACATTTTTCACTTTGTTCACCTCTGAAAAGACATTTTGTTGTCCTTCAGTTAGCCTACAGGGAAAAAACAAAAACAAAAAAAGCATCAGGTCAGCTAAACACACACTGATTGGTCATAATATTAAAATCAGCTGCCAAAAATCCTAACTGCCTTTTGGTCCCGTTGGAGCATGAACAGGGACTTCAGGGGGTCTCATTCACTCATGGTGGACACCAGCCCCGCTGGTTTTAGGCCTTTGTGGAATGCCGTAATTGATGTGATAATTATGTTGTTTCTGATCACTGTGTAGCACAAAACACCTTCAACATCTCTGTGACAGGTATGTCCACAGAATAAAATCAAACACGACCAATATAAGAGGTTAAATGCTGTTTTGTGGAAAGCTCCTTTGCAAATATAGCTTTTTTTATTATTTTGAATATCAGCTGTTCCCCCTTCAGTGGCTCCTTTTCCGTAATTCCCACTATGAACTTTCAGAGTGTCAGTGGGGTTAAGGGACCTTTCACTAAACATCCAACTCAAGCCTCATATGCAGAACAAAGAGCTGACTCTGAGATAATGTTCATCACTCTGCACACATGGGTGGAAACACTGCAGTAAGCATGCTGTCTACACACACACACATTTGTGGGTGTCTGTGTGTGAGCTGCACACTACTTAGTGGCATAGACATTGTTTTACTTCCATGTCACTGGTACACTGAGTTCCAGGGACAGTCACCCACCTGTCTACACACATATACCTTAACAGTTGTCCACCCAAGGAGCCTTGCCTTCCCCCGGCTCTCCACCCTTTCCAGCAATAGTTTGTCAAAGCAGTCGTCTAACTGAAACTAAATATTGCCTTATACACATTTGGGCATTATCTGCTAGGCTAGCTAGCCTCTCATCACATTTGCCCGGTGGCTAATGTCCAAATGAGATGGTTCATTTCAGCTCTCTCTGTCTCTCTCCCTCGCCCTCTCATCCACTTCCACTTTCCTATGTTTATCTTCATGACCTTGTCCTTTTTCCCCCCATGAAGGTAGAGGACAGGGGTGGCAGAGGAGAGGAGCGGCAGAGTGAGGAGAGGGAAGATAAGGGGCGATGGAGGCCATGGCTGCTGGGGTTTTTGTGTGCGCTGGAAAGGGGCATTACAGGACAAACAGAAAGAGAAAGAGAGGCATACAAGGAGAGACAGGAAGCTTTAGGCCATAGACCAAATAGCCTCTTAAGTGATCTGATTGCCTTCCTTGAGAACTGCGGTGACCACACTCAGAATGGTTACTAATAATACATCCATTTAGACTCACCCAGCAAACACATTGGTCACATGAACACTCAAAAACACACACACAAAAAAAGCATGAAAAAAGTCACAAAAAGGGACAAACAGATTGATACACCCCAACAAAACAGATCGCTTTCTTGCCTCATGTTGCCAACCATTAACAAATATAAGCTAAACACAAAAAGTACAGAGTGACACACACGCACTGCACCCCCTCTGACATTTTGCAGACGAGCAGAAGTGAAAGACACTTATTTTCAATTGATCAGCAAAGTGCTGTGATGTGTACATATGTGTGTATGCGGGGCGAGAATGGGCTTGAACGCCAGTGATTGATTAGCTTTAAGGCTATGGCCCACTTAGACCATGTCATGTGTTTTCTCTCACAGAAATGAACCCACACAATCATCAGCAGTGCACGGCTAGCCGAGACTTAAAGAGGACCGACTGTTATGATGCAGTTTGGTTCATGTGTAAGTGCTTTGGCACCGAGACAGCTGACGATAGCCTGTTTTATTATTTCTGGCGGCCGGACGGAACAGTTCATGGAAGCTCTTTCCATAGCAAATTTAGAAAGAATCTCAGCAAAAGAAAGGTTACTCGCTGTACTGTGTAACATTTTATGTTTTTGGACAAGAACTACTGGAGTAGTAGTGGTGACAATGATGCGTCTATCCTGTCACAATGAACTGTCATTAAAGCATGCCGGTTAAAGTCTCATGGTGTTGTTGAAAAAGAATCATCCATAAAATATTCTTATCAGGATAACTTTTCTTCCTTATGACACAAAATGGTAAGACAAGGAACCAAAGAAAACCGAAATAAGGAAAAATGGAGATCCAAATAATTCAAACTTTATTTCTATTCACAATCATATGTTTTCGTTATATTATTATCACTGCAGATTACTTTTAATTTATTGATATTATGGTATCTCGTTTTCTAAGTTTCACATGCAGGCGGATGTAAAAGTAAAATGCAAACATTTAAAAAGATAGACCCACCTAGGGTTAGGAATGGACATCGGTGAATGAATAGTATGTAAAAGCAAAGCACAATCGAAATTATGCTCTTGGATGCAAACACTTGGCCATAGTATTTCCCTTAAAGGTGTGTATATTATAGATACACTAAGACTGAACACTATTATGGCAATTCTGAATAACTAATACCATTATTTCAAGTATTCATCATCATACAGCAAGTGACATAATGCTCATCTAATGTTTCTCCTTTAATTTTTCATCCATGGTTATCCCTTACCATCCTAAACTGTGAAGCTAAATGATAAGAAACACTTAAAAATGCCAAAGAAGTAGCAGTTGTTTTTTTTAAAGAAGTAGTTGTACCAAATCAAACCACAAACTGGGCTTAATGTCGCCCATTAAACGGTACAACTGGGCAACACGGATGTCAAAACTGGCTAGGGGCTTCACAAATTGCCAGGGTTTTTATACACTATACACACTCAGGCAAACACACACACTAACAGTGCCAGAGTCATACAAAGACTTACAGCACCCCCAGCTGGGGGACAACTCTGGAAAAGAGGTAGAAAGAAGAAGAATACAGAATCACAGGTTTTCCAACACAAGTTGTTTGGCAGATCAGGCAGAGAATGTAGTTTGTACTCATTAGAGGGAGTTCAGTTAGTGTTCTCACTCTTTCTCTCCATTTGTTCTTCACCTGTGCTGAGCCTCGGCACTTCACACCCCTCGTGTGTATTACTTAGCTTATAGTGTTTTTTGTAATGTAGCTATACTGTAGCTGAGCAAATGTTTTCCCAACACAGTCCAAACAAAGGCCAGGTGACATACACACATATAAACAAGCGTAGACACACACCATGAAAGAGGTGCAATTACAGAATCCTCTTCCAATTAACCAGCTCTCTAAACAAATCCACATTAGGCCCTCCATTGTGGCTGTGCTCGAAAACAGCCACTTGGGAAAGCGGCATAAAAGCTCCCACTGTATTCCTAGCGAGGCCACGTGTGCGTTGGGGAGTGTGTGCGGACTGGCAGCAGTGGTCGCACACTGGCAAAGACTCCGGGTTGTTATGATGATGGGAAGATTGTGCAATCACTGGTGGGAGGAGAGAGACTGAAGGACAGAAAGAGGGACGGATAAAGCAAAGCTACGAGGGAAGATGTGACCAGCAGAACCCAGGCAGTGAGTTAAATCTATGCTCTTCAGGAGTGAAACTGTTTTTTTTGTTAGTTTGTTTATTGCAAAATCATCTTTTTCTGCCTTTTCATTCTGACCGTGCTTGTTTTAGATATGTGCCAGACTGCAGGCCGAGGTGTGATTTCAGTGTTAATAATTGAGAGTCCCCTCAAACCTCAAAGGATTAGCAGACAGTGAGCTTTCTTATCCGGAAGGATGCTGTCAAAGATCGTTTGTAGTCAAATTAATCAATCATAATTTCTTTAAATAATCACAATGAAATGTGGAAAATGTCTGCCAGGTAGTGTCTACTTTTGTCACACTTCTGTTTGACTTACGACTATACAAAAGTTTTTATTCTTACATTTTTTAAAGCATCTCATAATGTCAATTAATATCTATGTGCTCAGCTGTAATACTACTTATTTACAACAAATAAATGTCTTTAAGTACAACAGTATTAATTGTATTTGTGTACTTTTTAAACAATTTACTTGTTCATAAAAAAGAAACAAAAGAACATTATACAAATATCGTACTATTGAGGCTCTGCTTCTGATGTAATATCACGTACAAGTTGGTTCTACTTTAAGATAGTCATAGTTTAAGACACAGATGGGTGCAAACCCAGCAAACAGATGGGTGATATTCAACACCAAAGTCTTCCATCAGATATCTTTGCAAGATATCCTGTACTTCGCTTTTAGACCATTCTAATTTTGTGAAGGTTTTTAGAAGTTATGGGTGGTCAGTGTTGATAATATTTCTATCTCCAGACAGTCACCACGTTCACTCCCATTTATCTCCCTGTTTGCTGTAGGTGTGAGCGTGAGAGAAACTACATTTCCACCTCAGTAGACTGAGGGAAAAAAATGTTTAAATGCATATATGTGAATAGATAAAGATACTGTAAGTGTCTAAATGTCTAAATGTATTTTTAGATGAGCAAATAAACAAGAAAAAATAGAGTACATGAAAAGAAAACTGATCATAAAACAAATAACATATCTAAGGAGTCCCTTTGCCTATATCGACCACAGAGAAACATTTAATGGACACTAAAGGTCTGTTGCTAAATGCAGAAATTCAATGGCCATGTTTAAGAATTGTCAAAAGCTACAGCGCGATACAGCAGCTCACAGCTAGCCTGAGCCTCCCCAGCTCGGAGCCCCGGGGAGACGAGGCAGCAGTTAGTGGTTAGAGCGGGTTCTCAGGGGGGCACTTGAAAATCAGTTAACTTTCCCCTCAGAGGCCGACACTTGCTAACATTAGCATGTAGCACATCAATTACCGTCAACCCCTACTTTAGCATTGACACAGTCAGCTGACAGCTCCAGGGTCCCTGTGGGGCTTTTTACAGTCTCCAGACAGAGAGAGACTGACAGAGTGAAGAAGTGACTTTAGCAGTTTGTGCATTAAAGCTGTACAGCGAGTCGCAAAGCAAGTTAATGGCTCTTTAGCTAAGTATCAAACACATTAGCCATTTCAGCAAAGACATGTTGACAGGCTGAAGGCTGACGAGCAGCTGCTCCACCTCTCTGGAGGGCTTTTTGACTAAATACGCTCAAGTACTAATAATTCCCATGAACAGTGTTGATTTGTTGAGAATTATCAGCAACTATGTGGGTTTAGCAACAAACAAATTATATCTTGCTCGTCCATTTGACACCGTAAACTCGACTACAAATGAAGTCAAAGCCAGAGCACTGAATGCTGTTGTGGCTATGGAGCTACAACCTATGAACCACATATAAGACTGTGTTCCAAAAGACTCTTTAAGACATCCATGAAATGGTGAAATCTACCCAAAGCAGATAGGCACTGCAGCACAAAATAAGTGTTTGGAATGGAGTCAAAGCCTGTTCCCATATGAGCATGTATAGCTGCTCCACTTCCAACCAGCAGACTAATCACATTAATCATCCATTTGCTTTAGAACCTCATGAGGGATTTTCAAATACAGGCATCTACAAATGCACTTATGCCCTTTTTTAAATGTTTTGCTTTTGGAGGAACACAGTGGTGCACTTGATGGGTACAAGTGGGAGGAGAGCCAAATTAACTACCATACACTAATCACTCTTTAATGGAAGCATATTCAGCACATTTGTGGTTGTGCATACATTTATTTGACACAACAGGCAAACAAAATGTACTTATACAGTTAGTACAGGCTAATAGAGGCTTGCTTGGACACCTGAAGATTTTTTGCATTTCATACAATGCATGAATGCAGCTGATTTATAAAGCTATTTGCTACAGCAAATATAAAAAAGCTAACATTGTGTGCTTATGCCCAAGGTGGTTTTCATCATTGTGACAGCTGGTGATCATCTAAAATGCTGTTGTAAAAGACTCTAAACTAAAGGCGGTTTGAAAGTCTGCAATCAAGGCTAAATACTATAACCAGCAGTAATAACAGCTTTAAAATGCTTTTGAAAGTTGTAAAGCTTCAAATTTATCATTATCTTGGAGTTCAAAGTCAAATGCATTATCAAAAGTTTAAAATATTAGAAAATAATAAAGTAAATGTCTTTTGCAATGACTACATGAGAGTTGGCATAGCAACTGATAATATATAACTATTTTTTGTTACAGAAATGAAAGGCACAAGCAGGCTCTCGACTTTGGCTTCATAGTTCTGTGCAATGCTGTAAATCTACAGAGCAAACAGAAGTCTGAATAAGTTCTAACCTGGAAGATCGTTGAGACTCTACATTCCTGAAAATGTTTTTGTACAATGCTTTGCTTTGTACAATGTCGAAATGTTAATTACATCCAAGTGATATTAATCTTCTTCTGAAACATTGTTTCCTTTGTGTGTGTGTGTGTGTGTGTGTGTGTGTGTGTGTGTGTGTGTGTGT
>JABUIW010000010.1:13779096-13841032 GCA_013363375.1 Menidia beryllina | reverse complement strand
CGAGCAGCTACTGAAAAAGAGGCTGCCCACCTGTCGTAGAAGAGTCCACCTGGCTCGAGCCACGTCAGTCGCACCGTCGGTTCCTCCTCGCGAGTTTCGGCTATGAGGTGCGCAGGTGTCGTCGTCAATATTTCCAATCAAAGGCGAAGCCGGGTGGGTTTTCTCTGCAGAGCCGGTGGACTTACTTTCCATTTTATCACAAATGTTTTCAACCGGAAATTGGTCTGTTTTTTAATCCAGACAGCAGCTATCTGTATGAATGAGGTCTAAGAAAATGAAAAAAGACGTAGTATAATGACCAAAGAAAAAGGAGAAATGACACTAAATGTGGACAAACAGAAATCACCTGTTACACTACCAGTACATGCATGTTACTTCCGTACACTTTTGCCCTAGAAGACATAACAGTCGATTACCAAAACCACCGAACTCGATTTAATGCGGTAAACGTGGACTGCGCATGAGCAGGTTTGACTAGTTTAGTCTGGCACTGCTGGCTACGTCACAAAGTCGGCTTTGTTTAGGAAATCATGCACGTGTGATCAGGCAGCTCGCAGATACTGATTTTACGCTAAATATTACAGGTTAAAATGCGATTTTTATTCATATATTGAGTGCGTTTGTTATCGCTATCATAATATGCAGACCCCAGTAAAATATAACTGTTAAACAAGCTAATTAACAGGATTATCAAAATGGTCGTTGTGGCGCCTTTGAAGTGTTTTCCTGCCCGTCTCCTAACACTTTGCCCGTCACAGTTTTGGAAGATTGCAGTTTGCAAACGGAAAACTAGTCTGCCTTTGTGTGGTGGACATTTCTTCATGTCGGTAAGGGGGCCAGAGAAAGTTAAGGCGCTGCGTGTGCTCTTCTTTGGTTTGCTTTTAGCGAGTCTGACCAAAATAATCTTGATCATTTGCTTAAAATCGAATTAACGGGTCATTTTTCATTACATTAGTTTATAAAATATTACATCGCACTATGTTAATCCTGTGTAATAAAAATATATATATATTTGAAGGAAGAGCTGTAAAAATTATGGTTCCCCCAATATTACACTCAGGTGACAGGTTTGACATTATTTTCAAGAAATAGTTGCTTCCATTTGTATTTCATGTTTTCACACCATTGCTATGATACAGACTGAATAAATTATACTTCTTTAAGTTTGTAAAGTATGTTCTGTTGTGCACAGGGAATAATACTATGTTGGAATGTTCCCGGTAGTTAAAGTTTCAAGCTGCAGTGCTCTAAAATGTTTATGTTTTATCATTTTTCCCTACTTTAAGGAAACTTCTATGCCATCAGCTGATCATCCCAGCTCTGGAACTGACAAATACAAGCACTTGCAAAAATATTTTGTCCAGAGATTGAAGGCAACATACCGCAGGTTTGCCAACATACCTGATTATTCAGAGGTGAGGCGTGCGGCCTGCTATGGTTTTGAATCATTTACTTCATCAGCATTTACTACTGGTTTTCACAATAAACTCATTTACTTTTATGGTTAAAAAGTAACTTTTTTCAGCATCACAAGTGGAAGAACACTGACTAGTCAGTCTCCTGTCTTCCTGATTCTTATGGACAGAAACTAACTTTTATGTCAGGACGCATCTCTCGCTTACTTTTGTGATCACGATATTAGGAGCATAGTCTGTATTTCTGAGTGTTGTTTTGTGTATTCACTGGTGTGTGAAAAGTCAATTTTCTTTATAATTCACTGATTTATTGTGCCACAGATCTGTGGGCGTCGCCATGTCTACTTTATTGAAGATGATGGTATTTACAGAATGGAAAAGGGTAAGTGTACACAAAATAAATTAATATAAAACTATTAGTGTTATCAAAAAATCAAAAAATGTATTTTCTAGATACTTCATGGTTCACATGTAGAATAACTTATTTCATACAATCAGTGCCAAGGCCTCCTGCTGTCCTGTTGCACTCATTCCTCCTCTGTCCCTGTTTCTAGATCATATTAGGCCAGAAAAGGTGTTAAGTCTGCAGCAAGCATTTAGAAAGGATGGCAAGAGAAGATTTGAGAAAAATCAGAGGGTGAAGTGGATAGTACAGAGAATACGTCTATCCCCACGAGAAAAGCATCTGGCCGCTACGCTAAAATGTCCCGGTGAAGAGGAGCTGAGGTAAGCCAACCCGGAAAACTTGTATTTTAAATGCTTGTTCACATGATATTACAAGTTATTATTACAAGTAATTACAAGACTTTTTTTTTTCCCGCGTACTGAATCTATAAATATCTCATTTTGCTCCGATAAACAAGGTGTGTGGTTGTGAGACTTGATGAGAGCAAGTTCCTTCCTCTGGATCCCCAACGGGTCGTGGTCACACTGAACAGAGTCTTCAGCTTTGGTAACATTTCAGATGATTTGCAACAAACATATCTCAGTTGTTTACAGGCGAGAGCATAAGCTATAAAAGAAAAACAAACATAGAAGTATGGTTATGCATATGTCTATGTGCATTGATGCAGAGTGGGCCACGGACGACGTCCTGTTTTACACGACTTTGAATGGTCTCTGTTCCAACGCCGTGTTTCGCCTGGACCTGACCTCGGACAGAAACAGGATCACACCTGTGTACAAGGAACGTCTACCTCAGTGCGTGTAAAAGATGTGACACGTAAGCTTTCACCACCACAAAAAAAAAAAGTACCGTAATCCGTCTCTTTTTCCGTTAACTCCGACACTGCAGTGTGTTTGTGGAGGTCGCCCTGTCCAGAGACCGACAGATCTTGACCATCAACTGCAATAGCAGGACCAGCTCAGAGGTGCTGCTGAGCCATGTGACCACAGCCCGTATGGAGCCTTTTGTCGTCCAGCCCCGCCAGCCGGACCTCCTCTACCATGTGGAGCACTGGAGACAGTGGCTGATTATACTAGCTAATACAGGACCAGGGCAAGAATATCAGGTAGAAAATCTACAATACGAATTAAATATCTTGTAAAATGGTGAATATTTTAAGACTGTTTCTGCTGTGTTCCCAACATGGTATTTTAGTGGTATGTGTATAATACACACACTATTTACAGTCTATTTACAAATAGCTATTTTTCCTATATGTCGATTTGTTTCCTAGAACAAATTAATTAGACGTTATTTTAATCAAGCATCTAATTTGAAATGGCGAGTTAACAGATTTCCATCCATTTTCTGAACCGCTTATTAACAAATAACAGATATGCCATATTTATATTTAAAATAGTTCAGTTTTTCAAAGCAAAGGGATTGATTTGTGCGTTGCCCAGGTGGTGATGGCCCCCCTCGCAGAACCCTCCATGTCGTCGTGGGTCTCCCTCTTTGCCCCTGGCCCTGGCATTGCCGTCAAAGACATGGACATAGTCGGAGACCACTGTGTGCTGGTTGCAAGAGCAGCAGCCGGCGAGCTCATTCTGATGGTGGTGCCACTGAGCCAGCCCAGTGGGGCGTACGTTGTGCAGGTAGGGTCTCAAAGATTAACCCAGCCTGTATCTCCCTATTTTCATCTCTTTTAAAACAATAAGGTCTCATTATCTCATTATTCGTCTCCAAGCTCCCCCACTGGGCTTGTGCTATTGAAACCAAGAGACCAGGCTCGGAAGACCAACAAAATGTGCTACAGTTCCTGATATCATCTCCAGGCCGCACACCGGTGCCATACTGTCTGCACCCAGAGAATGGGTGTCTTTCATCAGGTACCGGCGATCGGTCCTCCCCAGAGACACAGGCCACGTTTGTTACCACACGCTTGGAGGCCCACAGCCAGGTGAGCACATTTGATACGCACTCACCGAAAAAGGATCAGCAGGGAGAGAAGCATGTCGTAGTAAGTCAGGGGTCCACTGACAAAATTCTTGTCACAGTCGGCCACCAGTGTGCATCTACCCTAAGAGAAGAGCCGGTGATGTCACGCTGAAAACGAGCCAATAAGACCTGTTCTTAAGTCAGCCCCACCTGTCTTAACTCATTCGCTGCCAAAGACGTCTATAGACGTCAATTCAAATCCAACCGCTGACTGCCAAAGACGTCTATAGACGTCTTTTATGTTTTTCAACGAGAGTGGCTTGGGGAACGATCGGCGAAAGTTTTTCCGTAAATATCGGCTTATAAACAGAGTATGTACTAACAAATTTACCCTCTAGGTAGCTGTGCCACTTTTGATGGGAGATTAGCATAGATTGTAGGCAAATAAAAACAAACGCAATGGTTCGCTATGAGAGAAATGGCGCCGGTAAGACGCACGTCGAAGAAGAACGGAATAAGGTAGAAACAAAAAATTTTTCCTGATGAAAGAAGAGAGTCTACTCTTTCTTTTGGTGTGTTCGGTGTTTACATAGTCATAGCACAAACTATTCTGTGGCTCTTGAAAAATAAGTCAAAATGCTTGAAACACTCTGGCAGTGAGCAACTCTTTGTTCTGAAAATGGCTGGCAGTCAATGAGTTAAAAATAAATATAATAATCTGTCTGTCTTTCCCTGGTAGGATGGCACCTCGGTGCCAGTGACACTGGTCCACACGGCGCCGGTGGCGTCTCTGAGCCAGGCTCCATTGTTGGTCTACGTATATGGAGCCTACGGAAGAGATCTGGACATGGCATTCTGCCCGGTGAAAAGAATGCTGCTGGAGCAGGGCTGGGCTCTGGCCTACTGTCACATCAGGTAACGCAGAAAACGACGCTGCGTCCTCCGGAGAGGACAAGCTTGATTTCCACCTGTAGTAAACAGTCCTGAAACCAAAACAAGTGCTCCTCAACCAGAACGCGGCTACTCCCGGCTGTTGTGAAGTGACGGCGCTCTCTGCCTCCGTATTCTTTAGAGGGGGAGGAGAGTGCGGCCTCTCTTGGCAAAGACAAGCTCGCGTGGAGGGGAAGCTCAAGGGAGTGGAGGACCTGCGAGCCTGTCTCCGTCACCTCTTCTCCTCGGGCGTGTCCTCCCCGTCCCTCGCCGCCCTGACAGCCCGCAGCGCCGGAGCCGTGCCCGTGGGGGCCCTGTGCAACCGGCACCCCGGCCTGGTGCGGGCCGCCGCGCTGCAGGTAGGAACCAGGGAGTGGAGCTTACACCGCACTGGAGTTCAAAGAAGAATATTGTGGACTGTGTTTCCGTGGGTCTCTGACTATACTCTGCCTTTGCCTTTATTTGAGTGTTTAATCCAAACCCAGCTGCTCTCTCTCTCTGTTCAGGCCCCTTTCCTGGATGTGCTTGGAACTATGGAAGACCCCAGCCTGCCTCTTACTCTGGAGGACAGAGAAGAATGGGGAGACCCGGTGGGCAACCCAAAACACAGACAAAGCATCGCATCGTACTGTCCACTTCATAACGTGACTCCACAGGTACGGAGACGAGGGCACGAAGGAAGCAGCAAGTGTTTTGTCTCTCTGGGGTTCTTTTTGCTCAACATGAACGTTATCTGTATATATTAGTCATACACACACTTTGAAGGATTTCCGTGGCGTAGTGGAGAGGCTAACTGTGCTTTAATAGTTTTAACCTTTGATTTAAATAAGCCATGAGGCCAACAAATGATTAAAGTCTCTACCCCATTTTAGATCAGAGCCTGTGTTTTAAAAAAAATTTTTAAATTAAAATGGAACACAGGGTCAAATCTTGGTAAGAACAATGATTTTTGTCTGATTAGGGGCTCTTCGGGTCCCCAGTCTCATTGTCTATGTGGGAATATTTGATTGGTATTTAATGGCTTATGCCGAGCACTAATAATGTCTTTATTTTGGTTTGAGACAGGACTACCCATCCATGCTGCTGACTGCATACAGCGGCGATCCCCGGGTTCCTCTGGCGGGGGTCCTCAAATATAGCGAGTGCGTAAAGAGGGCGATTCGCACACACCGCAGCACGAATCCAGAGTCAGGTAACCTCCAAACACACACCTCCAACACAGAAGCCTTCACCGAGCCCTAACCCTAAAGCCTTCGCCGAGAGAGAAACCTCATCAATGGCCTTGTTACAAGGCAAAACCTTGCCCGGACTCTCTCTCTCTCTCTCCCTCCCTCCCACTTTTAAGCCTCCTTCCCCACGTTCCCGGTACCCCTCATGCTTCCCGTCTCCCCGTTAGCGGCCTACACGTTATCTGCCTCCCACACCGCCTCACGCCTCTGTTGTCCAGGCACGCCGCACACAGCCGGAGCGTCCGGACACGCGCGCACGCGTCTCCCTAATCTGCCCCGACTCTGTTCTTCTGAGCCTTTGATAAAGTGCTGATGGTATGGACGCATCAAGGTGGGCGGGCAGGTCCATTAGCATGGTAAAGAGATAGCGTATCGGAGGCAGAGATTAGAGGCTGCAGACTGGGAGCTGTCAAGGTCAAGACCGCACTTGTGAAACAGTCCGTACCAGAGACGAGCAGGGGTCTGGGGGTGCCGGGGGGGGGTAATAAGGCATGGATTTATTTATTTATTTTTGTCTTCCTCCATTTTGCCTTTTGATCTTGTTCTATTCTTCTCTGTTTTAGAATGTAAACCGGCACCAAACATAATTGTGAACATCCAACCAGGAGCAAATCACCAGGGACCAGAAGACTTCGAGCAGCTGCTGGAGGAGGTGAGGCTGAAGTTTTTTTGCCAGGTTTTTCAGGCAAATATTATAGAAAAGAATGCAAATTATAAAAAGATGTTATCTAAATTTTAAAGCCTCTGTGAGCATTCTGACTTTGTAGATGTTGCACATTAGAAATGCAACCCATCCTTTTCTTAATGTACAATATACATAAATATATACATATACACTGTACATTTAACTGACTGAGATTTTTAGCCCTCGTTCTTTCTCCCTGATATAGGAAGCCCTCAGGCTTGCATTTCTATACACAGAACTGGGCCTGGACCCTCCAGGACCTCCAAACAGGAAAAGGAGACAAAGATTATAAGAGCCAGATGCAATGAAAGACAACAAAATAAAACATCAAAAACTGAAGTGCAATCTCAGTGATTTAATTTTTTAACCACAAAACGGAATAAATCAGCATTTATAAAGTATACCAATGGTCTCCAACAAGCAGGCCTTCTCAGAGACGAAGCACTCTGCCGGGTGCTTCGGATGGAAGCGGGTGTAGGTGGAATACTGCATCACCAAACCCTCTCCGGCCTCCGTCAAGATGCTGGACTTCTGAATGGTGTTCCCGTCCCTGACCGGGTTTGTGGCCGCCACCACCTCCAGCTGGTCGGGCAGCTCCTGAACTGAGGAGAGGTCCGTGGCGGCGGACTGCGTGCCGAAGTTCAGCAGGATGAGGTACGCCGCTCTGTGTCCGTCCAGCTCCCGGATGTAGGAGAAGACGTTGGCGTCGGCGTGGACGTAGCAGAACCATCCCCGCAGAAAGGGCAGGGCCGTCTGACGCAGGCTGTTCAGAGAGCGGTACTGACTCAGCACCGAGCCTCCGTCCTCCTTCTGGACCTGGACACAGACACGGGACCGAGCACAGATATCTGCTGCTGTTTCTTACATTTCCCCGGCGCCGAAAACTCCACTGAAGAGGCTTTTACCTCCACATTGACGCTCTCGTAATCCGGGTGTACCGGTAACCAGGTGACGTTTGTCTTGTTGTTGAAGCCGGCGTTCATGTCATCGTTCCACTGCATGGGCGAACGCTCGGGGTCCCGACTGGCGCTCTACAGCGTGAGCAGGGCAGGGAACGTGTCATCTCACCGTGTTTTTTTGGCCAATTTGTAATCTTTCGTCATTACGTCTTATCGCTCGGCTTTACGCTCTTATTAGTTTTTCTTTGACGTGTGTGCGCAGTACTGACCGCGTTGTATTTGCCAGCCGGGTCCTGGATCTGACTCTCCGTGACATTGATGTTCTCCATGCCGATCTCTTCGCCGTAATAGGTGGTGGGCGTGCCAGGCAGGGTCAGCAGCATCATGTTGATGGCGCGCACATAGGTCGGACCCGCGCTGGAGGCAATTCTAGACCTGTCATGGTTCCCAACCTGCCAACATGAGAGACGCATGTTAGCGGCCTGAAAATTACGAGCTGATGCGTTAAAGGGAAAAAGCTCTAGTTAAAAAGCAACAGGGTGAAAAAACTACTGTGCACTGTTACAGCTACAGACTGGGAGTAAATGAGGCTGCATGAGTCAAGACGCAGTAGAAATGAGGCCGAAAATAACCCTCGGTGAGGTCATGGAGAAGTGGTTTTGGTCTGAAGCCACGTCTCCACGACAAAACAGTCTGCTGATGACCTCAGGAGCACAAACACGCCTTTGTGTTCAAAGCAGGCACAACGTGTTCTCTTCAGGATTACTCATGCCGAGAGCAGTAACCTATCTCTATATTTCTCTATCTATCTATCTATCTATCTATCTGGAGGAGGGTTCTTGTTTTAAAAGAGCCCTGAAAAGAGAGAAGAATGCAGCCAGAGGGACTCACCACCCAGTTGGGCCACTTCCCCAACGGCATGTTGGCCATCCAGAGGTCGACCAGATGTTTGGCCCACGCCCCGCTTTTGTTGTGAGGCAGATCCAGCAGGTAGAAGTTGAAGGGGAAATCGCTCTCTTTGATCAGCCGGGTTCCGTAGTACATCATGGTCTTCTCCACCTCGTGGTAGTCGTACGACTCCGTCACCATGAACCTGCCGAGCCGCACACACACCGTCATGTTTCAAACGCTGAGCTTCGGCCCGTTTGGGACGCTCGCCGGCCATTTGGCAACACGTCCGCACGGCCCCCGGTACCTGTAGCGGCCAGGCTCCCGGCTGTAGGCGTCCATCTCTGCCCTGAACTCCCTCAGCAGGTCGTGCAGCCCCAGCTGGGTGTAGGTGTAGTCGTGGTGGAGGTCCCACTCCGTGGTTACAGACTCCTGCAACGGAATGCGGCCGCTTCAGTGGAACTCTTGGTTTGGTCAAATTTTTGTCGCATTGCACCTTTTTATTTTTTTCCCGCTTTGCGTTAAAACCACAAAGTAGAGATTTATTTATTAATTCTAATGATTCCATAATCATTTATAGTGGAGTTTGAGAAAAATCTGGTAGATTCCTCTTTCCCCTCGGAATGAGAAGAGCTCGTCTTTCAATGCGCTCCTTTCCCAGGAAAGCACGGAGTCCATTTAAAGGCCGGGCAGATGGGAAGTGAGGAGAAACCAAATCCCCAAAGTCGAAAGGACCCAAAAAAAAGAGCACAATGACTGCTGGGTTCATTAACCCAGAGTCATATATGCGTGTGTTCGAATGAACGTTTTGCTCTGTTTGACGACTTTTTTGTTCTTCTTCATAAAGAGAAAATGCAAAAAGAAGGTAAAGACAGAAAAAAAGTTTTTCCTTAAAAAGGGTTGTTACAGGACTGGTTATAATCCTGAGCATCCACTTCAAGAACATCAAATAAGAACTATTGTGGCTTTTTTTTTATGTGTGTGAGAAGAAACTCAAAGCACAGTGAAGATGGCACGGGCACACCGATAAGCACTTAGAGATGCTTTACTGTTTCTTACAGTGTATTTAATCAATAAGGATCTCTCTAGTGCCAAACTGTGACTCTGTAGCATAAATGTAAATCTGAGTCTGCTTCTAAGTCAAGAGGAAGCATAAGAGTCAGTCCCGGTATGGTGGCATTGCTCTGTGTTGGTCAGTAAATCCCAGTGACTCACTAATCCTCTAAAATATGCTACTTTTCAACTAATCTTCCTCTGTGGGAAAAAAGAAAAAACCCTCAGCCTCTGCGGAACAAAAAGTCTTTCTCGCTGAGCTTAAGCCAGCGTGTGTCACGGAGTCGCCGCGCTGCAATTACAGTGTTTTTCCTCCTGAATGGCACAGGATGAACCTGACGTCCAAGCCAAAGATAAATGATGAAGGGCACATCACGTACAGTGCCAGAAACCTCCCACTGGACTCTCCATGGTGTTTTATCTGACGGATGTGCTGGGAGGCAGTGCCTGA
The DNA here is from genome assembly GCA_013363375.1 of Menidia beryllina. Lineage (NCBI taxonomy): Eukaryota > Metazoa > Chordata > Actinopteri > Atheriniformes > Atherinopsidae > Menidia > Menidia beryllina. Next base: position 13,831,159 of record JABUIW010000010.1, on the reverse strand, counting down.
GTCAGCGGAGGCGTCTCTGCCCGCAGCGCCGCTTTCATGAACTGCATTGTTCGAATCTGGACCCCGAAACGTCACTTACGAGTCAACGGAATAAAATCATGCTTGTATAATTGAAGGTTACAGTGAGATTGTTAAATACGGTGAACTTTGAGTTGTGGAAGTTACTGTTAGTGTGAATTAAAATTTAACATGACATGCCAGGGTGGAGAGCTTTTTTTTTATCATTTCCAGAAAGATGATAAGGACCTATTACATAATTGCTTTTCTTTTAGTGCCAAAACAAATGACTTCATCAGCTGAGATCAGATGTCCAGTCCGCGGTGTGAATCTAGGAGTAGATTATCCTTCCTAATTGTGAGGCGAAAAGCAGGCTTTTGCGTGATTTTCTGTGCAAACTGAGTATTCAGTGTAGTGACTGCTACAGAAAAGGGTTGAGGGCGTGTGAGTGATGGATCGCTGCCGTCTGTATGACCAGTGGGGTTAACACTCACCGGCGGTCTATCTGGATACACTTGTGGTTCGTCCCTGAGGTGTTCAGCTTCCAGTATGTGCTTCACCGCATCCATCCGGAAGCCATCCACTCCCTTGTCCAGCCAGAAACGAATAAGATCCTGCAATGAAATGATAAACCCCAGAATATTAACACCATACGGAAGATCTGACTTCTTACAAGATGTGTTTTCTTCAGAATTTGCATGTTCATTAAACATTTGTGTGGCAAAGGATCATTGAGACACGCAGGGAGGGCTTACGATGATCTCCTGGCGGACATCTGGGTTCCTGAAGTTCAGGTCGGGCTGCTCCTTGAGGAACTGGTGCAGGTAGCATTGTCCTCTCACTTCATCATAGGTCCATGACGAGTTTCCAAACACACTCACCTGCATGACACAAGGGGGAGAAATTTCCATCTGACCACTCCACCAAAAGAGAGACCCTGCATGATTTATTTCTACGATGGGCGACTGGACGTTGCCATGCAACCAGCGTCAGTACGGACCCAGTTATTGGGCTTCGGTGAGGTTGAGTTGCAGTCGGCCCACACGTAGTAGTCCTCGTAGTGAGGGTCTCTAGTCCGGCTCAGGTTGAACCAGCGGTGGCGATCGCTGGTGTGGTTGGGAATGAAGTCCATGATCAGCTTCAAACCTGAGGGGAGCAGAAGCAGAACGTACAACCAAGCACTGACTCAGCCCTCCACCCCAAACACACACACACACACACACACCAGCACAGCCCCAATGACCTCACGCACCCCTCTGGTGCATTTCAGCCAGCAGATTTTCAAAGTCTGCCATGGTTCCGAAGATGGGGTCGATGTCTCGGAAATCCTCTACATCGTAGCCGAAGTCCCTCATGGGAGATCGGTAGAAGGGACTGATCCACACCGACTTGATGTTCAGGTACAGGAAGTGATCCAGCTTCTCTACGATTCCTGCCGGAACACAGACACCCCTCACATGGTGAGATGAACTGAACCAAAACCCCACCAGTCAGATTAGAAAAAAGGGGGAAAAACATTGCTGAAGCGTCATTATTTAGAAAATGGTGGGACGATTTGGAAAAGGCTCTAATATCTTCCAATAAAGCCAACAGCAGGGGGGAAAAAAGACAGTCAAACAGGAGAGTCAAAGTCAACACTGCAATCAGCCTTCTTTTCAACTTTGGTGAATTCTCTGAAGACTAAAGTCAAAGCCTGTATTCATAAAAACATTTGTGATCAGCTGAGTAAAAGATAAGTATTCTACAGGGTTTATTCAAGTAAATGATCCACCGGTGTTTGATGGGTTGAACTGCATGTGCAGTTTATGATTGGAAAACAGTGATAAGAGAGCTCTGCAGTTTCAAATCTATCTGGCTGTTGTGTAATTTTTATATATATATATATATAATAAAGCTATTATAGAGCTGAAGACATCTAGAGAGAAAACATGTGAGTTTGTCCTTAGGTTGAGACATGCTGACTTCTACGTGGCTGATAAAATGTAACTTTTAGGTCTACACGGTTTCCAGGTGTGGAAAAGAACATGAAAGGCCATTTTTGAGGGCACTTATTAACTTGTTATTCTTCGACTGGTAATCCCTCTTAGTCTAAGAAAGTCCATCAGCGGTTATTAAAGTATCCCAAAAGGTGAATGCAAACGCTTGTGTCCATATGGGGGATTCGCACCTTTGAGGTCCCCGATCCCGTCCCCGTCGGAGTCCTTGAAGGAGCGGGGGTAGACCTGGTACACGGGGGACGCCTGCCACCAGCTCAGGCACCTCGGGGACACGGCGATGACCGTGACGGTGACGGCCACCAGCGCCAGGGTGCAGCACACCGTCAGCCAGAACAGGATCTCCCTGGGCACCCGGTACCGAGCCTGGGAGGAGTACCGCAGCAGCACCTCTTTGGGCATCCCCGCGTACGGCCTCACCTGCGCGTACTGGTCCCCCGCCACCGCCGCGGCGGCGCCGTCCTCCCTCCCGGCGGAGTGGTCCTCCGTCCCGGCGGAGGGGTGCTCCGCCGCCGGCTCGTCGCCGTCCGCTTCCCGAAAAGCGGGGTTTCTGGTGCCCTCCGCCAGCTCCATGCGACCGCTTCCTTTCTTAAAACGCATAATATTTCGAATTCTTTTTTGTTTTTTGACTCAACCAAACCGGTGGAGGGAGAGTCTGGGGGAGCTTCCGGTCGGAGGAGCCTGGCTGCTGCTGCTGCTGAGGCGGCAACCCTCCTCACGTTCCGGAGCCCACGGTGTCCTGTGGGAACTTTATCGGAAAAGTTACAGATTAGCATTTCTTATCTCGTCGCTGGGGCTGAATAGAGGAGGACGACATTCATTACACAGCCACACAGGCAATGTTGAAATATTAACTCCAAACTATACACAAAGTCCAACTTTTTTACCACAAGTTTAATATCTGTAGACGTAACACGTGAACACGTCATTCCGCATCAACACGAGCTCATAATTAGCTGAATATTACAAAAAAATAATTTTAAAATCTCCAATTAAACTCATCCCACAAAGTGAAGAATGAGCCAACTTAAGGTATATATTTAAAAAATATCGTATGGAACATAACAGGAACTGAAGCTGTGCATTCAGACTGGTGAGGGTGTCAAGATTGTATAAAACACTAACTGCCAACATGTTTAGCCCTAAAGAGCAAAGGATGAGGACAATTTCTGCCTATAAATGAAAACACTTAACCACCCACGTATAGGTATTGCAGGCAGAAACAGACTGGAAATGATTAAGCCCTTCATAACTCTGCCTTTAGTTTCTCAGCGACTTTATTTAATTTTTAAATGTCTATATATTCTCTATTTGTGATATATATATATATATATATATATATATATATATATATATATATATATATATATATATGTCTTGAAATTGAGCATTTAAAAACGATTAATCAAAATCAGTTAAATGCAAATGTTTGTGCTCTTTATAGTATTTTGTGCTACCTGTTTTATCTATGCAATTGTAACATGTTTTGTTTAAAATATTCTCAAAGAACCATTAATTTGGAACAAATGAAAATAAAAACCTCTACACAAAAAGAATATCTTTAAAAGGAAAAGCCTGCAATCCCCCAATACTCCATGCACTCTGCATCAACAGTTTTAGCTTGAAAACTATACAGAGCAAGAGGGAAGATGTGCCTTGACCCTCCAGAGATAATTTCAACTTCCAACAGACAGTGGATGAGTGATTTCAGCTCAGAGGGGGTTTCCATTGCACCGGATTGTAGTTGAATGGTCATCTGGAGGAGAAAGGTCATCCAGACTATTCTACAGGAGCCAAAAAACGTCTGGATATACTTCTATAATACGTTAAACGATTAGGGTTAAAATAAGGTTTGTCACTTTTTAGGAAACTTTCCAGTAATTCTGGGAATTACTGGAAAGTAAAAATATCTGAGTAAAATCCCTCGTGACGATAACGCCACACAACCACAGCAGTTGTTCTCGACAATCTGACCAGTTGCGTCATAAAAAAGGGGGTAAACAAGAATAATCCAGAGGCCTATCTTTGACATTCGAGTGAATGAGAAAAATAAGTAATCTTCTAACGAGGTCGTTGGGACCTTCACGTATCCAGAAACCTGCCAGAGAACTCCCCCTTTAATCAGCATGAGGTAGAAACACAGTAAAAAGAAAACAGCCCAGTTCTACAGGGTTCTTCGTCTGACCGATGCTCGTTCCGTCAACCCAGAACAACAGATAGCCCAACATTTTTGTGTAGTACAAAGTTAACAAGGCGTCCTCAGAGAACAGCTTATCAATTCAGCTGTACTGAGCAGTGCTTTCACAAAGATAAGCTCGCGTTTCTAGACAGACAAAAAGCACAGCGCTATAAACTTAAATCCATCTTTTATTGATGTTTATGTTCACGGTATGGCCTGTAAACTTCACAACAGCATACGGGGAACTCAGAACAGGAAGAAGGGATGACAAACTCAAACCTGCCCGCTTAGCAAAGCATTGTGATGTGAGAAAAACACCTGGAATGAGGAAAAAAAAACCCTACACAATCTGGAATTTACCTATGTAATAATACATCAGTCAGTTCTTAATGAAAACACTACGAGGGACCAGTGACATCAGGAACAGCTGGAAGCTATTTTCATTCTCGGTAGCCTGGATGAGAAATGTGTTGTGTGTTGACGTCCCGTCTCCAGACTGTTGCTTCTCTTCTGAGGTCTTCAGTCCATCCCAGTTGGCCCAGAATATCTGACAACCTCATGAGGTGGTCAGCTTTGAAAAATGCTCGTCTCAAAATGTCTTCAAAGCAAAAATCAGTCGTGGTCCAATCATTCACCTTCCAATAGAAAAACTGGGAAGTGTCCCATGTGGGCCCTCGATACATATGTTCTTTGTTCCAAAATAGCTTGTTTTGTCAGTCAGTGACTAATGAGGAGAGGATTTGATGCTGCAGTGCTGCTTGTTTTCAGTCCATCCATGGAATCAGTGTGAGTAAAGAAAATCTACATTCAGAAAGATAAACGGTTCCCCCTTCCCCTCCCTCAACTCCTCTCAAAGCCCAGTGTCTGATATAGCTTAAACATAAACCTAACCTGGAGACTGTTCAATGTGGTAAAACTTTAAACAATGTTAACAAGTCCTCAATGATTTAACAACTATTTCTTAAGTGTGCTAAAAAAAACAAAATGCTGTTTGGGATTTTAAAAACGAGATCCATCAAAGCTTTTCTGAAAGATCTGCCGGTGAGGTTCACTTAGATGTGTTCAGTCTGTCTGTAGGTTGTTCTTACTGACTCACTTACATTGCATTCTGCCACACTGAACAACCCCCCCCCCACCCTCCCCCCCTCAAGTACATCACACAAAATACACTCCCTCCATCAATCACAAAACATGCACCATTATGGAGCCCATACCTCCCACTCCCTTCACCACAAAAAAAAGTAATCATTTCTAAAACTGCAAAAGAACTAAACATTCAAGTACCTATTTGTCATATGGCACCGAGAGCAAGTGTACCACAAAAACATGAGCCGGCCAGCAATCTAACAAGCCGACCTCCGAAAGCAAAGCATCAAGCAACAAAGAATGCATCTTCTTTTTGTTTTAAAAAAAAAAAAAAGCATCCCAAAATAAAAAAAAAGGGTTCTCAGATTTGTTTTTTAAAATCTGATCCATTGTTTTTGCATACTGATGCAAGTCCATGAGGTCTGCAGTGGGGACACTGAACAACTTTACCATCCTTTCTTGACAGGATTAAATCTTTATCCTCTCCAGTACACTGCACAAAGTAGAATGCATGCCCCCCTCAGATGTTTTCATCGTTGTTGTCATTGATGAGACACTAAAAAGTAGATGAAAGTTGTTTGTTTTTTTAAGCGCACGGGACAGAGAAGGCGAGCAGCAGCATGAGCAGGTCTGTGTGTGTATGTGTGTGTCTGTGTGCAGGGATGGAGGGGGAACGTGGAAGTGATGAGGAGGCTGGAACTCTTTTACCCCCAAACCCTGTCTTTGGAAAGCTGCTGTGAAGGAACGGTGTGCGCATCTGGGATCCATTTTTCATACTGCACACGCACGTTTGGCCACAATGAACACCGTGGCTACGAAGTGAGACAAATCAAAATATATATTTCTAAATATTTCTCTATCCATCTCTCTGCATGTGTGTGTATGAATGATTTCATATATAATTTCTATCTTAAACAGCAGGTTCAAAGCTTATAATTCTGGCAATGTGCCCTGCAAATAACTAGTCTCTTCTTTTACTGTAGAAGACAAAGCTAAAATAGACAGAGAGGAAAATTGGCAAACATCATTTAAGAGACAAGAGAAGAAGAAAGTGAGCAGAACCGTGCAAGAAGAATCAAAGGGTAACGAGTCTGCAACCCACTTCCTGTTTTCATTTGGACATATGGAGGAGCCGAACGGAAATGGTTGCCAGACAGCTCAAAGTCCTCCTCTGTCCCCCGTGTTCAGGAGTTGGTCCTCAGGCCCTGAACTTGCAGCTTTAACCCAGAGGTCTTTGAACAGCGAGGAGCTTGGTCTGGCGCTCTCCGGTGAGCGAGGCGTGTGGGTCGATTAAACGTTCCGCCCCGTTTGGAGTACCAGTAATACAGAGACCCCGACGCCTCGACCGGACTCTTTAGCTTATGTGGGAGTGGCTGGCTTGTGTGGTCCATCAACTGCAGGTCAGACGAAAGAAAAGCTCAAAACAAATAATGCCACAAACGACTTGTGTCTTTTTATAGTCATTAAAACATCTGCAAGTGGCCGGGCGGCAGCACTGGGGGCTGACAGCACTGGGGGCTGACAGCACCGGGGGTTGGCAGCACCGGGGGCTGGCTGCGGAGTCCTGTGCTCCTCCCTCCTCTCTCGGGTCTGATCAAGGCACCATAGAGTTTCAAGGCTTACAGAGCAGCTCTGCTCTTTCGTCTCCTCCAATCACAAACAAAAACCACAGAGAAAGCAAGAAAACAAACGGCAAGAGTGAATGTGCTTATTTATGCCTTTCGTTTTGTACTATACGTTGTTCTGTAGTGCAGTTTTATTCTCAATTTGTTCATAAAAGAAAAAGAGTCCTCCTCTGTGGGTGTAATCCTAAAACCAGGGGGTTCTGTTTGATTAGTTCCTCAGTGTAGAAAAAAAAAATCCAGGTGAAATTAAAAGTATGAATGTGATCACATGTGGAATAGTGGTCCTGTGTTTCGTTTTGTTTTTATCTTTGATCAGGCAGTTGTGCTGGACAGCTACCAGCGGCATTCCAGATCTGCTCCATTCTGCAAGAGGAAAGACATGAGGAAAGAGAGAATAAGAAGAAAAACAGGGAGGAAGAGAGAATAGAGATGGCAGAAAATGACAGAGGGATAGGAGGAAGCAGGGTGACAGAGTAGAAGAAGAAAAAAAAAAAAAAAAAGAGGGGACACTGTTATAAAATGTAGAAAAATGTATAGTCACTCTCATCGTTTCCTCCCCAACCTGGATTTCAAGGCCAGGTTTTCCTACAAACACAAAAAACAGAAAGGAGTTACGAGGGGAGTGTAAGCCTGGGCACACTGTAGACCGACTGTACAGCAACACACTCCCGCAGCTTCAGGCCCTGCCGCCTTCCTGCAGGGAGCCACACACACACACACACACTGACTGATGTTTGCGTGCAGTGGCTGAGAGACTGAGTGGGGCTGCGATGCATGCGTGTCGGACCAGTGCATGCGCGTTAGTGGGCCTGGGACGCGAGACAAAACGGGACGGACAGAACCAGAAACACCTTACCATTCGTCTCCAAAGGCTGGAGAGTCAGTTCCACACACACCCTGAGCTCTAAACGGAGCCCCACATGCTAAAGAGGAGACCAGAGTGGGGAGTGGAGACTGATGGTGGGACAGAATATGCTTTGCAGGTCACCACTTACATGCCTGTTGGAATGCGCGTGTGTGTGTGTGTGTGTGTGAGCGCCCGCGCGAGTGTGCGTGCGTTCATGAAGCCGTTTTCACACGTGCACTGGAGTCCTGAGATGGATTAGATGCGAGCCGTCTGCAACTCTCACTTTGTGAGGAGACCTGACTTTCTCCACCCGGCCTGACGGTAGACTCTCCCGATGGTTGGCTGGTTAAACCAGCTCTTCCAGCACAATCTGTTTCTGTTGACCTGCTGGCGAGTTTTCCCATTTCTTTAGACTATGCTGTTTTCTGCTCGCTCCCCAAACGGTGTAGATGCACACAGTACTCATACCGACACGTTAAGGGAAGTCGCCCGTTATTCTCAGTGTTGTGCAAAACAAAGGCGGGGCCATTTCCTCAGTCTAATTTCTTCATCTCATACGGCCTCTTGAGCACTCACGACCCACGTTCTCTGCACCGCCCCCCCCCCCCCCCCCTCCCCTGCTGTGATGTGCCTGTGTAAACAGCAGCTGTAGAGAAACCAGACCAAACTGTCCAGACTTCCCCCTGAACATCTCCAGTGATCATGTGTGAAAACAGCTTGTGTGGTTGTATGCATGAGGGGTTGGAAGAAAGGGGTGGGGGGGGTGTAACAGTTATATATGTGATCACTTACCAAATGAAACAGGAGGGCTGCGTTAATCAGAGGGTGAACACACAGTTAGACATATCGATACACTCCTGATCAATGTGTGTGTGAGTTTAGGTGTGCATTTGGAGAAATAGGCACATGTTGAAGTGTACAGTAGAAAAAGCATGTATGGAGGAACAAAGAAAAAAAAAGGGGGAGGTGTATTTATATCCATTCCACATGCCAACATTTGCTCCTTGATTGATGTTTAAAGGAAAAAATTTTCTAAAAGACAACAATCATCAGCCCTGATTCTCTCTCTCAAACACACCTGTGAGTCTCATCAGCTCTATCACAGGACGACAGGCACAGACGCACAAACACAAAAGCTCATCACCACAGTCAACCACATAATATAATCAAGACAAACTTTATGTACTCCTAATATGAATCCTTAAGAATCACACCAACCCCTGGAGTGCGTTTCTACCTCTGGGTAAAACTCCACCCTCTGACACAACTTACTCTTCGGTTTCTAATTTCTCAAGAAGCCACAGGTTTCATTTCCTTCACTAAACAAAGCTGCACATACATGCGAGACAAAACATACATCCGACACTGTTTTTGTAGTCCTTGTTTTAGAAGAACATTAGAACAACACAGAGGGGGTCGCTACGTGAGAGTTGCATCACTCACCATTTACTAAAAAGCTGAAAAACATTAAAGGCTATTTTTTTTTCACAATATGAAAACAATGGTGGGTTGTTTTTTTTCCTGTAATCTGACGTTGATATTTGCTATAGAATTAATCCATCAACTATGTTTTAATTGCTGCCACTTGTACGGGTTCTTTTTTCTTTTTTGGAGTGGTGGAGATCCTAAAAGGTAGCACATGAAGGCAGAACAAAGCTGGAGGATGCAGCTTTCCATGTACCACAGTATTTAAGAATTTACCATGTTAGGGCTGAAAGAAGCAACAAGTGTTAAAAGTGAGCATACGGGTCACTGACAGTTTAGTTACGTCACCAACTAAATTGAAAAAAACACCATAAGCTAAAAGTTATCAGGCTGTTGTCATGCATCCAAAGCCATTAGGCACGCTACCAGAGTGGTGTGCAGCATGCATTACGAGCAGGAAAAAAAAAAAAGCCTTGAAAGGTCCGATGGGCTTGAACTGATCTCAAAATTATGTTTACCTGTGCCTTTGCTGACCATAAGCACAAAATCCCATATTAACCAAGGTAGGAGCAAAGGTTTTGAGCTAATTAAGCCAGCATATAGGAAAGTTAAACTGCTGAACGTTGACTGCTGAAATATGTAACGTATCCACAAAATCTCAGCATAGAAATTGAATGCGTTTTGTGTAAATGGGTAAAAGGGCAAAGCACACATTCATCACTTATTATACTTACTCCATCTTCCTCCTTGTACGGGCTCAGACGGTTATATACTGCCTCAATAACAGTGCGCCTACAGGGAGAACATGAACACAAAAATGTTAAGTCCCCTAGCCCGTAGTAGTTTAAATAATTCAGAAACGTTACACAGGGAATACATTGCAGGGAGCATTTTATTTAGCTAAATATTTCAATAAAAAAAAGAATTCAAGACTTGTGTGGGAAGACAAAAAACAAAAAAAAAAAAAACAAACACAAAAAGACACCTTAATGTTTCTTCTGTCCCGCTAGGTCCCTTAGATCAGCTGATCAGCTCCTTCTAAAAGCACCTAGAGCAAAGCGGAAGCTCAGAGGGGACCGAGCATTCTCTGTGGCAGCTCCCAAACTGTGGAATGCCCTCCCCCTTTCTATCAGACAGGCCCCCTACACTCAGCTCTTTTAAAACCCTTTTAAAGACCCACTTTTTCTCTCAGGCCTTTGAGTGAGACTTCGACTTTATCTTAGTTGTCTTAATTTCCCTCTCTTACTTGGTTTTGTTTTTTTCTTATTTTTATTTTTTTTTATCTTACTGTTTTTTTTTTTATCTTTGAGTTTGTCTTGTGTTGTGGTGATAATTGTGTTTTATGATCTGCTCAAATGACCTGTACAGCGCTTTGATTTTAGCTTTGGCTGACTGAAAGCGCTTTATAAATAAAGTTGAGTTGGGTTGAGTTGAGTTTCTTTGCGATTTGGAGGGTTGTGAGAATCACTTCAATTCCTCCAAATCTGCCTTCATTTTGTTCTGGGTTGCTGCCATGAAAACATCTCGTTAAGTGAAACTCTCAGAGTTCCATTGTACATCTACCATTTCACATGAATCACCACTAGGATGTTATCAAACATTGATCATTTGCAGCCATCTGTTGGGGAACAAAAGATATGGAAAATTGAAGAATTGGGGAGCTTAACTGCCACTAGAGAAGTCTTGTTGTGGGGTCTGGTATTGTGAGCTTAGCTTGTGTGTTTGTCTGCACTTTCAGAGTAGTGTACTGCTCTCTCAGCTGGTTATAATATACTTTTAGTCGTAGTGTAAAGCTGTGCTCTATTCTCAAAGGATTCTCATCCTGCAGAAGAGAGGAAGGAGTAAAAAAATAATAAAGAATGAAAAACTAAAAAGAAAAAAAAGGCTCATTCCTCCCCTTAAAATTGGCTGCTTTATAATAGGTGTAAATGGACATCTTGGAGAGCTGCTTTAGGGTATTTCTGGTAAACTGACAACAGATCTATATCACAGATTTAATCCAAACATGACCTTTAGAACACAAGATATAATAATATTTTCCCTTTGGAAGATGGCGCTCCTTACTTGCTAGCAAGACCCCCCCCTGATGGCAGAGCTGGCATTCCACTGTCTGTAGACAGGTTCCTCATCACTGTCACGAGGTCTGGAATCCCCTCCTCTCCTGGTCGAGACAGCATCTCTAAAAAGCAACGGCAGGTATGTTGTTACACAATGTATAATGCATAGAAGATCAGAGAAAGATAATGAAAGCCCCCGTAGAGCAGAGAAGAGATATCAAAAAGTGGAAAGAAAGTGAGGATTGAAAGTCAATTTGTGGAAATTAATGCATCGGGAAGACAGAGAAAAAGGTCTGCCGCTGACCCGAGCGTGGCACGAGGCCAGGCCAATGTTCAGCCAGAGCATTCCTTTCTCACCGTCCTGGTTTTTAAATCCCTCTTTTCTGTTTTCTGGTGTAGGATTATATCTCAGGCCATCATCCACTTTAGCTGACCAAGAACTAACTTTTCAGTCCTCATCTTAATATACTTTTTACCAAAATGATGAATTTCACCCACTTTATCATCAAGTCTTGCTATAAAAATAATTTCTTTAAAAACCTGCAAATCAAACTAGCTGACTAGTAAAGACGAGAAATATCTGAAAGAGCTGACCATTCCTGGTGTTGTACAAACAAATGACCGGAGAGAAAGTTTTCTAGAAAATGATGCCGTCTATCAAAGGTTCTCAGGCTAATGGAATAAAAAAAATAAAAAATAATAAAAAAGGACAAGACTTGAAAAGAACACAAAGACAGGGAGATCTATCCAAACAATGTTGGAGCAAGAAAAGGGAGAATGCCTTTAAGCAGGACAAGAGGAGGATAAAGAGGAAAGATGCTCACTGAAATGGAAAAGGATGTCGTGATAGTGCCATTCCTCCTTTCTGAGAAGTGGCTAACTTGACTGGAGCTTAGACAATAGCGAGTGGCAGGTTCACTCAATCGAGAACACACACAAAGATATGATATACTATTTTTTTTTAAAGGAGGAAATCCTTCCTGAGAAAGAGACCATAGAACGAGTCCCAGATACCTCAAAGACTAACAGCAAGAACCAAAATTACGAGACCATCTTTAAAGAACAGCCACTACACTTTATTTTTTAACTTTTATTTTTTCTTGATTCTATGTATATGTTGCATGTTCTGCACCACAACCACGACAAATTCCTTGTATGTAAAAATAAACCTGATTCTGATTCTAAGCACATTGAGTACCCTCCCATGAGAAAGTACAACTTCATTTTAATCATTCAAAAAATAAACACACCAGGGCTGTTCTCATAAGACATTACAAACAACCAAAAGAAATGAAATGAAAGCTTTTGATATAAAAAAGTGTCCATCTAAATATTCTTACCTTCCACTCGAGTCTCCAGGTATTTGTCGAGTTCAGCTTCTTTCCTCACAGCTTCCTCTGATACTTTGGGAGCATTGGGCAAACACACCAACACAATACTCATGTTATCCCGGCTTCCCTAAGATCAATAGCAAAAGAAAGGTCAAAAAGAGTTCATGTGGATTGTTCAAGGACAAAGACACAGATCATTTTCTGGAGTAAATGCTGGACAGGTCAGCTCAAGTGTTCATTCGAGGAGATTGCCCTGAGACTTAATATCACACACAGTAAAGACACACCATGTGCTGGACCGTTTCCCATTTTAAGCTCTGATAGTTTGAATCCAGTTGAACCTACTGATCTTAAATTAGGCTTAAAAAAAATAAATAAAAAAAACGTATAGAAAAAACACTGACATACCTTGTGCAGGCAGGTGTCCACCACTTCATTACAGACTCTCTCCAGATCATCGCACACCTCAAGTCTAGACTTCACAAACTCGCACAACTCTTCATTAGACATGACATCCCAGATACCATCACAAGCCAGAATCACAAACTGATCCTGTTCCGGTGCCCGAACCATCACAACCACTTCCGGTTCTGGGCTGACCAGCTGCTCTGTGGGGCCCTTGCCGTCCACACACTTGTAATCATAGTCCCCCAAAGCTCTTGATACAGCGAGTGAGCCATTAACCCTCTGGATCATCACTGAGCCACCAGCGTTCTGGATGCGCTCCCTCTCGCGGGGGTTGCAAGGCTTGTGGTCCAGTGTGGAGAAGCACACCTGTGAATTACGGTAAAGAACGGCGCGAGAATCCCCGCAGTTGACGAAGAAGAAGTGTTCAGGTGACAGAAGAACTCCAACTGCTGTGGAGCCACTGCGATCCATGCCGTTTCGGAGGTCAGAGAAGCTGCGCATGTGCTCATCAATCCTCAGGAAGCCTGTCCGGATCCCGCTTTTAACAGCCTCCGCTGCAGGGGGAAGTGGTGCTGGAGGGTCACTGCTGGAGCCGTCTGAGACCACCTGGGATCCGTGTGAGCATCCAGGTCCAAGGCTAGCAGTGATTATGTGTTCCAAAAGGTGCTTTGAGCAGTAGTTGGCAACTCTTGACCCAGCATGTCCATCGTACACGGCAAAAAAGGACCAGTCAGTCATGCCAGGAGTTGGCAGTCCCAGCACAGCTGTGTGAGCGTCCTCCATCTCCACCCGCCACCCCTGCATAGAGCTCAGTCCATAGCGCAGGCCGTTCCCCTCACCGTGTGCATTGTGCTTCTCCGTCTTGGGCTTGTCCAGAAAAGCCCCCATGGCTCTGCCCTAAATGGACTCACTGCTACCTATGAAGGGAGACAAAAAGACAAGCAAGGGACGATAATTTAAGTACCAAACACTGAAGTAGATTTTCAGAGGGGAAAAATAATAATTTTGTTTACTATCCTGGACAGCTAGATGGAGAGAAAGAAAGGGCCTAGTTGTGGAGCATCATGACATGGGCATGTTTTCAGCAGCAAAGAAAAGTTCTTAGAATTTAGGGAATAGTGGATTGTACTAAATATGGAGAGATCACGAAGCGAAATCTGTAAAACCTTTGTAATAACTTTTTGGATCATTACAGGTCTTATGAGCAAATACCTAATATAGCTCTGGTTTATATTTGTAAAAGACCAAACGTTACAGGCAGATCACAGAGGCACATTCATTTCAGTGTTGACTATCCTTAAGAATTTAGCCAAATACTGTATTTCATAAGGAAAATGTTGTTGAAAAACATTTTTGGCATATTTATACTCATGTAGGCAAAGCAAAGTGCAGAGAAAAAGAAAAAAACTCAGATAAATTTCTGGATGTCTGAACTCTGCAACGGTCCCCCAGATTTTCTGGAAGAATGTCCAGAGACTAGGTGTGCTACTTACTTTATGTTTACTTAACAATCCTAAAGAAAATAAATCCACTAAAAAGATGATAACTGCTCAACAAATCCAGAAATAGCACAACCAATTTGGTTTATGTCTAAAAAGATTGAGGAGGAAGCTTAAAAGCTTCTTTGGCCAGTCACAACTGCCTACTAAAAGCATTAACAAACTCCACAGAGTGCTCACGAAGATGTGTTATCTCACAATAACTCACCCTGCATTAGCTAAGTGAACAGTAAAAACAGGTTGTTTGATAAAAGAATAATTCCATCTCGAATAAGTCCAAGTTGATTGTTTATGTAATAAGAGAACATATATAGTCTTAATGAATGTCGCATCACTTGCGGCATCTTAGCAATGGAAATTACACTTAGCGAGTGCATTACTTAAAAAAATATCAATAAAGGCAACTTAAAAGCATATTGCGGGTACACTGAAGAGTCAATATGTTAATCATCAGATGGACAACTTTAAAAGGCAAGTCATATTTTGTTAAGGATGAGAAGTGCCAAACTTATCAAACTTTTCTCATTGATCATTTACAAAAAATATATGGTTTAAAGTCATTTCTGTTCATTTTGAATCAAAATTAATCAAAGGAATTTTACCAAATGACAAGAGAAGTGAACTACAAGCACTTTCTACAAAGCCATGATACGGTATTACGATTAAAAAACAAAAACAGTCAAACATGTTCATTCATACTGGCCGCGCAGAGGCGGTGCGCCTCTCTATCAATGCGTGCTTTCAAAGATCATGTGATTAAATCTAATGACGAAAACATCTCAGTAGAGAACTACATTTCTGATGCATTAACAGAGAAAGGATTGCTTGAAAATACTGGTATAGTATAAATTCTCAATAGAATGTGATGCTGAATAAGTAGACTCTCTAAAAACCTTTACTTGACTGGTTTCCCAGTGGTCAAACCTCTCTAAGTTAAGGTTTGTGGAAGAAGATTAGATGTCAGACTTAAGTGACATCACTTCTTTGGATCCAGCCAACTCAATACAAGTAGCATCACACCTAGATTAGAAACAAGGTTATATTTTATCTATATTTAAAGGATTGAGATTTTGATGAGAGCCCCCCCCCTCCTCCATTAAGAAATCAAATATATGCTATGCTGGCATCTTAAACTGATCAATCACTGTCTGAACAGTACCTGTATTGTAACAAATGCTCAAATTTCTATTGCAGTGCCTATTCAAGTGGATATCTATTAATTTGGGGTCAAGTCTGTTACTGTGCAAGGACAGAAACTTTGCTGTATTTTTTCTCCTTCTCTAGTGCCATCTATGATTGCACAGGCAAATTAGTGTGTAGGTTTGGAAAAGTTAACAATGTGCATTTGTGTAACCATGACCAACCAGATTTTTGATAGTAGACCTTTAAAGCAACATACAAAGAGCGTGCTCCGGGAGGGCAGGACACACATTACACATTGGGGCAACTTCAAAGGGTCAAGGGGCATCAGTAGTAACAGTAGTAATGCCGCTAAATAATTACATGGAAAACTGTATTTAAACCCAGCATTAATCTTATTACTGAGTGAATACCAAACAGTTTACTCCAACACAAACACCAAACCACATTCACTCTTTTAATCATGCTGCCTCAACTGATACAGAGGGTGATCATGCTTTACTTCAAGAAAGGACCACAGGAACACAACTCCAATATAATGAATACATCAGTCTAACAGGAAAAGTAAAATACCACCATTTATTATTTTAAGAGTCCGATAGCTCCATGGGAACACATAGGATTGGCAGCTTTGTGACTGTCATGGCAACAAATAGAAGGAAATGCTCCCATAAAAGACAACATAATGCGTTTGCAGAAAATCATGCGACTATTTCAAAAGCACTTATACATTTTACCTGTTAGGATCAAAGGTGGCAAAGCTGAGCTCTGATTTAGTCATGTTTCAAGACTCTGGGCTGAAAGCTAGCCAGCAGACCAGCTCAGAACAACCACTGTTCTCAGACTTCAGACAAGCAGGACAGCATTAACAAGCTAACTCAATTTAATATTCAGCCACTGATGGGATCCACACAGGTCCAGATTAGCCCGTCAAACGCAGCAAACAGTCTGTAAACATTAACACTGACATTAAAAGAACATTTAGAGAACATATCTGAGTTTAAAGTAGAAAAAAATAAGCAGCATTTCTTACTGTGAAAAAAACAAACATACATTTAATTTGGCGCCTGCTCAGATCATTTCTGGAACGGAATCAAGAATAAAAATGAAAATCCTGATTTGTACACATTGAAACTTAATACATTAATACATTATACAATACAAAAAGTAAAAATGGGAGGAGTTGGAGGGATAAATTAAATGAAAAAAAAAACTAATACATTATTTTCTTTTACCACAAACAGACTAAGTCAATCCTGGGCTTAACATGGCATTCCAATGTGTGTGTGAAGATGCCACTGTACACTTTAATGGACCAATCACCATACAGTTATTTACCCAGACGCTTCAAGACCAAAAAATATTCCAGTCTGATCGTGGTAAAAACAAAGAAAATGTTCCTGTGGTCCACAAACACCAAAATTAAGACATTTCAGATCTACGACATCATGATAGGAGTCCAATGAGCAATAACTTTCCTCCACAGAGGGAAAGGGCAATTAACTACAATTACACTCAACTTTAATAGCGACACACTAAAGCTTGAACTGTTTTGGGTCCATATTTGTGTCCATGTATTGTCTTTGTCCACTTTTTCCCATGAGCTTTTTTTTTTCATAAGTTAAAACAACAGTGAGATTTGAATGGAGAATTTCAAGTTCTCTTGTGCAAATACACATACAACTTGTTAATGCACATGATTAATTAATTCCATATTTGGACATGACCAAAGACATCCTCTCTGCAGTTTTCATTTCTAGTTGTGAAGCACCATTACTAGAAGTATGGGTAAATGCTAAAACAATCAATTTCCTCTAATGCGCTTATATTGCCTTTTAGGCATGGGATCAACTTTCTGCTGATTACACATCCATTATGCTCATGCACCTTTGATGGAGTAAAAAGAAACATTCCAAAAGAGATGGTGTTATCTGTTATGATAAAGATTGTCACTGCCAGGGAATCAAAACAATGAGAGTCCTGCTTTTCACAAACTGGAGAGGTGAAACATTTTTTCGATGACCCACTTAAATCATATTAAAAGTGATCAATTTCCTGGAACTGGAGCCCATTGAACACAATCGGTAGTGCAATCATTCAGTACTGTGGCGTCAGGGACTGTGGGGCCGTTACTTTACCAAACTACTGGAGTCTATCAGACTGTGGCCAAAGAGGGGGAAAGTAAATGTGTCATGTTATACTAGACTGAGTGGTTTCTTGGCAACCAAAAGAGCATGTGTGCTTATATATAGCTACTTTCTCAGTCGAGAAGTTTGCCTTGTAATTTGTCTTCCAGGCATCAAATGTTAAGACACACAAAAATGTGTAGCAAAGAGTTTTTGACCATGTAACAAATGGGTTAGGAGCAAACCAAATTCCTGTGAGAAACTGAAAAAGCACACACAAATTGTTTGCATAATAACTCAATTTTAAAATTGCAAATTGGGTCATCAATATTGCAGTTCTTTCATCTTTTTCCTTCCAGACACATCCAAGAATTCATCCATCAACCCATGTAGACATAAAATAATCTCTCAGCTATTCAAAGCTCTCCAGTTAACTAGGCATCCGAGCATACATCTGAGTGTGACGTGTTTCAGTACTAACAGACAACCAAAAGAGTGGAGATTAATGTCACTGGACAAGCCCATAGACTCACAGTAGTCACAGGCTAAAACAGCATGGCGAGTGCAGGATTTCACATGAAGGTGCCAACACAAACATGCCACTGATTATGCTGCCATTTCTGGAACACACTGTCACACAAAACACGGCAAATAGCTCAGCCACACACACAACAAAAACAAAATAAAAAATACCCACAACACGTCAATAAAACCGGGGGGATTCTCTTGTGTTTGTGTGCACATACATCTGAAATCAACCTTAGACAAGCACCTTTGCCTTAAGGGAAGGGAGAATATGCTGTGTCCATTAGCAGTGCAAATGGAATTCAGCATTAATTACCATGGTCGTAAAGAGTTGAGGGTGGGGGGGATTTAAGCTATTTTATTGGCCTTTAATCGCGGGAACTGTGTTCTGAACAAACAGCAATCAGGATTAATTCGCCATGTCCACGTGAATCACACCTGTTGCAAACACTACAAGAGCACATTTCACAAACTATATTAACTGAAAAACATATGACATGTCTTACGAAAAATCATCTGCATAGAACTTCAGAAACAGGAGTGCACGTATTCAAAACCTCCCAAGCAGACGTGGTATTTGTTGAAAGGTCTATGTGCTATCTGGCAGACAGATGCTGAAAACATGTTTGGGAAGAACGTTTAGCGAAAAGTCGTTTAACCAAGTGAGACACGGCCCTGTTTACGAGTGTCACATCAGCAGGACTCCATACCATATTCATGCAGACATATTCGAACAGCTATATTTTATAGTATTAATTCATAATGAATGTTTGGTATGGGAGTAGCTTCCTTAAATAAAACCGAGGCCGCTTGCACTACATGAAAACCAGCTAACGAAGTTCACAGTTGTCAAATTGTTGTTTAACGTTACACGTTAACGGTTGCCTAGCCCCGCCTGACACGTTGCTCATTTAAAGTACCAGGCATTACTTACGTTTCTAGAAATTGAGCGTCTCAATCCTTCCTCTTCCTAGAATATAGGGTATGGTAAAGTAGACAGGTTTGTCGTTTCAGTCAACCCCAGTTGCTGTTAGCCGCTTTCAATTCTCGACCCCTGTTCGTCAGCTAGCTTTGATTAAGCTAGCAAGCATTTCAGACGATAAGTTCTCCTTTCAGCATGTCTCTACACCGGAATAAGGCTTTTATATACATGTTTGCATCTTTAAACAAAGGAAGCATCAAATGGATAACTCTTACAAAGTTTGTCTGCTGAAAAGAGAAAATATCCGTTGACACAGACTACATCTATGTGATTTACACCAAGCTAATTTTTTTTTGGCTAAAGCTAAAAGTATGAGGCGGATGACGTTCCTTTTCAGCAACCAATATGAAGGCGGGACTACCATTGTTCACTGCTATGATTGGATAAAACCTGGTTCAGATCCAAGAATGGATTGGTCACATAATGAGTCAACCAGCGGCAATATTTGATGGACAGTCTGTAAAATAATTTTCCCAAAGATTTCCCATCATTAGCTGTTGGTACAAGTAAAGCTCTAGAGTTATCAATCTGGGTGAAAGTACATTCGTGACAGTGGTATTTTGAAAATGACTGTGAAAGGCATTTTCATTTCTAGGTTGACAGCTAATAAATATTCTATTACTAACAAACCACGGGGGTGATCAGTTAAGCCCAATAATGGAGTCATGCTTTATTATTTTATCTTTTAATTACGTATTTATATATTTATTTGGCTATATTTCCTTATATCTCTCATCTTTTATTAAGATGGATAGAAATAGTAAGTAGTAGCGGTGGGCGGTACTGAATCCTGTTAATGCCATAAACAAAAATTTACTGTGGCCAACATGATCAACAGATTTGTTACTGTCAAATATGAAAATACGAGGATAAGACGACAGATACATTAAAGGTTATGTGAAAAATTGTCTTGCTAATGTTTATGCAGGCTTTAATATGTTACCCTCAGGTTCTTTTTCTTGGTGGAATTTTTCAAGGTATCCTTCTTGCATGATACCCATGATAAAGGACAGTAGTAGTAGTCATCTTAACGTCTCAATGGTTTTGCTTATCTTGAACTGTTGTCTTTAAATGTTATTTTTAGCCTTTTACACCTTTGTGCGTCAGACTGTCTGCAATCAGACTTTACATGGGTGCAATTATAGGGAGGGGCATCTCAACAATACACTGTTCTATTCTAATTATTCCTTTGTAGGCATGCCTGTCATTTCAACATTTGCTTAGCAGTATGATTGAAACTTTCATGTCTGACACCATTTTTTTTTATATCATCCACTGTGCCCACTGCAGTTTACAGTTCAAATTATTTTAAAACAGTTTAGATTTGAACCAAAAAGACACAATAGTTTTGAGTTAACTCCAATGGGGTGATGGCTTGGTATTCTTATCTTAGTATCATCTTATGAGATGTTTCGTAAGACGATTAAACAATTTATAAGACAAAGGATGACAATTCTTGATTGGATTACTGAAAAACATCCTTCAACTGTAGTTCAGTTTCAAATTAAGTCTAAGTTATTGTGGATGTTCAAATAAAAAAAGATTAGGTGGTTCGCCTTAGAAATGCTTGATTAAACTAGATTATTTCTACCTGCAATGGTTTTTAATTACGCTTTGACATGAATATCAAAGGCTTGGATGAGTTAACACAATGATGTCAGTATTTTCTACAAATATCATTCATGTCTTCATTGCAAATGACAGAAATTATAGCTCTCAGTCGTTCAGTATATTGACACTACTGTATGTCAATTAATATGCATGTGTTGAGAACAGATGGGTTAACAGCTTCTGCCCCAGGCACTTGTGTTATGAGCCACATAGTAAAATAAGATTAGACACACACAAGCGGCTTCATTTGGCAGTCAATTCTTTTTCTATTCAAATAAGCATAAGTTAAATAAGTAAAAACTCAGTTAAGTGTTGCCTATTTGTGTATCACATGTGAAGACAAAGCAAACTAGTAGCCTTGGCCTTTGAATGCGTTTTGTCTTCTTGTATGAAATCACCCCATGCCTGATCCTCTCTGCAGAGTGCAGCAATCATGCCTTGCCTTGCTCTCCGCTCTTCAAACACAAGAGCACTTGAAAAGCTGATTTCCTGCTCCTCAGAGGGAGCAGGTTTCTTTTGTCGACTGAGGAGCCAGGTCAAAACAACAATTGTTGGCAAATTGTGCCTGAAAATTTACGACGCTCATTTGATTTACATATCATCTTCATGAGTCCACTCTTCAGGCCTCCTTGACAGCTCACAATGTTACATTAGAGCTTCATCAAATGTTTATGAGGGCAAATCAATTTAATTTCCTCGGCCTACTAGAGTGTGTGTGTGTGTGTGTGAGAGAGAGACAGAAAGAAAGAGGCAATCCACACTGCAACCCCATATCAATGCATGTTATGTGAAGGGGCAGGGTGCTCCCTCTGCTTAATGGGATTAAACACATTAACAAACTGTTTACTAAATGGGGACCTCTCTCTCTGGCGTTATCTCTAACTCTCTGCCTTTGTCTCTCACTTTCTCTCTTCCTCACTAGTGTCCACAATTTACTTTTTCCCTCCATCTCTGATCGCTAATCAGCAAGACGGCCTGGAAGTGCCTGGGGGCTGAATACAAATGAGTGCAGCTGCCCAGTGCAGATTACTACCACACACAGGCCTGCCCTCCACATACAAGTTCACACATGTTTGCATACTCAGAGAAATCAGTACATGTAAGCAGTCTAGATTTAACTGGACATCTGTCATTCACATGCATGCCCCACACATGTCTCGCAACGAATTTATCTCACGCATCCGCGAACACAAGCACAGAGAAAGCGAGACAGAAGCAGCTCAGATAACATGTCGGCAACTTCCAGTAGCAGACATATGCCCGGACACACCCGGCACTTTTAGCGTGTCACAGCAGCATATGTGCACATGGCCGGTATGTTTGTGTGTGTGTGTGTGTGTGTGAGGGTGTGTGTGTGGTGTGGGGGGGTGCTGCTGCACCCATATGTCGCCAGTCATCAGTGAGGACCCAGCCTCTCTTCTTCTTCTTTTCAGATACACAACAACAAACAGTTAAGACGAACAATAAATATTAGAATGAGATTCCCAGTGTTTAGTTTTCTCTTGTGGCAAAATCGGTGGCGGCGCCTATCTCTCTGTTTAAAGCCTCATCACAATCTGCGACCTCAGTGTTGTAATATGCGTTGACCAGTGAGCCCCAATGCCAGGGAGGGACAATCTTAATGTTGGACTCAGTGGCCCCTAAAAGGCAGGTGATGAGGGGATGTAAGGTTACTCCACTTTTACATCAACATTTATCCTACTGTTCTTCAGCTGAAATGACATCCTCCTACTCTTCAGGTTGAACTGGCCAAAAAAAAACCTTAATGGACATGAAATCAGTGTAATTTCAGTGCTGTTAAATATCGCAGCTGGCCTCAGTTTGCAAATGAAAGCCCTGCCTGAGTGCACTCACTCTGCTGGGTCAGAAATGAAATGGCCGTTGTGGCAGTATCACACCTCCATCTAGTGGTAAAGAGAGGTGGAACTGCTAAAATTGGGGCGTCTTTAATGTGTTTCTGAAACTCTTTTTGATACTGAAACTGAAAGCAGTAAATATGTATTGTGTTTTGTGAAGTTCCTTTACATTTTCTTCTTTTCTAAGTGTAAATATGCCTGGGACAGTGTCTTGGACAGTTTGTGCGTTGGATTCCTCTCCACTGCTTGTCAGATGATCACATAAGGGGCATATGGTCAAGACAAACACAAACATGATAATTGGTCAAACACCCATAACGGGTACAATATTACTATTAAAGACACAGAATTACTCAAGAAATGCATTATAACTAAAAACAGAGAACATGGTAACTAAGATTTGAGGTTTCTACACCATCCATTCTTATAACCGCTTATTCCAAAATGGGGTCACCTAACCCAATAGTCAATGGGCAAGAGGTGGGGTACACCCTGGACGGTCTGCCAGTCCATTGCAGAGAAACTCCACGCACACTCACTCCTAAGGGCAATTTGGAATGTCATAACATGCAGGTTTTTGGATGGTGGGAGGAAGCCCAACAACCCGGAGAGAGAACCCACGCAGACACAGGAAGAACATGTGGACTTCACACAGAAGGGTTCTGGTTCCCCTAGGGTTCAAACCCAGAACTTGCTGTGAGACAATGGTGCTAACTGGTACACCACCATGCCATCCCGTTCATAAACAGTATGATCAAATTCTCTTTGTAAAAGTGGCAAACAAGAACAGGAAACTGCAGCATCTTTCTGTCCAATTACCATTCACCATTAGTGTAAACGTGTTTATTTAAAAGTCTCATTTTCATGTTCTTTATCACTTCATCCCTTTTTTTTTTACAGTACTAATCACAATGAATCCAAACAATTTTAATTAAATCTGGACTGATCTCTGACTTTTTAATTTTTCTGCTAAAGTCATGAAATATTCACATCAAGAAAAATATCAAGAATACTCTGTGGGGGATCTGACTTCAACTTGCCCTCTGCACAGCACCTTGTGACAAGAATAACCTGAATGGTTATTCAAATGGCAATAAAGGGATTGATTTACTGTGTGAGCTGTATGCCAAGGTGACTCAGGGAACTCTGAGTATACTAACAATTTTTATTTTTTCTCTGTGATCTCTTTTTGACTGATATTGGGGGAAGAGTTCAGCTGGAAGAAATCATTTAACAAAGCAAGGACGATCTTCTCCCTGAGCAGGCAGAGGAAAGGCCACCACCCTCTGTCTCTGCATCTTCATCATCCTCATCATCTGCGTGAGCTCTTCCTCTGTCTGCATTTCTGTTCGCTCTTGAGCATGTACCTCGGTCATCTCACCAAAGGCAACATATCAAAGATTTGTTTGGGCTTACAGAAGGTGTGGGTGTATGCTTCGAGAATCCCAAGAAACGCAATTCTGCAATCAATGCCAAGTCTCACAATGAAGTCTTAGGCACGGAACTATGATGAGGAACATGGTGTGATTCATTTTAGTAAATATACATCATAAGATTCTTATCGAAGGTGGTAAAATGCATAAAAACATTGAGGGTAAAAAGATGGACTTAAGGACCTGAGGACACAACTGGTCAAACCTGCTGTGACTGCATGGTGAATTGCTGAATATGGTCGTCTGTAGTTTGTTGAAGGTGCTGTTAGAAGTTTGGCAGCACAGCAACACTGTGCAGAGGTCAGAAAGGCTGGCTCACTGGCACAAAGCAGCCAGGGTTCTGCTTGTGGTAGGACTGCACTGCACCAGCTTGCTCTTCACCAGCAGGGCTACATGTCCATTATTGATGATGTCATTAAAATATGCACAAGGACAAAATAGGTGATGTGAGCAGGGTTATGATGCTGTGTTTGTGTGCATTTAACTTATTCTAAAAGACAAATTGGTAGGAACATTTTAAAAGTAACCAAATGGGAGTAAACAGAAATATACTTTAGTAATATGATCAAGGGAAATCATTTGACAGCTTTAAGAATGAAAAACGAATCACCCATTGGTCTTTGTAAAAAAAAAAAAAAAGACAGTGTGTAGAGCCTGTAACTGAACATGCTTCTACTCGTTGTTTTACTGTTTGTACACACATGCAAATGTACAACCATCGTTGAAAACAAACATATCCAAAGCAGTTTCAGTTAAATGTAAAAACAAATTTTGTTCCTAAACCATCAAACTTTGTATGTAAGTGTGAGTGACTGTGTGTTTTGTGGTGTCAGCCAAGTGCAGTGTGATCTAACAGTAGCTGACAGGCAGGTTCGAGGCCTCTCTCTAGGGTCCTGTGTGCTTGTGTATGTATGAGTTTGTGGGAGTGTGTCTATGTACATGTGTCTTGCTCTAGTGGTGTGTGCTAATTGGGAGCTCAGCGGGACGGGCAGCAGGTCCTCTGTAGTGTACATGCGCACATGTAAAACCATACTCAGTGTTTCTCTCTGTGACTCTGTCTGCCTCTCTTTTAAACACACACACACATACCCATGCAGAGCTCAAAAGCAGTCTGGTCCGTTAGCCTTTCTACATTTAACATGAGTCCAGTCTGCTGCCTCTTCACTTATTCATCCCTCTCCATCTCCTCCTCAGCCACTTCTCACCTGCACTAACCTGAAACGACAGCTGCACTACGGCCAGGGGAGACCTGCCCGCCTGCCTCGTATCCCTGGACATCAGAAAGAAATACACACAACACCAAGGAGCTGTGCAGGCATTTCAGGATGAGGAGAAGAGTGTGGAGGATCAATGATGTACAAGAGAGGGATGGGGATGTGTGTGGAGGAGAGGGCGATGGTGTGCCCAGTGGTGTGTGAATGTGTTATTTACCTGGACAGGCTGGGGAGCAAAAAAAGATGAATCCCTCAACTTCTCCTGAGAGATTCCACAACACACTTATCAACATGGATAAAAAACAAATTCATATGCACATAGAGACAGATAGAGCTTATTTCTATAGTCTCACATATTCATCTGGCGCATTTAAAAATGACAGGATGAAGAAAAACACACACAGCTCCAAGTGGAAGAGCTGAAAAGAAACAAAGAGTAGGAGTGATCACAAACTGAGGTTTTCACTCGGCTGGATTTCACCATGTCATTGTCTTATATAATTAAAACCTGTTAACAACCTACTGCAGTAGGTTTTTATGCACAAACCCAATTGTGCCACTTTATTCGCTGAACACTTAATGTCACCCACACAATTTCAACTTTTGTGTGTAATATGGAGATGTTTTGTGGAATGGATGTCAGTTACTTTACGGTGTGTCAGACAAGCAGCATATGATCCTGAGGGACGGTGACAGCTGGCTTCACGCTCCCCCAACCACACACAAGCACACACACATACACACATACAGCCGCGCACATAAAATGCGTGCACAGGGATTGACGGATTTGCCACCCTGTGACAGAGCTGCTGCATTCACCTGCAGCCAACAGGCCCCGAGGATGAGGGGACGTGGAAGGGTCTGGTATAAGTCGTGAGGTTGAAATTAGTGTTACTCAAGGCCAGACAGGAGACAGATGCAGGAAGGGAAAAGAAAGGATGAGGCTTCTCGAGGGAAGGGCAGGAAAAATGATAGAATATGATAGTAGTGATAAGAAAAGTGCAATGAGAAATAATTTGGTCGTAGTCTGTGAGAGAGCAGGAGAAAGGAATACACCATAAACCTAAAGTTGCAGCAAACCTACAATAAAGAGCAACAACATACTAAAAGCTACTAAAGAGGAGACCTCATCCTGATCATCATCATCATCCTCACCTTTTGAAACAAAGTTTCTTGCTGTCATGGACTACACCAGTTCTCAAAAAGTGGTTTTCTCCTTTTTTTCGCCCAGCTCTCTCATGAGCGGGCCCTTTCCTTACCGTGTATTCCCCTGAGGGAATAAACTTTAACCGATAGGGGTGAATGGCTCAGGATGTTGGGAAAGCTGAAGGGTAGTAATATCCATTGTCCAGTTGCCTTCATTAGAGCGACTGCTCCCTAATGGGATGAGACATGCCTGACATTCCATACCACATGACACACAGAGGCAGCACCCGACTTCACACATATTTTCAGATACAAACGGAGATAAAAGGACACACAAATGGGATAAGTAGACAATGGGACAGACAACGGAAGGAAAGGTTGAAACCGATTGTAGATTTTTTTTCAGCTCATTATTTTTGCTCTCATGGTTTTGTTGATCTTTTCTTCTTTTCCTGCGTAACAATTTCATGTCACGCTTGAGGGAACATGAATCCTCTCTGCCAATGACGGGCGTGTTCTTGACATTAGCACTGTGTTATTCATCTGTGTGCATGTTTATTTTGTGTCTCGCTGTCGTCTCCCATTCAATCAATCTTCCTGAGTAACAAAAAGATTTGAGAAATACAACTTCAGAAGAGTTCATATATGGAAACAGCACAACATTATGACTTTGAAAAGGAAAGACAATAAATGTAATTTCTTATACTGCTAGAGAAAATCCTTGTGGGTATTCTCAGAACCAATTTTTACTTTTACATTTACATAGAGTCAATCAGTAAAAGAAACACATCAAACAAGCATTTGATGCAAATGCATAAGAGATAAAACTAAAACTTGTGTCCAGGACATAATGCCAGACCTCTTGAAGGTATTAAAAGATTATAGATGATGCAAGGCTTTGACTTAAGCAACGGACATAAGTAGGTGTAAAAACTCCACACTGAGAGCCCCTTGCTGTGCTTGAGGGCAGGCTCCCCATTGGCCTTTTCCCAAAGCAGAGGTGATGTGTCCTGGTCCACTAAAGTCAACATCGCAGCCAGAGTAGGAGGACTGTCAAACACACTAACGCACAACCTTTTCGGGCTAACCCTAACACAGTGAGAGTGCGTGATCATGTGCGTGTCCAAAATGCCAAGTGCTCCCTTGTCCCTTCCCTCTCAGTACTTCTGCACATGTGCTGCTCGAACTTGCCCGAGGTAAGCATGCACGTCCACTGAAAAGTGACTTTTGTTAGCATGTTCCTGTGTCCACATGCAATCTTCACAACTGGTTTCAAATTGTATATTTCGTTTCGACAATACTGACACCAAAGTCTCACAAGTCTTGAAAGATGTCAATGTTTTGATGGATTTTGCCAAAAAGTGTATTTAATCTCTACTCCTGACACTACAAATACAGCAAACAGAATAAACAATGACTAGAAGTGCTTTGGATAAATCACGTTGTGTTCGTCGTAGGTTTTTGAATTTGATCTGTCTGGACAGAGCAGTGCAGATGGCACGCGGTGAAGACATATAGGTGTTGGAGCGTGAAGGTTTTTACTGCTAATACAGATATAATGATGTGGCCGGGAATGCATCAGTGTCAGCGCGCAGCATTGTGTGCTGCCTGATCTCTGGAGTAGTTGCTCTGTTGATCTGTGAGACAATTCTTGGTGACTCACACCTCACGAAAGACAGAGTTAAACATAGAATGAGGTAATAAGAGATAGGTGGAGTATGAATAACAAGGGGAGACAACAACAACAGTGCGTTATTTTGACTGTGCTGGGATGGACATGATGAAAACAGAGAGTTGGCCTATATTCAGCTGAATGTGAGAGGGAAACCAAGCGACGAGGAGATGTTTCTGATTGTATCATATTATTTATCCAACAAGAGAAAGCATATGTTTTCTGAAAACACATATACATCTAGATGATCCACAGGAAATCAGAGGACCTGTTGTAATTAGAGGTACCACAGAAATTCATGCAAATAATTCAGATTATCTTTAAAAATTGCTACAATAGTTATCAACTGTTTCTCGTTGATTGTTCATTGCTGACCGATTCCATAACAAACATAATGATGATGAAGTTATACAAACAAAGGTTGCAGAATAACAGCATCAATTTGTTTTGTCCCTCCGGGATATTTTCTTAAATAATAGTAGTTTCTGACATTCTTGATTCAAATTCATGTCAGTAATATCAGAACGAATTTGTGGCTTCTTTTGAATCATTTCCACCTTTTTGAACCCCCTTTTGCATTATTAGATGGTATATCTGTTTTTTCTCTCGCTGAAACATCCATTATTTGATGCAGCTCCTCTTTGTCTATGCAGTGTTAGTCTCCATCGCTCATAATTGGATGCACTGGAGACAACCTGGGGTTCAGTATCTCGCCCAAGGACACTTTGACTGGGGTCTAAGGAAGCATAGACTGAGTCACCAACCTTCATGCATCCATCTTTGTTGCATTTACATGTTTCTTTAAAAAAGGAAAGAAAAACATCATGGTGTTCATGAAGCAAAACTGTAGCTATGATAAAACAGGCCCCTTTTACTGTCTAAGGTCAGTTATTTTTTTAAGACATTTTTTTCTTCAAGGTCAACTCATCTTTACTTGACTTAACAGAATTGTCAATATGTTTGTATCTCAGTCTCATCTCCAAATACCCTACACTTTTATGAATGTAACATTTCTAGATAAATTATTAACTACATAAAAATGACTGTGAGCATCCAACTCATTTGTCTGAATGAAAAATCAATTCATTTTTATTTGTAAGTTATTTCTACTCTGGGGAAACTGAAAACAATTTTTTCTTCTTTTTTGTTTGTTGGATCGATTGTAAATAAATAGTCAGTAATTGTGTCAAATACTGCGTATAAGCCTTCGTTGTTATTTCTCAATCATTTATTGTCTTTTTTCACTGCTGATGGCATTTCAGTAATCACTGGTTTTATTGTGTCTCAGTACAGAATAAGTGTCAAAGTTGGGTTCAACAAGCCCGTGAGGGTAAACCAGACAAAAGAAAAGGTTAAAGCCTGCTTTGATCCAGACTGTGGGCCCACATCTCAGAGGATCAGGGCCTGGATGAGACTATGTGACACATTGTCTGGGTTTTTTTTTCTGAGGTGATATACTTGAAAACATTTTCACTTTCAGACTCTAAAAGTGGTATTAATTTGCATCGGCTGTCTCAGAAGACGTTCACACAAACAGAAGCGTATAGATACACCACATATCACAGCACAGTTGTTTCTGGCTTTTCAGTGATTTAGAGTGTCATCCCTGGTTGCCAGTAGCGTGAAGCTGTGATCTTCACATATATGACACCTCAGTTCAACAAGGTCCACACAAACACACACAGACACACACTCTAAAAGGATGACTGTGCTCTGTCTCTCCTGCCATCACATTTTCGCTTCCTGATTTAGAGAGACATAAACCAATCCTTTGGGACACAGACACACTTCTTTCCTCTGGTCCCTTGCTTCTGTCTCTGCTCTCTCCCCTTTTCTTGATCCTTTTCTCCCTCTCATGGGGACGGGGGAGACGGGGCTTCAGGTTAGACAGATGGAAGCGGGTGATACACCGATATAAAGTCAGGCTCAGGTTTGCTCCTGTGGGAATGGTGTGATGGAGAAGGAGAGGGAGAAGGCAAAAACACGAGAGGGTCTCTTAGGATTTTTCTCCAAGCCATGAGAAAACATAGAGCGGACCATCCTGAAAATAAAAGATTGCTCCCACCATTCCTTAAAAGAAAAGGTGAAAGCCATGTCAAGTTAATCAGGAGTTCCCACTTTAAGTATTTTTGTTCAGCTTTAAGGTTACATTCAGACTAATTTAGTAAAAACTTGTGTCTAAAAATGTATCTAAATTGAAATGTCTGATATCAACAATAAATAATGAGTATGCACATACATGCAAAGACTATAAATAAATAAAAACGAAGAAGAAATATAGAAGTTCTACCCTGACATTAAGATGACATGCAAGTTTAGAAAAAGGTACATTCTAAAGATGGATGAGTTTTAATACAATGTTATATTTGGTTCTCACAAAATGTTATGAAATTATATCTTTAAATGTTAATTGGCCCTGTGATGGCCCTGTGATGGACTTGTGTGGTTGCCAGTCCGCCCTATAGAGCACAAGGATGAACAACCTAACACATTCACTTCTATGGGCAATTTAAAGTTCCAAATCAGTCTAACGCGCATGTTTTTGGACACTGGGAGGGAGAGAACCCACACATATGAGGGGAAAGCGTGCGAGCTCCCCACAAAGGTCCCCCGACCCCCAGGCTCTGAACTTGGAACCCTTGCTGTGGGGGCGACGGTGCTAACCACCACAGCGGTGTGCAGCCCCTGACAAAAACAGTAGAGCTACATTTGGTCAATCTAAACTGACAGAAATGGTATTTAATAGCCAAAGAGATCTCTCTTGATATAAAAACAGGTCAACAGAGAGATAGAACTATGTTGGACATCAATATAAATAACAATAATAAAATGGCTGGTGTGGGCTTCTGTGATACATCAGATCCTCTGTTTCAAACTTAGGCCAAAAAAGGTAGAGCTGGGGAGGAAGTTGACTTTTAGAGTAGTATGAGGTTTCTTTTTCCATGTCTCTGCTTGTTTCTGCTGTCACTTCTGTCAGCAGTCGTTTTAGGTCACTGAGAGGCTACCGCTCCATCTACCTGTGTTTTAGCACATCACATGCCGCACTGAACCCAGCACACACACACACGTCTACACACACTCAGCCCGTGAGAGTTCATTGGCTGCGAAGGATCGAGGACATATACAGGAAACAGGGATTTGTTTTTGTGGAGCGAGTGACCCGGCAAAGGTGGTCAATTAAAGGAAAGGAGAAAGGGCGAATGAAGGAGGGGGAAGAGGAGTAGGTGGAGGTGGAGGGTGTGTGCAGCTCAGCAATGCCTTCCTGTGAGAAAGTAAAATAATAGATCGAGGAGTTGAATTATTGAGGGAGTACATTGATGCTTTTATGCTGCTGACATTCTGGGGTTCATTCATAAAAAAGGAATTGTTGAATGTTGAAAGGAGGATGAAAGGATGTGGGGGGAATCTATGCTGTTACTATGCCAGGTTTCAGTTCATTCATGCAAAATGTAGCTCATCCTACTGCTTTAGTTGTTTTCTCATTGTATTTCATCTGACCTTCATACCGATGCATATCACTGCAAATTAGACTGTCAAAGGAAACACTGTGTCTTTGCTCCCAATGGAACAAGGTTTCACATTTCAAAAGGTGCTCAATGTTATATCTCCTGACCTTTTGTAAAAACCTGACAATTCACGTCCAAGACTTTGTATGGATAAAGTGCTCAGACTATAAAATCAGAAAACAAAGTCAATCTGGCACCAAAAAAACACCTGGCATATTGTCTTGACTTTGGATTAGTTTTGTTTTTAAGTCACATTTCACAATTATTAAAACTGGTAAAATGCAATAGGAAGTCGCTTTGACAGTTGTGGTTGCAAAGAATTCTGGGAGAGACCAGCCTCTGTGTTTTTGTACAACTATAAAGGAGGAAACGCTGCAGCTCTTCCCTTACATCGTGTAAAGTTCAAACTGCTCACATCATATCTGCTATTTCAACAATTCAGGATAATTTCATCCAGTAAGAAAGCTTCCCAAGTTAAAAAGACAGTTCGACTGAAACCTACAAATGAAGTCATGGAGGAAACATACATCATAAAAACACAAGTCAGAAATACAGATTTGGAACTTAACAACCAAACATGACCCCTGCAGCTGGTCACATGTAGACTGGATACTGGCAGTACCCTACAATCCGCACCACACACACACACACAAGTGAACACGCACAGATTTTCTTTTGGGTGTCTTGAAATGCCAGATCCTTTTGAGCTGACAGGTGACAGCACAGGCCACGTCAACATGGGCCCACTCCCTTTAACTGGAGAGACACACACATGTGCACACATTGTGAGACACACATCCACACACACCCTGCTGTTGTACTGTGGACAGCTCCAGACATGCTGTGGCTGGACATGCCCAAAAGGCAGAGCCTGTTTACTGTCACCTATCAGCTGGTGGCAGGCAGCGGGATGTGACTGTGTTTGCATGTGTGTGCCACAGCTTCTATCTGTGAGGACACTACTGATGTTTAGCTCTTTTTCATTAAGTCCTCACTTGTACTGTTCAGCTAAATAAGATTAATTTCCTTTCTCTTCAATTTATGTGTATGTGTACTCCAGTGTTTTATGCATGTATGGGATATTTCCTTAATATTGACAAGTCAGGTTCACTAAAGCTGCACATTGTAAAGCTTATCTTTAATTTACCTGATAACATTATAAACGGCATCTGGACATTTTGTTAGGCTTCTTCATGAAACATACAAAGTTTTGCAGTATTATTACGATGTTTGACTACATATGCAATAATATCAATATGTTTTTAAAATCACTATATTTTAGCCATTACAAAGGTAAGAAATGTCTGTATTGTCCTCATGAGCCAAACATAAAAAACTGCTGCGTATAAAAGGCGTCTCATTGCATATAATATTTGAGATTTTACATTATTCTTTTATCAAATATCCCTGTTGCAATGATTACAGTGATTAAATCAAAATACTATAAAAAAGTATATGGAGAATGGTCCTAACATAGATGTATTTTACTTGATACATATAATCTGTATCGCACTCACTAAGATCTTGTGTGTGAACTAATTTGTCACAGAGCATACCAGACGAGGAAGAGGAAGATAGGAGGAGGCAGCTGCCCACCCAGGACAGCTGGTCCAGCTGCCAGGGGCGGGGCCAAGACAGCATGGCACACGTCGTCCTCAGACACTCCTTCTCCTCCTTCTTCCCTCACAGGCTCTGACAGGCGGCACGAGAGCCGCGCAGCCCAGTCAGGGGTGGACGGCCATCTGACAGCTCCCCACCTGCATGACCTTTACCATGCTTGACCCCCTACAGGAGACAATCACCTCATAGCAAACAGACCTACAGGAGACACAGCACAATCAGGAGGACACACAAAAACGCAAATACTCACACCAATTGGCAGAAAAATTTAATCTGGCTGTTGTCAGTTTGTGACATGAATACAAGCTTGCGATGTTTCAGAAGAACTCTTTGTAAAACAGTGTTATTAGACATTTACATGTACTGGGCTAATCTCTAAATGTTTTTTTTTTTATTCCAGTAAACACCTTGACCATTTACACTTTATGGAAAATTTTGTGATTTAGTGCAATTTGTATGCACCAACATAACCTTTACCAAGTCAACGTCTAAATAAATATGTTAGGAAATAGTTACCAGATTTTGGATACAAAACACCTGATATCCCTATACTAAAGTGAAGAAAAACCTTTTGTTTTCTGTTGACTTACATTAAATTTTAAACATTATTGGTGAAGGATACTTCTGGTCCGTATTAGTGATGTTGTCAAAGATACTCATTTTTCAAATATTCTTTGCATAACAAAGAAAAAGTGTAAAATAAAATGTGAAAACCCTTGACCTAAAAAAACCCATAAATACTTAATACAATATATAATACAAATACATAATCAAGATTTTACACCCAAATGATAAAACAAACAGTGATATAAACAATTTTAATAAATTAGAGAGGAAATGTTACTAAAATAATTGGATTTCATCCAAATAACAGTATTGATATTAAGATTTATTTTGTTTAGATTTTTTTGTTAAGATTTTTGTTGTTTTTGCAATAATGAAAATGATCAATAAAAAAAATGATAACAAATTTACTACAACTAGATCTGGTATTTATGATAATGACTAGGACAATACTACAAATAGTAACGATAAAACTATTATTATAATAATACATCTATCCATGTGTGTTTGTGTGTGGGAGGTGGGGGGGTAGGGTAGGGTAGGTTAGGACTCTGACGTCATCTACCAGCGACACGTGGTGCCTTCGTTTGTGCGACATTCGTGAAACGTTGTCAGTGGAAATGAAGTAGAGTGAGTAAAGCTTTTTATTTAACAGCGTATTTTCAAATACACTGTCGTTCACTGTTTACATTTAGCATCTCGGTTAAACTAAAATAAATGTAAAAAAGGTTTAGTTTTGTATACAAAATACACACGACCTGTATGCAAGCACGTTAGACTATCAGAACTAATTTACACTACAGAAAATAACCGCAATTGTTGTTTTGTGTGTTTTAGGTCACCGTTTTTGGACGTCCGACTCTCTTGCGAATCGTTTTTTGTTTCTGCAACAGATGAATCCGGTAATCAGACGTAGACTTCCTCCGTCTGTGCGGCGTCTTCTGACGGACATCGGTCCGAAAGAAGAGGAATGGACCGACGCAGAGCCGGAGACTCTTACCAGAGATGGGATCCTGCTCCCGTCCAGAGGAGCTGCAGACGGACAAGAGGAGTTTCTCTCCCCCGCCAAGACCCAGGAGGAGAAGGCTCCAGAGGCTGGGAGCAATACCGGAAGGAGCACAGTGTGCATGTTGTGTAACTGCAAACCTTCTTGCTACACTTGCCCCAGGTGTAACCTCCATTATTGTGGGTTGTCTTGCTACCGGAGCCCAGAACACACAGCGTGTTCAGAAGAGTTTTACAAGGAGTCAGTTCTGCAGGAGCTGAAAGAGATGGGAAAAACGGAAGAAGAGGGCAAAAAGAAAATGCAAGAGATTCTGTTGGGACTCAGACGGAAAGCAGAGAGTACATCCGGGGGGATGGAAAGTTTGTTGAAAGAAGTGGGTGTTTTGGAAAATGACCCAGATGAGATGGAAGTAGGGGTAACTGAGAAGGTGCAAGCGATGGAGCTCTTGTCCAGGTTGGCCGAGCTTTCGCAGTCTGGGGAGGAAAACGTTGCGGAAACCGATGCTATTCTAAGGGAACTTGAGGATATGGGACGAGGGGAACCACTGCCTGCAGACACCGGTGAGGACCATGAAAGTGCGGAAGACCAGCTAGACTTGGCTGAGCGGCTGTCAGGGCTGGACATTGATCAACTTTCAGAAGAGGAGCTGTGGGAACTTCTCAATAACAAGGAGAAAGAGAAGTTTCTGGGTCTCGTGAATGATGGAGCTCTTGGTGGGCTTGTTCCCTTGTGGAAGCCCTGGTGGGAGGAGCATGAGGAGGGATCAAGAGCACTTGTAGAAGTTCTTGAGGAAGAACAGGTCACACTGGAGAGAGAAACGTCTGCTGTCATGAACAAACAGGACAATGATCGCCAGGTCTGTACATCACAAGAAGAGGGGCAAAATCAAAGCAAATCAGAAGTAAAAAAACAGAAAAGCAAAAACAGAAAGAAAATGAGTAACAATAAAGGAATTTCAGGTGTGGACAAAGTCCCTCCGATTTCTGCCAAAATTCCAAAGTTGAGTTCCTTATGTGCAAATCCATCTCCTCTCGTTAGTTATGAGTTAGTCAGCGTACTTTATGGCTACGCCTTCAGCCTGTGTCTGTTAAACGGAGACACGGATTCCCTGGTGTTTGATTTCTGCGACATGGTACTTGCTCTGTCTGAGGTGCTGAACTCGCGCAGGGTGTTCAACTCTTTGCAGGAGGCCTTAGACCGCGGAGAGGCTCTCATTCAAGGCGGCGGTTACTTTGACAGAGAGGATCCTCTTGCTCCAGCCCGGGCCGTGGAAGCGGTGGCTCACATCATGACGGGGAGAGACAGACGGGATGCTATCGGTTACTGCCTGGCAGCCTTGAGTCAGCTCCGCTCTGTGCTCTCCAAGGCCAGAAAAGCTCTTTCTAAGGACGGAGAGGACGGCGAAAAGAGACAGAAGTACTTCCTAGCAAGCAAGAAGTGTGAATTCTTTCAAGCCTGGGCGTTGGACAATGCAGCGCAGATTCGTAAATTGGCCATTGAGTTGTGGAGCGAGCACGGTAGAAGAGAAATTGTGAGGAGCAGTATGGAGAAAGAAAAGACTGTAGTGGAGGAGAATCTGAGGAAGGAAAAGAAGAAAGGGGATAGCAAGTTGATAGAGGAATTGGGATGAGGATGGGTTTGTCACACTGAAGTATTTGTTTTAGTTTGCACTGTAATAAAACACATGAAAAATAAAATGGTTAGCCTTTTCTATAAAACACAAGCACCCAAAGACATTACTTTGTTCTTTATGTTCAGATGTCATATTATTTCCATCTACCTTTAACAATATTAACTAATATTTGAACTGTTTCCACAAAAGGTTTTATATGGATATTTTTGCTAATGGTTGATTTGTGTTTCACAGCCTGGAAGAAAAAGGGCAATAAAAGCCATGAGAAGATTGGGCCATGATATTAAGATGTCGTATTATTTTGCACTGGCAGCAAAGTCATGATTTACATCAACATAAAGAGAGATGACAGACCGTTACATAAAAACATTTAAATACTGATGGACAGCAGATGTCGGGTTGGTTACGTGATACTTTATATGTTGGAGAAAGGACTAGATATACATTTAAAACATTGCATTAACCTTCTAAAATCAACACTTTATCCAAATGCATCCCCTCTAGTATCTCATATGACTCAGTATGATCAGTGAAAAATGTTTTACCAAATGGTTAAGCAAGATGGCTAAGGTTTCCAATAAATGTAGATTTAAAAAAAAAAGTTCTGTCTTTTTTTAAAACCTTTTAAAATATACTGTAGTAATTCTTGAGCACTTCTCTCTGAAAGCGGTCTGTTGGAACCTCCACAAGAAAATGAAAATCGTTGGAGCTCTCGCGATGTTTTCCTCAGTAATCACGTGGTGTGGTTGTTACCCCACGCTCTGACGGGAAACATGGCTGCGCTCTTGAGATCAGCCCGGTTACTTAAGTTTTCGCCTTCGGGCCTGCTTCAGATCGTCGGGACCAAAAGGAACGGACCGCCGCTGGGTCGGCTCTACAGCGGAGCGGTCGGAGGCAGAAAAACCGGAGTTTGCTCCCCACAGCTCAGCCCTGCTTCTGACAATGTGTCCAGGTGCGAAGCGGCACGTTAGCCGATGTAGCCGTGATGCATGCGTGAAGCAGAGATGTCATTGGGGTTCAATGACAGCCAAAGGCACACGTGTTTTTGAACAAACACGACAAGCAGTGTTAAATGTTGTGTTTGAACTCATGTGATATCATGTCTTATTAAAAAGCCACGTTATTTAGCTGCTAGTTTTGTTAGCGTGAGATAAACATGGCTCCCTTTTTATGCAAGGTGATGATGAGATGTTGTGTAACTGGCTTAGCTGACAGACTGTTTCTTAACAGACAACGAAGTCAATAAACATAATATAGGTCATAATGATACTGTGTAGGGATACAGTCATTTACATCCATTCTGCCATTTATCTTAAGTGTTTTCATGTATAGCATTGCTAGCTTTTAGCCACCAGTCCACCAACCTGTGTTGAAATGATGTAGCCAGTTTGATCAGTGATGATGAATTAACCTCGTGGCTGATATTTTTTTTAATCTTATGATGAAGTGCAAAACAAAACGGTCCCAGTTGATGCCAGAGTGATGTATGTTATGTATCTATGGGTTGCTTTTGTTGGACTTTTTTATACCTTCAAGGTCACAACTCCACTGAAGTGCCAAAGGTGTCAGTGCGCACAGCAAAACCTTCTGGGCAGCAACACTGATCATTTACAGAGGACACATGCTGCACTAAAGCAGTCTAATGCATTTAAAAATGTCTGAATAGTTATAGATAAAATGGCACATTATATATCACAAATGTTCCCAGGAGTGTCACGTTCACCGACTGTGTCTTTCTCTCACATTCTTTTGCAACCCCCGTGAACTCCTCCTGTACCCCAACACAGTCGCGTGTGGCCATACGCAGCGGGCTGTGTGCGTACCTACGCTGTGGCCACAGAGCACAAGGATGAGGCCAGCGCTGCGGTGCGCTCCAAGCAGGCGCAGCAGTTTGACTGGGCCCTGACCAAACTGGACAGCTCTGTGAGGAGGACCGGCCGCATCACAAAGACATTGCTCCTCCGTATCTTCCATGATATCTGCAGAACAGGTAGGCATCAATCTTGGAGATCCCAAGACATAGCAACCTTGCAGCAAGATTTTTATTAAAGCTTCAAAATCATACTTTTAACTCTTCACTGTGTTTGAAACCAGAAAATCTATGTAACAGTGTTTTTTTTTCCTGGCAAAGAACCAGCTCATAAGTGTTGATGTTGTTACCTTTTAGAAGTTTTTTTACCTTGAGCCTAAGCTTTTGTCTGCTTGCAGGTTATCCCAGTGGTAATCAGGCCTTGTTGCTGCTGCGTAGTTGTGGGTCTCTGCTGCCGGAAGTGTCTCTGGAGGAGCGCACAGAGCTGGCACACCGTGTGTGGGAGAGGCTGCTGGAGCTGGGTAAGCACATGCCAAAGAGAAGGCATCATCTGATGGCATTAGACTCATTTATTCCACTTTCGTACCAAGCCAGCTTGGGTCTTAAAAAATCTCTCTATTTTTGGAAATCTTTTTGAACATTTCCAACCCAGACTTTCATAAATTTCACCTCAGAATTAAGGGATATTGAACTTTGTGTCACGCTCACCCCCCAAGTTGGTGACTTATTGTAACAGACTGGGTCTCTTTGATGTTAAGTTCTGTTAAAAGTGCTAATCTTGCGCTGTAGATGATAAACATGTTGATATGTTTATAATGGTTGATTTTCAGCTCCGCTTTTCTCACTACTTTTGGCCATTTTAAGCTTTCATGGCTTGGCAGAACCCATGCGTGCTCATGCTGTCTGCTCGTTGCCTCCCACAGGAGCACAGTATGATGTCAGCCACTACAATGCCTTGCTGAAGGTTTACCTGCAGAATGAGTTTAAGTTCTCCCCCACTGACTTCCTGGCCAAAATGGAAGGAGCTAACGTACAACCCAACAGAGTGAGTACTAAAATGCAACGGCCAGGAAATCACAAAATATTGTTCATAGTATGTTTTACCAGACCCAGTAAATGGTAAAACTCATATTATTTTTGATTGATAATGCAACTTACTTGTTCACCTTCTTAAGATGATGATCCTTTGTCTCCCTGATTCTCTAGCAGTGATTAGGTGTTTGATTTTACCCATCTCTTGTGCACAGGTAACCTACCAGAGACTCATCGCTGCTTACTGCCAAAATGGAGATATTGAGGGAGCCAGGTAGAAAACTTTTTATTGACATCTGTTGAGAGATTATTTTATGTTCTATTCCCAGTAGTAGTCCCATATAATACTTTACTAACTGTTAAGTTTTTGGATCTAGATTTGTTCTGGCACTGTTTGAGTTTTTGAAAAGATTGGGATACTTTCTTGGTACCTTGAAAGTTAAATGTGAACCCTCTTTAATTGTTTATGATCGGTAGTTCTAATCCTCCTGCATTATTCCCTTGCCCTGCATTATTCCCTTCCCACTTCCCCAGACCGTAATTGTTAGAAATTATGACTATGTCCGTACATGTTCTGCACAGGGCATGGATAATTAAGCAATTTGGCATTGATATCATTGAAAGATTCTTGATTTCCTATTTGAATGATCTTACCTTCTCTCACAGCACCATCTTGGGTTTCATGAAGAGCAAAGACCTGCCTATCACTGAGGCTGTGTTCAGCTCTCTGATCACAGGCCATGCCCGTGCGGGGTGAGTGTCGGAAGCTTTGGATCAGCTTTCAGTCGTCTTCATTGTGTGGCAAAAAGTACATTTTGATATTAGAGTTTCTTCTTGTAAAGACAATCTGTTGCTCCTTTGCAGTGACATCGACAGTGCTGCCAACATCCTGCCTGTGATGCGCGGGGCGGGAATTGAACCGAGCCCCGACACTTATGTGTCCCTGTTGAACGCATACGCCGAGAAGGGAGACCTGGCCAACATGACGAAGGTGTGTGTTGGGGCAGGTCAGGTGACGTCATCGCTGATCTCAGTGTTGTCAGTCGTTATCTGTGATGATCTGTTTCCTTGTAGAATGGATTGAATGGCTTTAGCACATATTGCTCTCTTCGGCTCAGCTCTGACAGCTGGTGCTGAATGCCCGTTCGGATGAGTGCAAAGCTTGTTTCCTTTGTATTCACACTGTACTCTCTGGCTGTGTCAGACCCTGGAAGCAGCAGAGAGTGCCGACTGCGGCCTGATGGACAGGGACATCATGCAGGTCATCTTCACTCTGGCTAAGGCCGGACAGCAGCAGCTGGTCCCAGAGATGGTCGAGCGCCTGAGGCATGAGCGGGGTTATGTACCAGGTACACAAACATTGTCCTATCTTTCAGCTGTCTGCACCAGCAAGACTCACCTCAATGGGAAAATGTACACCAACTGAAGTATGCTTGACGTATATTGGGTGTTGTGAGGCTTAGTAGAATCTCCATCTGTTCGTCCTCCAGATGCCATGAACTTGTGCCTAAGCCTCATCACTCAGGGGCACGACGAAACAGCCTTCAGCATCCTGAAGACTTTCCCCACCCTGCAGTCTGAAAGCAATGATAACTCCAACCTGGGCAACTTCTTCCTCAGACACTGCATCAACGTGGGCACGGTACATGAGAAGCTTTGCCTTACAAATGCTGATAAACGCACACAAACGGATAGAAGCTGCTGCCTGCCGGCATGCATTTGTGTGCTGTCATTCGTCTCCACAGAATGAATGTTGAGTTGTCTCTCTTCTTTTTTTTTCTAACTGTAATGCTTCACACATGGATGCCGACTGCAGTCACTGGAGAAGGTCGTCCAGTACTGCAAAGATCTTCAGGAGATGAATCTGCACACCGCTCCTCTCACCTTCGCCCTGTCGTGTGCCCTGGAGGCCAAAAAGATCGGTAACACACAAGCTTCTGTTTCTCCCACAAGCCTGCAAAATTACTCTGGGGCACTTGCCGCCTGAAAAATGTTGCCATATTTGATTATTTTTATTACTAATGTGCAACTGAGAGAGCAGTTAATCTGAAAAAAGCTTGTTTTCTGTTTTTTTTTTTTTTTTTTTTTGTAGGCGCATCCTTAGAACTGATGAAGTTACAGAAGGAGCAGAACCTGCCCGTCAGACCTCATTACTTCTGGCCTCTTTTGACACAGCCGGCAAAAGAGAACAACGTAGCCGGTACAAAAGCACACACACAGGCACACACTCTGCCAGACAAAGTTTAGGTTCTCCTGCAGGAAACAAAATAAAAGGCTCTTCCAAATGAACTAGCTATCAAAAGAATACAGAGAACCACTTCCTTCAGGGGACGAGACAGGGCCTTGCTCAGCCATATTTTTATATCTCTGGTCACAAAAAGACATCTGTATCTAGATGAGAATGAGAGGTAACTTATGGCCACTGAAACGTGTGACTGTACATGTCTTCATATGATAGTTTTTCTTATTACATTATAAAACACTGATTGCTAAGACTAGGCAGGGGGTTCAATTTCCAACAGTCAAAATGAAAAAAAGGTTGGGTATGAACATACACCTCTATATGGATCTATGGATGTCACAACAACCATGGACTGACCGGTTTACAGGTAAATCCAATTAAATGTTCTCATGGTGACTCAGAGGGTGAACGCTCAAAAGAGAACAGCCATAAGAGTGTTTGGCAAGGAAGATGTCATCTTCTTCCAACTGCATGTAAGGCGTTAAGTCTCTGCTTCTAAATTAATCTCACGAAAGGCACTCGCTTGTGGAAGTCAAGCACGACTTAAAAGTGAATTTCTAGAAGAATCCCAGAACCACTTATGCCTCATGTGAACAGGCTCATGGCGACGTGAGAACCTAATGGGTGCAATTGAGTCCCAAGACAGAGGAAAAATGTATCTGTTGCTGTTCATAACCTAAAATGGAACAGGTTCTTTGCTGAGCATGATATTACATTTTTTTCTTCCTTTTTTCAGTTAGGCGTAGAGGGGATTATGACATCTCCTGTACCAGAAAGAGCTTTTAAAGGAGAGTTTTCCTCAAATATTAATGACCCACAGCGTTGTCCATTTGGGACAGATTTCACTGGGCTGGGGCAGTGAAGGGCAAAAGGGTCTGATCCCTGCGTGAGAGGGTTAGAGTGGGAGGAGATGAAACAAACATGTACATAAACACTTACAAATACACACTTGAACCTCTCCGGAGAGCTCTTGGAATAGATCGCAAATTTCAGTGGACATCGAACTTCCCATTTAATGGAGACCGAAAAGACGCTTTGACTTTCAGAAAGAGCCCTCAGACATGAGAGTCATATTTCCCAGACTTCTCTCCCTCATTCCTCGACACTTTCCACTTCAGCCTGCTTTTTGCGAGCACGTCTCTACATCAAGCCGTTATTTTGAGTCCTCTTTGTGTTTTCAAAGGATGCAGATTATTCATTGAGGGGAAAGTTATTGCTGCTGATCGTCTGCTGACAGCGGTGAGCAAATAATCCAGGAGTTAGCTTTATAATGCAGCAGATAAAGGTCAAATGGTTGAAACTAATTGGGTCTCTGTGGATAGGGGCGGGGGGGGGACTTGGCAGCTGTAAACACGTACACACCCCCATACATGAATGCACATACATCCCCAAGGCTGACGGGGTCAGAGGGCATTTTGCTTCAGCAACTTTGTTCAAATCTTGTCAAACTTAACTTGTTAGTGAACCCAAACCTTCCTCGGTCCCTCACTCTGAAACATTCCCCCCGTGTGCCAGTATGCGGCCGTCCTGACTACAACCGTTTTTATATCGCACCTAATTATCCAAGGGTTTCAGAAGCCCTGAAGGCATCATAAAGTGTTTGATATTCTCTACACATGCCACAGATTTAACAGCAGTTACTTATAGTATTGATTCTCTCATGAAATAGACCTATATAACAACACATGGTATTTTTGTTCACTGAAAAATGAAAGATTAGTGACGGGTGAAGTCCTTTAAACTTAGATGATGGGTCTCAAGGTTTCTATAACTAAAAGAATTTGGAATGTGATTGAAAGTACAAAAGTTGTTGCACAAAAATGTGTGCTCATGTGTTTCGCATTTATGACACTGTAATATTGTGTTTATTACCGACAGCTCTCATAGATGTGGCATCGATGCGGTTCAAGTTTTCTTCTCCCATGAGTTCTTAACACTCGAGAGGATGAAGTTCATATAGTCTGTAGTTCATTTGATTGTAAAAACGGCCTTGTGGAAATTATTTTCCTATTTGAGGTTGTTAAAGAAAAGCTCTTGGGGGAAATGGTCTCAGTCACAGATATTGCCAGCACTGGGAGACTTGTCAGAATTCGCGAGTTATTAGTGAACGTATCCTGTCAAATGTATTCAGCTGCTTGGTTTTTAAGTGCTTTATTTATGCTGAGCTCCGGCCCTCTCTTTGGGGTTTTTTAGAGCCATTAATAAATGATGTATTTTTCTCCTGTCAGCCAATTGACGGCATTTGAGCTGGCAGGGAGATGGAAAGTGGTGGTGCCGATGCGGTGCAGCTGCAGACCGACTCTGCTGCGTGGTCCAGACAGATTCAGAGTTTGAATGATGAGATGTCTCCGCAGCTGGCTGGGAGGTTTGAGCGAGAGGACAAGAAACAAACTCGAATATGCACGACAACACACAGATGAACTCTCAGCCACACGGCGGGCAGCACCCACTTAGGTGTGACAGAGCAAACAGAGGAGAGACGGAAGGAAAAAAAAGTGGGGAAACTTCTCCTTTTCCACACTCTTCTCCAATGGTGTTTGCCTTAACCCTCATGAATGATGCAGCCTGTGTTTTCCCTTTTCTCCCGTGTTCATTGGCTGTTGGAGGCGTGTGTGTTTGTGGGCGAGGAGGGAAGGGGGCCTTTTCGGGGGGCAGTGCAGGTGATGTGACTGATGCAGAGTGACTTGATTTCATGTAAATGC
Organism: Menidia beryllina; assembly: GCA_013363375.1. NCBI lineage: Eukaryota > Metazoa > Chordata > Actinopteri > Atheriniformes > Atherinopsidae > Menidia > Menidia beryllina. Next base: position 13,786,891 of record JABUIW010000010.1, on the reverse strand, counting down.
GAGCGCTCTGAGGGAATTCACTTTGGATTACGCGCCCCACTGTGCACGGCCCATGAAATATTAAGCGCCGTGTCACTTTTTGTCCACAGGTGTCACTAGCGGGCAGAGAGGCCAGAGCTGCGGAATTGGGGGAGAGCTGTGGGGGAGGAATGAGGAGAGAGAGGCGGGAGGGGTGGGGGGGGGGGTCGCTTTTACATTTTGATGAGGTGTGGATTTGGCGGGTTTAGCGAAAGCATATGCTCGGTAGTACTTGCCACCTGCCCCCAGCTAGTCAATGCTTGTCAGTCGTCGCGATGCAATGTGCTCTTACCACTTCTGACACTGCAGAGCCAGAAAAAAAAGGGAGGGAGTGGAAAGGGACACGGTCAAAGGAGAAACCCTCTCTGGCCTTTATTGTTTTTGGTGATGACAGATACGCAAACACGCACTTGTCTGGTCGGGTCTCCTTCCTTGAAACTATTACCTCTCACTTTTTTTCCCCACTCCTTAATGGAAATGCTGCCCAAATATTAAGGATAAAGAACAAAAAGAAAGCTCATCCATGGCTGTTTGTCATTTTTTTAGCAGTAATCATTGGCTTGATTAGTATAAATAAAATTGGGGGCGTTTTCATGTACATATTTCTGCCGCCCACCAGCCCCCAAATTGCCTTACAGCAAGAAACTCCACCTTGAGAGTCATAGACAAGCAGATATGCAGAGACAGACGGTGTTAGAGGAGAAGGGAAAGAAGAACTGACAGGTACTCATGTCCAAGGACAGTCGGAGATGACAGCGACCGGTTCACTCCACTCCTCCTTTCCTCTTTATTCTCCATCCGCACTTCTAGTCTGTGACAGTTAACCTGAAGACATGCATCTGATGATGATATCTTGTGACCACAGCCATGCTTAACTCAATACTTTAATACTTCTTTCCTGGATAGTATGTCAGCTTTTCTGCTGACCAACCTGGGGAGGCCTCTACTCTTCTCAGCTTTCCGCTCTGACCAAATCTGTGTCTAAATTGTTCAGACAGGGAGACAGCCCAAAGACTTACTCGTATGTGAGGATTGCGGAGTGAAAAGCTAGAAGACCTTCAGGGAAAGCGACACAAATGACACCTCAGAATCACCAAATATTTTTGGGAGTCAGGATCAGAATGAGGGCAGTTTGTTAGAGCTCCGGTGTTATCGTCATAGGAACAGATACGATGGTTCAGACATGTCAGTGTGTGACACAATTACAGTCAAATTCATCGACCATCATAAGGCCTTGTCCTTTCTTTTACAACAACTAAGAAATACGGCGATGTAGCTATGGATGCATACATAGAAGCACTCTATACGTTTGTGCTTTGAGGTTTCTCACACAACAAAACTGTTGATGTGGTCAGTAAGGTTTTGTCCTGTTGACTGACTGGCTGACCGTTACACATTTCCAGTCTTCAACACCAACAATTTAACAGGTAGGCGGCCCACATTTATTGTACTATATATTCAGGATTTTCCACTTTCTCCCTCAACATTCCTTTCTATTTTAGGTTTAAGATGTTGACAGGCCAAAAACATTGCTGCGGGGGTGTGTGTGTGTGTGTGTGTGTGGGGGGGGGGGGTTGTTCATATTGACTGAGAAATCGCAAAGTGCAGAGTTCCATTACTTCCACTCAGTCTGCAGAAGATCCCTCAGCTTTTAGCATAAGGCTTCTTAAGGAACTGGAAGCAAACACGACAAACTGAAAGGTTGCACGTCGCTGTGTGGCCGGTTATGCCTCAAACACCTCAGACCCCCAACAGTATGGATTCATTTGCAGTGTGGTTTTAAATTTTCAAGCAATCTAATTTCAAGCTTTAACCTCCATGAGGTTTCAGAGGCGATCGTCTCCTTTAGTTACTAACACACTTATTATAAACAATCAAAGCTTGTCAGTGCGGAAGGCAAAACCTTTTCCTTTGCTGCGGATGTGTACTCCATTATTTTTATGTTGTCACCACTTAGTGTTTTGCATTGCAAAGATTTTTGTGCCTATGAATATTTTACACTCCAGTGTCACAGAAAATAGGGCCCAAGTGGAAAATCTGAATATTTCCTCTAAGGTTGTACATGTTGATAGTGTTAACAGAGCAAATTTTGCCCTTGGTTCTAAAGGTTGCAATCTTGTTGGTGACAAATACAATTACCAAACAACACAAACATGTTTAGTGCACAAATGAGGTGCTCATGATGCTGAAAGGCACCGACCTCGTGCATAGGTATCTAAAGTTCTCCATTCACTGTTTTTTTTGTCTGTTTGGTTCACCGTGAAATTGATTATGGATTATTCAGGAGGACAGCAGGTTACTCCTCTCTTCTTTCATAAAAAAGCATGAAAGGATGAAAGAGATAGATGGTTAGAATGAACCAATGGACCGGAAGTGGATGGATCCTCCATTGAGAAGAAAGGGAAAGATCGCCTGTTTTCCTTGTCTTGAAAGCCGGGTAGATGGGTAGTGAGAGGGCCAGATGAATGAACGATGTGGAGGGAGGGGGAGGCTGGATGGATGGAGCGGTTCAGGTAGTCCTACCTGGGATAATGCTGCCCAACTGTGGGTTTTAATGGCATATAAAAGCTCAGGGCTCATCTTTTATTCAGCTAAAGAGCGAGACTGCCAGGTAAACACGTACATCCCAAGAGGAAGTACAAGCACAGATATATTTATATATATATTTATATATGTGTGTGTGAACCTGAGTGGGCTGTAAATCCACATAGCATTTTGAGGTGTGTCAGCTCATGGAAGCACTTTGGGAAGTTTGCTGTGTAAGAGCAAAGTGTATCGGCACATGTGATGTGTTCACGTGTCGTGTGAATTGCAGATATTTGTCGTATTTCCCGTGTGCTGCGGTTTAACAACAGACATGTATAGGGTCATGCGTTTGCTCTTTTGGGCTCCCCGTCTTTCTTAACAGGCTGCCAGACGTACAAAGTGCTGCCTCCTCCTCCTCTTTACACGCTCAACACACTCGCAGGTTTCCACATTTGTGCAGCTGCTCCATATGCATGTGGCTTTTCTGGCCTTCCCCAGGGCAGGACCTCAGGGTTCTTCTGGAGAGCACAGTGCAAGAGTCCACTTTAGGCCAAGTGTGTGTTTTTGTACACATACTTACATGGGCAAGGTGGAGGGAGAGAAGCATCCATTAGCATATTGCCGGTGAGGAGTGTGTGTGACATGGCTTTTACAGCTTGAGGCCGGAACATGAGGGCGAGTGGAGGAGAGCGTGTGTGCGAATCACCCAAGTGAAGAACGAGACCCACTGCAAGACAAAGTCTGTCGTTTTGAGATAAACTTACACATAGGAAATTGTGTGTATTTTGAGAAAATGAAGCGAATACAAGTTTATGTGTTTCGGGTAATCAATAAAAAAAGTTAAACACCATTTCTTCGTTAATAAAACGCAGTTACAAAAGCCATTTTCAATTATTCTGTGGCTCTTACAGGCCGAGATGTGCCATTCATCAAATGAAGTGTTCCTTAAAGGACATAAATGTTTGTGTGTCTTATAGGTGTGGTGGAGGTGCTGAAAGGCATGCAGGAGCTTGGTGTGTCCCCGGATGTGGAGACCTTATCCAACTACATCCTTCCAGTCTTTCCCAACATCGACGAGGCTCGGAAGGCCCTCAAGGTAATTTATAAGTCAGGGTATTTACACGTGACCGGTGCACAGTGAAGTGTTTAGTTTTGACGGAAAAATTTACTTGTCTCTCCTCAGGATTGCGGCATCCCTGTGGAATCGGAGGGGTTTTTGTGCTCGGAGGTTCGCTCAGTGGCTGGGAGCGACCTGGCCACACTGTACACCATGTGTAAGCACACACTGGCACACAGTCTGAAAAACCTCTGCTGCATCCCCAGCATCCATCATACAAATGTTTCCTTCGCCTGCGGGCTAATTGGCCCTGTTTTAACACTCACACACACTGCCACGCACACACACATTTGCCCTCATACTCCTCGGTGCTCATCAGGCCTTTTAAGAGATTAGTCTGTGTGAATATGTAAAAAGCGAGAACGACAAGCGCCCGGGCTTGCAGGGGGACGGGATGGAGAGGGCTGTTGAATAATGGAAAACTCTTCCTGTTTCCTGTCTCATCTCTTTTTAGTCTCAAACATTCACCACTCACTGGAGTGTACGGGACTCCGTTTGTTCTCCGAGTATTTCATGATAGCGTTTTCCTTTCAGCTTGTGAAATAGTTTTCAGTGTACCTGAGCTTTTTAAATGTTTGATTTAACAAAGTCCACGTCTCAACAAAGTCTGTTTTAGCACAAAAATGATAGATTCTTTTAATGAGTGGACCATTCTTGAAGTAACTGATAGCAAATTTCTGTACTTCTTTTTTTCTGGGGTTGTGTATTGACTTCCCTGTTGTAGGTGAGAGCAGACTTAAGTCTGGAAATCGAGGGATGAGTTGTGACGATGGAGCTGAACTAAGACCTAACCTGTATAACCTCAGCCTAGCTCAGCTCCTTCTAATCGTCATAATCGGTGAAAGATTGTGGAATCCGAAAGCTTGCTGACTACTGCAGGCAGGACACTGACTGCCCATAGGAACTTACCTTAATCCTACTTTAAAAACAGGAAAGAAAGAGAGGCTTAATTGTTCATTTAGGGTAACCAAACTAACACATGAAAGTCTAACTTTTACAATGTAGAATTATGAATGTAGCTTCTAGCTTTTTTTTGTGCAGAAAAAGCCAGTTTGATTTTTTTTTGGCAAAATCCAAATAGATCGAATGACCTGTACTATTCCTTATGCAAGAACAGGTTCTCATGTGTTCTCAGTTTGTGATAATGATTTTTTGAATAGCCAACAGTAGACACATGAAGTTGTTCACCTGAAGTGATGTGTGCAACAATTCAGATAAATAATCTTGCCCGTTTCAGTGTCGGACCCCTCTTTCCCCTCACTGGACCTCAGCGCTTTCCGCAGCACTCTCATCTTCGGCTTCAAAAAGTGAGTCAATTAGCCCGTCATCTGTTTATGTCTTCCCACATTCTGCATCATTCTGAATTCCATATTTCTACATATTTGCCCTCAAACCTCCTGGATGGTGTTTAGGGAGGCCTATAGCTTTTTTGGGGCGGGGAGAGGGGGGGTCAACGTGGCATATGCTGTGAGTGTGACATGTGCAGCCTATCACACCATTTACTGCATCTGTGCGTGCGGGCAGCTGCAGGGAGAAACGCTACATCCCACACACACATAGATGTACATGGGTGCCTCATGCATATGGAGGCCGTCATCCCCCTGCTCGCGCCCCAAAGCACCGTGGGAGATATGGAAATCAGCAGATGCCGACCACTATGCTTCACGTCTAGATGCCTGTACTGGTCGCAATAGCTCACACACGCATATATCAGGCCGGCCTTAGGACCAGGGTCTGACCCCTGGGCTGCCGTTGAAAGAGATGTTTATGAATATTTACAGTTTAGCACTAGGCTAACTCACACAAAAGCACTCCGGCCCCCTGAGCCACACTGGAGGTGAGTCACAGAGTAAAGTGCTGACTGGCCTGCAGGGACTAAAGTTATTTTATTTACTGAGCCCAAACTAGCTCGCTTGAGTTTAACTTTGGGCTCTAGTGTCAGCTTGTGCAGCTTTTGTCGGTATTGGGGTCACGGAATCGTAAAATTGAAATCTTCAACAAACAAAAATGCCTTTGTAGCTAAAGAATCTTCTTTCGCTGGTGAATTGAGTCTTTTTTTCTTGCAGAAGTGTAGATGTGCCTTTGTGCGTCCTTTTCATGTTTTGAGTCGCAATATCCACTCATTTTGTGGTCTTTTTAGCATCCAAATCAACTTCCATTCCACTGTTTGCTTTACCCTCATTGCATCTGCAGACACACGCGCGCGCGCACACACTCCTCTGATGGTTAGGTTGCCTGACAGGGTCATAATTGGGCTTGTCACTTGGGGAGTGTGTACATGTGTGTTGTGCGAGCGCTGTGTCATCGCGATGCGGGACCTGCCCCTGTCAAAGACAAGGTCAGGGGATAATTTAATCATTAAAGACCTGTTCTTCTCTCTGCTCATCTCCCCCTCTCTCTTCCTTTCTACCGACTAGCTGACAACGGCAGAAATGTCACACATTGTCATCATTTAGCCTCTTTGTGTGTACGTGTGTCTGCGCGCACGCGCGCGACTCAGAGTCTTTTGTGGTTTCCCAGACTTTTGTACCGCTGTCTCTCCTCTTGTACTGTGGGATGGAGAGTGTCAAAGTGGAAACATCGGTCGCTCTTTCTTGGTGTGTAATGTGTGCTGTCACGTCAGTAGCTATGGCAACATAACACTCTGTGTTAGGGTGACAGGAAACAAGATGATAAAGTTTTTCTAAAAATTTAAAAACACATGCTTCCAATCTAAAGGATTAAAATACTAATCACATTGTAATCTTTTTTTAACCCCTTTTTTCTCGAAGGAAAAATTAAACAAATGATGCAGAAGCGACAGAAGTAAATCTGTCAGGCAGCACCCGGCAGTCATTGTGTCATATTTTTTTTAAAGGAGTGTCACACAGACATGAGGTGTTCTGTGTTTTCTGACCTAAAAGCAAAACATCTGAGTTGCACGATAACTCTGACAATCTGAAATCTGGCTGACCAGACGGATGCCATTTGGATGCTGATATATTGTCCTCTACTGCCCCCTGCAGGTCCTCTGACGTGGAGAGCATGGTGAAGGTAAGACGTCAACATGTTCCTTCACAAGCGCATGCAAACGAAAATCTGTGAGAGGAGGTTGAGAGGATTTCAGGTATTTTAAAAATAGTCAGTAGCTAAAATGGATGCAGAAGAAATAACATTAAAACTGCTCGTTATTTTTAGTTCGTAGATGTTTTATAAAGCTGCAGCCGCTTATTTGATGGAGCCTAATCCTTCAAAGACACAACGCTTACATTTGCTCTCTGCGCAGTGAGATTTAAAAACACCATCTCATATGACAAATGCTACCGGGATAGCTTTTACTCAGAGTATGTTTAGGGCCGCTGTTCAGCATGGAAAATTTTCCAGGCGCAGAATTCATTCAAATGCAGCGAAGCGCAGCGGCTGCAAAATTTAGGAAAAGTTGTGGCTCGGGGATTAATATGAAAGGAGTAGAGAACCCTTTCACTGTGTGTGTACTTCCTCAATCCTGCTATTTAGCATCTTCCTTCAGTTTTCATAGCAACACACTGTGGGTGTGTGTTTTAATCTTTTTTTTTCTTTTTTTTTTTCCCCCAGATTACTGAGCTCTTGTTCAAAGATGAGCGCTTCTCCAAAGCAAGCTCTAAGCCTGCTGGTAAGAAAACATTTCACTCACATCTTACACACCGACGCAGGTGCGAGTGCGTTTTTTTCTTTTTTTTTGCACGTTCGAGATGTGCCTTTATGTAGGTGAGAAGGAGGTGGAGAGCCCACTTGTGTATCATCTCTCATATCAGCATTTAGAGCTCCGGGCTGTCACCATCCAGCTATAAGACAGATGACGAAGTGGCACGGTGTGCATGCGAGTTTACGATGATTCTCCATAGCAGCAGACTGTTGCCGGGCCCACGTCTCATCATGAAGCCTTTCTGTGCGTGCGTGTGTGTGTGTGTGTGTGTGTGTGCGTGTGTCTGTGTGCATCAGCACCTCAGTGGAATACCTGCCCTCTCCGGTGGAGGAAATGGAGCCTGGCTGCTGACACAGTGCTGAGTCGCTAAAATGTGTGCGAGTTTCAATGCTGGGTAGCCTCTTTGCACTTGCAGTGCACGTATGTGTGTGTGTGTGTGTGTGTGTGTGTGTGTGTGTGTGTGTGTGTGT
>JABUIW010000010.1:13749395-13779086 GCA_013363375.1 Menidia beryllina | reverse complement strand
GTGTGTGTGTGTGTGTGTGTGTGTGTGTGTGTGTGTGTGTGTGTGTGAGTGAGTGTCTGTGGGTGTGTGTGTGAGTGAGTGTCTGTGGGTGTGTGTGTGTGTGTGTGTGTGAGTGAGTGAGTGTCTGTGGGATGTTAATGTCACTGCCTGACAGAGAGTCCCAAGTGTTGAAAGTGGTGTGTGAGTGTGTCTGTGTGAGACCGTTATCCATGCCACATCCAGTTAGACGACATCTGCAAACGGCAAAGAAAGAGGAAGCTGTCACCACCTGCTGTCGTGCGCTCACTCAGACTCCAGCTCAGAAGCAGCTTATGTCAGCAGAAAAGAAGCGCAGCCCCCCACTCGGCAGAGGTTACAGAAAAATAGTATGAATGCACAAATGGACTCGGTGACTGACACGGTGGCAAGTGAAATTTACCCCCGAAACAACAGCTCAGTGTATATGTGTGTTTGTGTGTGTGTCTTCATCCAGAGGCTACATCCTACTTCCTGTACAATCTGATCGACAGCATGTCAGAGGGACAGGTGCAGGCCCAGGAAGACAAACTGAGGAGTTTCTTCAATGGGCTACACGCTCAGGTACAAAACCCAGCACTCAGTCCCTGCTGCTCACTCTGCTCTGAGACTTTTTAGGAAGGTTTTGTCTGCAGGACATTATTGGTGCTTTGCAAAGTGAAGATGTGACTTCCATTGCTCTATTAATATGCAGTTTAAGGGTCTGTGCACAGTTTCCACCAGTTTTTCTAAGCATTTTGATTGAGAAAAACCTCGTTTTTGGTCTTATTTTCTGATTAAGTCCGACCCTGCGTCAGTCCAAAGAGGTTTAGGAGAAAGCAGAATCACACAAGCTCTTCAGAGAGATTTGTTTTTATCTCTTGGCTATCGTTCCTGTTTGTTTTCCTCCGCTGAGGTTGGGCCGCTGCTCTTTTAATGATGCTTTCTCGCCCCCCCCTTTCCTCCACCCGTCTGAGTGGAGTATTCTCAGCACCACACATTTCTCTGACGTAAGCTTTGATATTAGAAAACATGGAACAGGAATTTACATTTCGCCAAGCAGCTCTTTTTCAGAGCTAAGGTGAAGTTATTGATGTGCATGAATGAAACCCAACGACTGCGAGTGCCAGTATCTGAAAGATTTCTCACCCCTGATTAATGCTTTGTGCACATTTCCCAATTTTTAAAAAATCTATTTTAACCACATTCCTGAAAAAGAGAACAATTTCACCTTCACCCTCAAAGTTATTTATTTTAGAATATAGTTTTTGTGTTTTTTGGGTGTCATTTTAGCTTGTGAACACTTTCCTTCTTTTTCTGATCTTTCTCTGCAGAATGTTACAATTTCCCTCAACATCTTCAGAGGAATTAAGAATCTCCTGGAGGCTCAACACGTCCCCGAGCTCATTAAGGTACAGAGCTTTGGATCGATAAATGTAGATTTCGGCCTTAGTTAATGAGAGGATGTCAGCATCAAAAGGCACAGTGTGGTTTAAGTCAGCCTTAAAAAAGGAGAAAAAATTATCCTTTCGACTGCTCTCTGTGCTGCTGTAGGAGTTCTGCTAATCGTGCAGGCCTGTCTTCACGTCCCTACACGTTCTGATGCTAACGCTGTGTGTTTTTCTGTCAGGATGTGATCGCTTTGGTGGACCCCAAAGAGCGAGCGTCCGGCGCCTCTTTGGCTTCAGCCCCTCGTGCCGCCGTGAGTAAGCCAAAGAGGGCAATGTGTGCACCGCACCGGTCTTTCGGACATTTAGAATTCATCCGTCTAAAATCTTTTGTCTTCTTCAGGGAATTGAAGGGAAACTGTTGGCCCTCGAGAGCAAATTGGCTGAGCTGAAAGCAGAAAACAAACCCTTAGGCTCTGTTCTAAGGCAAATCATCCAAACCTTGGCTCTGGAGGAGGTATGCTTTTATTTTAGACTTCAGACTTTGCACGGGCGCTGTTTTTTTTTTTTTTTCTGAGACTTTCGTCGCCCGCCCAGAACCTGCAGCGCGCCCTGGAGCTGAAGCAGCAGCACGAAGAGGAGGTGACAGCCGGCGGCTACGCGACCCTCATCAACCTGTGCTGTCGCCACAACAATGTGGAGGAGGCGCTCAACCTGAAGAGGGAGATGTGAGTGGAGTGGGACGCACACGCACGCACGCACACTGCACGGCGGCCGCTAGCAGGCCATTAAAGTTTAACTTGAGTGGTATTAGGGGAGACGTTAATGCAGGGTCCAGCCGCTCTGCTCAGGAACCGAAACACAGGAAACTCTCCCCTCTTCCTCCCCTGTTTCCTCCTCCACCTCCTCCTCGCTCACCACCTGGTTCCAGCATCAGACTGAACCCTGGCAACATGCGTCACTGTAAGTGGAATGCATTAATCAAGCCTGACTCTCGCTGTCTCTGCTTTCAGGAGCCGAAAGGACTCATCAGTCGCCCTCGATGCAAATAAATACATCGCCCTGGTGAAGACTCTGTCCCTAAACGACAGAGTGGAAGGTGAGACCCCTTTATTTATTTTGACCCTTCAGCTTTCTTATGGCCCCGGTCTGATTTAGGACATATTACAGATAACGGTGGAGGATAATAAGAACAAAGAGCATCAGTGGCTGTCGTTGATGATATCAGAAAAGATGAGACCATTAAAAAGATCAACATATGAGGGAAAGGCACAAATGCCAAAACCTCCTGAAATGGCCCCTCATCTGACCCTCCTGTTAAAAGTTACAGACACAAATGTTGCATTCTCATTTTCATGTAACAACATGCTTAAAGGCTCTTTGTACGCAGGTGGTCTGTTAAATTGTCAAACCTCATTCAAAAATCCACTACAAGAAGAGTCAAAGAGGAAATTAGAGACTGTGTACAAAAGGCTGACACAGCCGCTGGTTTGCGGGCTGCTGTTTGAAAGCTTGCATCCAAGCATTATATTTTGTTTTATTTGGGGCTATTGCTGGCAGAGGTGACACTTCAGGGACGAATCAGAGTGAGAACCCACCGACACCATCCGTGTCCACTCTGTAACTCATCTGTCACTCAAAGCAGCCCTCGCCAATAACAACTTACAACGCCCAACAACTCAGTTTCGGGGCATCAAAATGTTTCCTTTAACATTTTTGGCGGTGAAAATTTGCTTTTGAACTCATGGCGTGTTTGAATTCCTGGTGTGTGCGTATCTGTGTGTGTGTTTACCGTCCAGAACAGTTGTAAACTGTGGCTGTGTCCATCTTTTGTTCTCTTTTTTGTTTCTCTGTTGTTTGCTTTGTCACACTTTCTCTGCCAACGTTCGCTACATCGTTCCCAAAATGATTCATTTTAACTTTAGCGATTGATCAATGATCAAAACGTTCATATTTTTTTTACATTTTAGTGAATGAAAGTTGACAGTTTTCCTTTGAAAATAGATGAGATTTAAATCCAAATGTGTGCGTCACATACTCGGTGACAGTCTTTCTCTCGCCCTCAAACCGCATTAGCCGACCATTTTCGGAATTCTACGGTGGGTTTCCTTCAGCCCATCGAAGACCCAATTACCATCAGTTTTGCTGCTCCGCTTTTTGCATCCAGTGACAGGAAAAATGTTTCCCTTGTCTGTCCTCGTATCTCCTCTCCTCCCCTTCGTTCCTGCCCGCCGTCTCTGTCCCTGTCTCTATCTGACCCTCTCTCCCCGTCAGTCGCATGTCAGTCGACTGCCCCCCGCCCCCCCACTCACACACATACAAACACACGCACACGACGAAATGAGAGAGGGGTGAAAATTACAGGACTGTGTGTATTTTTCCAGAATTATTGAAATCCGCCTTGATGCTAATGGCAGATCATGTCCACCAAAGTGCTTGAACATTTCACTTACCAACACACACACACACACACACACACACACGGACGACGACACACGAATTTGCATGTGAATCCAAGCAAGAGGCATTTGGTGGCACGGCAGTTGGTGCCTTCGTCTGTGTGTGTGTGCGCTGGTGTGTGTATAGGCAGAGCGAACGCATTTGCCATTAGCCCGAGTGTGCACATGAAGGCAACGCTTGTCATGCGCATTAGCACACATGGCTAACCTTGATGTTAGCCTGTCCCCGCTCAGACGCAGGCCCGCCCGGCTCCCAGCACTCACCGGGCCCGGCAGAGAACCGTGTGCCCTGGCATCGTGTTTTAGTCCTCACCGGCTTTAATAGCCTCGTTGTTTTGCCCTTGGTTTCAACGCCTCCCGTCCCTCCTTCGCCAGTGAACTTTTTCATTGTCTCACTTCATCCTTTTGACTTTATTCCTTCTCCACTCTTTTCACCATCGATCCCTGTGACTCTTCCTCATAATTAATTCCTCCCCTTCAACCAATTATCTTCCTCGGCTGCTCGCTGCTCATCTGCATTGTGAACCCTAACCCCCACATTTGTCTGTGGCCCCCACATTTGTCGCTCACCACCAGTTACATGTCCTTTTTCTTCTGAAAGATTAAACTAGAGTGATGACTTTTATTCTTTGTTTTTTCACATAATTGATCCAACATTTTAAAATGTAACACTATGCCTGACAGCAGCATACTGAAGACCCCTTTTTACATCACCCCTTTGTACACGAGTCTCACACAAACTAATTTTTCAACACAAACTGCACTTGACACTGAAAACAATTTTTTTTGGTTTTGCACAAAAATAAAAACACACAAATGATAGATAATCAAATCCACATATATAAATCAAGCCTGTGATAATCCATCCATCCATCCATCCATTATCAATACCGCTTATTCCCTGTTGGGGTCGCGGGGGGAACTGGAGCCTATCCCAGTGGTCAACGGGCGAGAGGCACGGTACACCCTGGACAGTCCGCCAGTCCATCGCAGGGCAACACACAGGACAAACAAGGACAAACAACCACTCACACTCACATTCACTCCTAAGGGCAATTTCCCCAATCTCCAATCAACCTAACATGCATGTTTTTGGACTGTGGGAGGAAGCCGGAGAACCCGGAGAGAACCCACGCAGACACAGGGAGAACATGCAAACTCCACCCAGAAGGGTCTTGGTTCCCCCGGGATTCGAACCCAGAACCCTCTTGCTGGGAGGCGACAGTGCTAACCACCACACCACTGTGCCGCCCCCTGTGATAATCCCAAAAAGAAAAATGGAAGTATAGCCATAGAAATAAAAATTTTACTTGAATTTTGGTCTGATTTAGTTTGAGTGACATAAAAAAAAGGGTTCATAAGATCATTCCTATCTCATATCAGATTGCTTTTAACCTTCCAACTGACGCCGGGTTCAAGATGTTAAACACAGCCTTCACCTCCTACCTTTGCTTTTCCCCTTTTCCTTCATTACATTCACGATTCCTCTATCTCTAGGCATCTCTTTGACCTGCCCTTGCCCCTCTTTAATCTGCCAACCTCCCATTTTAGTGAGCGCATCCTGCTCTGGCTTTAGGTGGAGCCGGACTCGCCTTCACTTCTGTGTGTGTTTCGGGAAAGAGACGGCACTTGCAGTCAAGTCATGGGCATTAGATGAACCATTGGGCTGTGTGATGTTTGTTTACCTGGACTGCCTACCCCCCCCCCATCTCTTGATGCGGGTGTGTGTGCGGGGTCTGGCTCGCTGTGCTGGCCACGATGCTCGGCTGAGCTGATGGATATGCATACTGGCTCAACGGACGGGTAAAGGGGGGGAGATGGAGGGAGAACGCCATGGGGAGGTTGAGATGGCGGATGGAGGGATGTTAGCTAGTGGAGCTCCATTTGGGCAGATCATCTCCAAGCCATTGGTCTCGGTGATTAACGGTTCTGTCATGAAGTGATGGAGAGAGGTGCAGGGAGACAGAGGGAGGCCGGCAGAGCGATGGAGTCAGAGGGGGAGAGATGGATGCCTCCGAAGTGATTAGCAGGGCAGATTTGACAGCAGGTCAGGTCATTATAGATACATTGTTTATGCTGATGGCACATCCACAAGCTGCTCATTTTCGTATGAATTCCTGGTTTAAAGAAGAATTTAATCTAAACGAGGGGTCCTTTCTTCTTCTTTTTTCCTGTAGGGTTACTTTTGTTGATGTGAATTTACATTTGAGCTTTTCTGGTCATTTTGCTGCTTGTCGATAGGCATAAACAAAGAAATTGGACAAACCTGTTTTTCAGCCCCCAAAACAGTGGCACTGTGTGCAAGAAGTAGAGTTATTATCATGAAGTGTTTTCCTGGCACCCGTGGCACGCTGACAGTCAGCCCCTGATGACTGTGATGACCCTTTAACTGTTTTTGTTTGGGCCCATGTCGCTCTCACAGATGGATTTCTGTTCGACGTGGTGCATTCATGACTTTCTGTGCCATACAGTTCCACCAGAGTGGCTTCATGTGTGAACCAGCGTTTTGGTGCCTCTCCATTACTCTGATGGCAGTTTTGCTTGGCTGGACATTTACAATCCCCCTTCCAGCTCAATTTAAATCTGCGGTGGACACAAATGAGCGGAGGTGGGATTAAACCAGTATCTAAGCCCCGTTTGGATGAGAAAGATTTTGATTGTGTAGTTGTTGCCAAAAGTCTTCTCCCCGACGGTTTCACCTGTGATATTTCGCTTCTCAGCGACATGTGACCGAAAGAAAAACTCAACCTCCTTTAAAGTACCTAACATGAATCACTGACCTGCTTTCAGGAGCTAAAACTTGAAGGAATATAGAATCATCTCTCATCTGTGTCACAACAACATTGCTGTTGGACAGCGTAAGCAGAAAAAGCTGACACACCGATGATCCCGAACCGATTCTCTTAAATTAAGATAAAACATTAATTAGCACGCTGCAGGCCAGCAGAGTAAGCGTTAGATAATATTGACGTCAGTTCTAAAATTGCTTATCTTTTGTTCCTAATTTTGTATTTTTTTTTTATTATCCTCCTATAGGAGAATTTATCCCCACATAATGCTGAGCGGGCACCTAAAGGCGAGGGTAAAAAGTAATCCTAAGTCTCACCTTTGTGTTGTTTTCATCGTGAGGACAGTATAATTCGACATCCCCCAGAAATGTCAAGAGCAACCCTAACCCCTCTCCCAAAATACCCCCCTCTCTCACGGTCCTGTTTTTAACCTCCTTCCTGTTTTGCGGGGTCTCCTTCGGTGCCGGTCACCCCCATTCCACCCTTTCTTCCTCTGTTCCCCGTCCCATTAAATCTGTGACAGCCTTTGGTTCCCATCGCCATAACAACTGGCAAAGGGAGGTGGACTGATGGAGAGACAGACTAAAATTAGGGTGCCAAAGCACTCACCAGTGCCCCTTTTTCTCAACCCCCCCCCCAAGTATTTACCAATGTGGGTTCCCGGCGTAGTGACACTCTTATCTGAGAGGTTTTGTTGTGTTAACAGCCATGTAGGCGTAGTGATCGCTACACCCACTTTTTTTTTGTTGAAGGCGTTTTTCTTTTCCTCTTGCATTTTTTACATCTTTCCACTAGCGAGACAGGGAAGGACTTTTTCTGTTGAGCAAATGGTTAGCAAGACGCGAAGATAAAATAATTGGAGGCTAAATTTGAATTCAAATATTTTTAAGTGCCTCTGCAGCTCTCTATCTGATAGATTAGGATCTGTGGTTGATAGCGGATATATCACTGACAGCCCATTAGCAGCTGTCTAAATAGACAATAAACACATCTTAATTACTTTATGCTAATGCGGAACGTATACGCACACATACTACTCTCCCGTTTCACCATTTAGTGCCGGCCAGATGGGCGCTTGGCCCAGTAAAAAGCCCTCCATTACCGGCTGGACTTGACCAAGCCGATCCACCCCTCAGCCCGCTTACCGAGGTCTTGCTGGGGGCACGGCGGGCCCCCGTTGCCACATACCTATAATTTAGCCCCCCAAGTGCTTTCCACGTGGCCACGGCAAAAAGCTGGCCTCCATTGTAGGGGTCCGGTAATTGTAGTCTCGTTTAGAAAACCGCAAGTAGCAATTAGCACAGAGTTGGCATTATACGGGGTTGGATTTGCATCCCCGCTGGGCGCAAAATGCTGTTTTAATAGGGGTTTGTTTTCCCCACATGGAATTAGCTAAAGGAGCTTTTTATCATATTCACACACCCTTCTCCTCTCCCAGCCAAGCTCTGCCATTCTCTTGCTTTGTACTTCCGCTCCTCTCTGTTATCTCTCTGTCTCCTTGTCTTTCGTTAGATTAATTTGTCTTTGTTTTTTTTTGCCTTTACCTTCAAATCACCACTTTCAAGTTGTCAGCTCTCGGCACAGAGAGCGTCGCACACTCACCTCCCCGTTTCCTCCCGTCACAGAGGCAGTGGACATCCTGAAGGAGATGAAGGAGAAGGACGTGGCGCTGGGCGACTCTCAGGTCACCGCCGTCTTTCACACGCTCAACGCCGTGGTGGCCAAAGGCGGCGTGTCCGCCGTCCGCCGGCTGCAGGACACCATCTTCTCCCTGGGACTGGCCAAGCCCACCGCCAACCTCTGCTCGCCCGTCATCACTGCCTACCTGCACAGGTACCAAACCAGCAAAAAGCCTCAGTGGTTAGAAGGCACACACCCTGCATCGTGTAGCCAAGCTTCTCAGTTGGCCAGACCCCCACGTCGGAGCTAGTGGTTTATGTGAAACCTTTTTCACCAAAGCCGCCAACCAGCTCGCTTTTTGTTTTAAGATTTGTGTTCTTTTCTGCCAAAGCTTGTTGCCAGGTGTGTGTGTGTGTGTGTGTGTCTGTGTGTGTGTGTCTGTGTGTGCGCATCTCAATGAGTCACTCATCCCCTCCCAATGATCATAGCTGAGGTTACATTGTGGGTCAGCGATTCAGACAGAGAGAGGATGTGGAAATTGCTAATTTCTGTTAGCATGTGTACGTGTTTGTTCGAGGGGGCGCCAGCTGCAACCTCTCCCATGAGCCCCCCACCCCTGATCTCCTGAAATACCCACTGCAATATGTGCGTGAATGCTGGGAGATGGCCCCCGATTTCTCTTGCCATAGTGCACGTATTTAAATGAACGTTGGCAAACACACTCTGCGGGGTCACTGGTATTGCCCCCACCTTCCAACTCTATTCAGGATGTGTATGTTATTTAGTTTCCGAGTGTGTATTCCTCTTGTCAGATCGGCTTTTCACTAGATCCTCTCATTAGCATATTAATTATGTACGGAGCACTAATTGCTCGGTTTAGCAAGGCGCTCAGTGTGCTGTGAGAGGCCCAGCATCACGTGCACGGGGGACCCTGCACATTCCCCACGTAGAAGCCGCACCAGAGGTAGACCTTTGCAAACGATGCTTCCACACCCGTTTGCCCTCCCGCCGTTGTTTGTGTTGCTTTACATCTGGACTCTGACACGGAGTTTCCAGGTTCACTCGTTAATCACTGCCTCCGCGAGATTAGCAGGCTCATTTACTCCTGGGTCACCAACCGCCAGCAAAACACAAACTCCACACAGCAGCTTCCAGCAGCCCCGCTCGCAGATCCCGTGCCAGCTGCACTTCCTCCAGCGGAACGCGGGGAGCACGTCACCGCGAACACACCAGGACGAGTTAGCGGCTGGTAGTCTGACATCACCTGCGTCCTGTTCGGCAGGGCACGCTCAGCATGGGCGGCATGCACATGAAACGAGTTCCCCATTTAACTCAGCACAGGGGAGTTTTTTAAACAAGGAACGGCAGTATTCAGCAAATCTCTGATTAGTTGCCTTTTAATTTTGCCTGGTTTAGATAACCAGTGGGAGCTCTGAACAGCCTTAAACGGATTAAAAATCTCTTTCAGAAAGTCTTGCATTCTTACAAAACCCTATTTTTTTTTTTTTTTTTTTTTCTTTAGAAGCTTATCAAGATGTGGCTGTTAATCAGCAGTCAGTGCCTTTCCCTGGTACCTTTAGTACTTTTATAAAAGGAACTTAAGCCTGTCGGGCTGTTTTGATTGCAAAGCCTTGTTGTTAATGGATCGTTTCTTATGTTTGCCTCCTCAGCAAGTGCATTGAAAACGGGAGACCTGCAGGAACGTAGTTCCAGCAGCGGCTCCTGCCGAGCTTTCTTGGCAGATTTGAGCAGCGCAGCACTTGACTTTGCCTCCTCGTTCTTGTCTCTTTTCTTGCCTCTTTTTGTCCTCATCCGTTCGCCTCCACCTCCCCATTCCATCAGTCAGCGGACAAACATATTGTCAGGGGTGGGGGGGGTGGGATGGAGGGGAGCGATAAAGGAGGACAAAGCAGGCATCACTCCCGCCTGCTCCCATCTCATCGCTGCGTCAGCGCTAATGACTTAATGAACACTTCTCTGGCAGATTAGCCCTTGACAGGCCGTCACACGCGCCGCCCCGTTAGCCCGCACGCCCGTCCGCTCTGCATTGTGTGTGCTAACCTGCCACCGAGCTAGCTGGCAGCTAGCTGGGATTGCCATCCTCGAGGAAGTGATTAACAACAGCGAATGTTAATGAGTCCAACAAAAAAAACAAGGAGCGGGGAGGACATGTGTGATAAGGCAGCGGCGCGATGACGGAACATAAGGAGGCCGCCAAAGAGACGAGTGGCTCAAAGGAAAGGCTCCCTTTCACCACACAAAGATTAACTGGAAATCCTGATTAGATGACCGTAAAGGTGTGATCTGATCATTCGAAATAATGAGAGTAGTTAGATGAAAAGATGGATGAACAAAAAGAGACATGTTGAATGGTAAAAAAATATCCTTCAACATGCCGTTCATTTAAAATCTTTTTTACCAAACTAAATGTTTACCAAACTAAATTTCTTATGTTGAAAATCATCCTCCCCATCATTCTTATCCAAAATATCCAAATAATAGTATAAAGGAATCTTTTAGCAGGTCAATATTTATGCCTATCCTTACCTCATTTATGTATTGCACAAACGGCTTCAAATATGCAAAATCCACAACTGATTGTGGTTGAAAATTGCTCAATAGTATGAGCTTGTTCTAAAACAAGAGACTCTACTCTTCAAGTGGGACTTGAACTCCACTCTGGGTTCAAGTCCCACTTGTACAACTTAAATGATAGGAGATATTTCTGTAAATTCATCTATTAGGCATTTCCGTTTTTTACGCGAGCAGCCATTAATGACTCGAATTTCATTACGTTAAAACTTCTTTCAAGTCTCTGCAGGTGTCTGAAACTAACTGTAGCCCAAAGCGAGGGAGTGGTAAATCTTACAAACAACAAAGGGGCTGTTTGTTGATGTGATTTAAGGTGCACACCAAACTGAACTGCTTCATATTCGGCAAGTATTTAAAAAAAAAAAGGCATAAAACTTTAAAGACCTTTTTGCATCGCACTCACCTGTTGGAGGGATGAATAAGTGTCCATAGAAAATAAGTGGCATTCTTACAGTCGTTTAACAGCCGGCTAACGGTGTCATGATCACAGTCTCATTTACATCCGGAGACACAGACACCTTATTCCCCCCCACACACACACACACGAGGACAGTGGCTTGATAACAGGCCTGCCCATCTCGCCTGAACAAAGGAGCGGGACAGAGAGGGGGAAAAATGGTGGGGCGGGAGTCAAAATGAGCTTCCTTGTCTAATCCTTCAGGTTTCCATCCAGCAAACGCGCTCGTTATTTTTTCAGGGCTTAATTGGCTGGAAAGTGGCTGACATGCAAAGTTGAGGACATTAACGGGGCTGTGCGCCGCAGTAAATGGCAACGCAAAGTGACAGTTAAATTGTACCTAGGGGAAATTATCCATCTTTCGACATCTTTAGCTCCTTTTTTTTTTTTTTCTTAGGGGGTGGATCAGCGGGCGGAGAGACGGGGTGTAATTGCAACGCCAGGTCCTTTTTTTTTTTTTTTTTTTTCTTGTCCCAGAGATGTCTCATTAGGAGGAAGGGATTATAAGTAGGTGTTTGATGGAGAGAAGAATAAGGTGGACAGATTTAAGCGTGAGGGAACGTTTGCCAACATGAAATGACTCCGTGCGCAACGTGCAGCAGGGATCGACTTGATGCGTCCTATGTTTGCCACGACTTCAGCCATAAACAGCTGGCTTTACTCGTTTTGAGTAAACTGCAAACGAGCGTCACCCTCGCTGGTCTCGCCCGGTCTCGGCGCTCTTTCTCTCGTTTTCAAAACTCTCTCAGCGTCTCTCCTGTGTTGTTCAATCAGACTGTTGTGCCGCTGAACAGCCTCTCGACGGGCGCTGCTGAATAATGTTGTCCCTCTTCATTTCAATTAGAGGACCTCTTTGCCTCCCAGCCCTAATCACTCCGTTCCTCCTCCCTCCGTCGCTCTCTTTTGCTCCTGCCTCCCAGAAGCCAAAGCCAAGGTCAAATGTTTTTTTTCATTCCCAAAGTAGTTGGTCATTACAAGCATTGTTTATTTATTTATTTATTTTCCAGTTTGTCTAATCAATTAGAAGAGAGAAAACACTTAGGAGATTATCCGTGCTCACTCTTTACCTAACACTGTATCTTTCTCATTCACCCGCTCCCCCCCCCGAACCCCCCCGCCTCCCCCACGGGTGTCCTATCTGCTTTGACCTCTGTGTGATTGACATGGTAATTACCCAATCAACAGATTGATGGCAGCGCTGTCACAATAGAGGGGATTCAAGTGGTCTCTCATGCTCACTCACTTGTTCCTCCATCCATCTCTCTTCTTCTCTTGTTATCACTCCATCAGGCACAACATCCGTCCTCAGCGCGCTCGTGTTTGTTGCGAGGGATGATAGGAGGATATACTGTCCTAATAGGTTGACATGAGAAGAGGGGCGTCGGTTGTGTGCGTGCGCCGGGGGGGGGGGGGGGGGGGTAGGGGGGGAGAAATTGGGTCTCTGCTGTTGTTGCTATGTTTGTGTGAAATTGCTCAGCTGGGCGGCGAGCTGACAGCATGGAATCAAAAAGAAGATGCAGGGAGGGGTTGAGGACAAGTTGGGCAAGAAGTGGGAAGATCTGGCGAAAAAAAGGGAAACACGAGGAGAGGTTAAAGAGGTTTGAATTGGACAAAGGAGATGAAAAGACTGAGCAGAGAGGGTAAAGATCAGTCAAATCCATTTATCTGCTGCGGTGCTTTGTCTCTAAAAGCCTGTCCAGCCAGTCATTAGCCCCTCACAGCCAGGTGTGTGAGTGCGTGCCTGGTTGTGTGGGAATGATGTATTGGGGCCAAAAGGCTTCATCAGTTGCAGTTGCGCTGTCATGAATTCAAAGGCCCGCATTGTGGAGGCGGGTCATAGTGCTCAGATTAGAGGTCACAGGGTTAACATCCCATGATACGCTTTTTATTCTCCACTGACACAGTCCTGCACACCAGTGGCAAGCCGAACATCTAACTCTGATTAACGTCCTTCACACTCTCCCTCTCTCTCTTTGTGCGCGTTGTGTCTGCAGCGACGACGTGTCGGGCGCTCTGGATGCAGCCCTGGAGTGCCAGAAGCTCTACAGCCACCTGCCGCGCATCCACGACATCATCGTCGCCCTGGTGGAGAAAGGAGACACCGACTTACTGCAGAAAGGTTCGGTTTTAGACAAGCTTTCAGCTCCCAGATCAGTCCAACAGTCACTTCAGAAGAGAACACTTGTTAACAGTTTAACAGTACAATCAGATGCGCACAAAAAGTAACTCAGAAGTCAAATACTTGTCAGTTTTCACTGGGTTTCCATCAGTGATAATAGGATATCTCTGGATTTCTAACATTTCATTTGAAGTAAATAACTTACTTCTAGTTATTTGCGTTCTTCACTTCAGAGTTCTGAAGTGTTTTCCTTAACCTTAAATCATCTAAGAAACTCAGACACTGAATATATTTATACATCTACACTTGTACAAATTTAATAATGATGCCGATAGGTGGGGGCGTGAAAACTGATTTAAATACATTTAAGGTTAGCTTCTTATCAACATGGCATATACTTGTAGATCCCCCACCCACAACACTAAAACAGATAAAACATTTAAATGTGTTCTTTCTTCGTTGCTCTCACAGTTTTAATGGGATTGCCTGGTCTCCATCACGGCTTTGATGCATCGAATATTCTTTAATCTTTTTTTCCTTAATGCAGAAACGGCCCGCTCTCTTACAGGCTTGTTATGTCCAAATGTCAAAGCCCTCTGTCCCCGCGTCTAATAGGCTTCTTCTCGTCTCTAATTCGGCCCGATCCGACTTTGTTTCTCCTGATTGACTCCAACCTTTTATCAACCTCTGAGAGTGTTTGCATTAAAGGCACACGTAATAAGCGCCAGCAATCCCAAGAGCGCATAAAAGCTCCCGTAAGGGTCAGAGGCGCCGCGACCGGGGTCGCGTTGAAGCACGTCAGCCAATCGCGTCGGAGCGGCCTCGACAGCGGTGCTGTTAAAAGGTCAAGTTCACGGCGCGGCGGGGCCAAGTGGCTGTGAGTGTGTGAAGGCTAGAGCCGCGCGCTGGAGCACCTCTCCACCTCCTTGGCTCCCCTGTCCTCCCCACACGTCCCAAGAGCCGCTGAACCCCCCCCCCCCCCCCCCCGTCAGTCGCCACCCCTCCAACAGCAAATCAAGTTTTCAGATTTCCAGCAAGCGGCCCGGCACATTAACCAGGGCCCCGCCGGCGACTCTCCAAAACACCCAATTTAGTCTGTCTCCCACTTCATTGTGGAAAGTGCGAGTGAGCACTGACTTTTGACATAAACGCCGAATCAAGCCGACGGCGGGATGAGTGCACGCTGAGTGCCACAGACGGCCGGCTCCTCCGCTCCCCGAATGTTTTCTACGGCCTGATAACTAACCTGATGAATTAAACACAACGTGAGCCGAAAGCACGCGCATCAATGATTCTGCCCGTCCCTGATCCAACAGACATAGCTTTAGTTTAACCGCAAACGCCCAAAAGCTGCCTGCAATACAGCGCACGTTTGATTTAGACGTAAGTTCAGTTCTGAGGGATTGGAGCCCCAAAAGCACCACAATGTTCCGTCTTAAAGACAGAGGTGGTGAAGGGAGAGGGATTTCCTTTTTTTTGCCCTTGGCTTTGCTGAACACGCAGCTCCTTATGGACGATGGAAGGTTCGCTCCTTTTGGGTGTGTGTGTGTGTGTGTGTGGCACCTGTCCGGAGGCTGCCGGGCAGAGATAGTCCAAACGCTGAGCAGAGCACGTTAGCTGGTTTACCAGGAGAGCTTAGGCTTTCGTTTGATCGGGGACCCCCGCGTGCGTTGGTTTGGGAGCAGACGTGGGACGGCCTCTTTGTGCCCGGGACACTGTGCCTCACAATGGAAGCTGAGGGGAAGACTGGAGTGTGTGGTGTGTTTGATTGCCTAGCAGACGTTTTTATTCCTGGCCTCTCTCTGCTCTGTTCCTCCTCAGCTATGGACTTCATCAGCCAGGAGAGAGGAGAGATGATCATGCTGTATGACCTGTTCTTCGCCTTCCTGCAGACAGGCCGCTACCGTGAAGCCCGAAAGATCATTGAGGTAAGCTCACATAGGCACATGCCCAAGAGCACTGAACCGCAGATTTAGCATCTTCAGCTAACATCTATGAGTTGGAGGATAGAACAATTATGAAGAATTGGGCAGAAGGGTCATGAGAAGGTCTGCTGGGGTCAAAGCGTCTGTCAGGAAGAATGCAAAGTACTAAAAGCTCTTCAGACTGTAACCATGATAAGATGCTTCACATTAAAAACTACATTTGAAATAACATTATATCTTTTTTCTAATCCTGTTTGAGAGCAGACATTTCAAATAAAAGGACAACTGGCAAATGAACCATAAGTCTAAACGTCCCCGATGAGTGAACTCAGTCCATCATTGAGAAAATTGGATCCTTTTATTTACTGTCCTCAAGGCCATGAGCAGAATATGTTGAATGCGCTTCTTTTGATGGAGATTTTTTGCTTTGTCTGACATCAAGCATCAATAGAAACACGTTTCTCCTGTCATTCTGAATCTGCCCCATGGAAAAAGCTCTGCTCTCATCCACCTTAGCCCGAGGCCTGCAGGACACACAGGAGGAATTGCCATCCTCTTTTTGTTATTGTTTCTAATCTGACCTCAATATTTCCATGAATATTTATTTATATCTTTGCCATCATAAGTCCTGCTTTAAGCTCCGTAGATTAGTGTGAGAAAAACGGAGGAGCAGAGCGGGCGGTTAAGACGCGATTTTCACATGGATAAAACCAGAGGCAGCAGCACAGAAACAGGCTGATGAGCAGATGAAAAGAGGGATGAGCCTGACATCAGAGGAGGGAAGACAAGGCCATTATGTTGTATGATCAGGATGAGAACAAAACAGGGGAAGGAGTATCTGAGCTGGCACCGACATCCCTCCACCTCCTGTCCTGGTGTGCACTGAAAGAGGGATTTACCCCTCATGAGGATTCAAAACCTCTTAAATATTATCAACATGTTATTGTGGCTCTTGTTCCCTTCCTGCTGGATTGTCTGGCTGTTATCCGACTTACAATAGTCATCTACATGCCACTGATGTGTGAGACCATCCATGTTGTGTAAATCGACTTGATGCTCTGCTGATGTAGTCATGGTTTGGATCCTATTGAACTGATGGAGAGCTTAGTGTTCATTTTATTATGAATGCCACAAAAGAGTTGCTATTAACAATTCAGCATGTCTTTTTCATGCTCTTCCTCATTTGAACATCAATAAGAGAACAATGCAGTTTTCTCAAATCACCAGAGATGTTATCTCTTATATCCCTTCATATAAGCTCCCAATAAAAGACTTATAATTCAGGATATTAAACTCTGAGTAATGCAACTCACTTTACTTGTTGGACTTGTTTTCATGTTTAAGACATGACATCGTATCATTTAAGCCTCTTCATCACATGATGAGCACACAAGCAGACTTATTTCTGACTGATTATTGAAATAGAAATATGACGTAAAGGTTGACTAAGATCTCTTGTATGGGTTTCAGATTTTGAAATTGTTTTCTCTTTTGGAGTAAAAAAAGAAAACAACTCACCTGACTTAACCTGTGTAGATTTTTAGAAAAGTTTCCCAGTAGAAAGTTCCCATCTGAACTCTGTGAACACACGTGCATTACATTTAAAGTCGAGCTCAGACGACTACAATAGAATCATATCTCTTATTGCTTAAATATGCATACTTACACACTCGTTCAGACGCACAAATACTTTTCCCTCTGTGAGAGCGTCAAGTGGTCCAGAGTGGTATCTCTCTTTAGGCTCTGTTTGGTATAATTGGCAGCTGATTAATCACAGCTAATTAAATGTAATGATAGAGAAAGGTGGCCAATTTTGAGCTAAATGGTCATCGTTAGGTAGGGGATTGTCAGGTGGCCAGGCTTATTATTGAAGCATGCGTGTGTGCGTGTGTGTGTGTGCGATGGTCAAGGTTAGGCAGTATTGCTAAAGAGTGGTGGGCCATTATGTGTTTTTTTTTGTTAGGGAGAGGGGTTTTGGGCATGTGCGTAGGGGGTGGGGGGGGGGCTGAGTGGCCGGATGATTAGTGGAATTGGAACATTAGGAATTGAGATGGCAGGGGTTTGTTAAGTGGAGGTGAGGCGGGGTCGGCTTTAGCTCTTCCTTTTTTCTGTGAATTTATGCGAGGATCGCGGAGAAACATGTAAAGATGTTTTAGCACCCAAAGGTCAAAGGTGACGCCAAAACCCTGTGTGACTCTGAGGGCCGTTCTGATAATCTGACCTGCTTGACTTTTTTTGTTTTGCTTTTATCTCTCACTGAAAAGTGATTTTTGCTGGGTTATTTATTTATTTTTTCCTTTATTTGATTCTCATTTGAATTCTTCTGATCTATGTGTGTGTGTTTTGTGTGTGTGTGTGTGTGTGGGTGTGTGGGTGTGTGGTGGCCACGTTCCATCCTATTTTTGAGGATTTTGGTTTTCGGCCCAGATTAGGGAGATTTGCTGTGACTGAATCAAAACCCCAAACACATTTGTGTGTGTGCGTGTTTGCGAGTAGTTGTGCAGCTTTGAGCCCTCAAGACTTTTCCAAGTAAAAAGGAATCGGAGGCAGAAAAAAAATAAAAAAACGATGGAGCACTTGCACAGGGCCTTAGTCTCTAAGAAGATTAGACAGACTGAGAGCTACACATTTTAATTTGTCCCTTTGGCTGCTTGGGTAAGAACATAATGCCTTTGCCTGGGACGGCTAGATGGATGAAGAGGCAGGGGAAAAGACTGAAGAGGAGCGGGAGAGATTTGGAGGAAGAGGAAGGGATTGGAAGATGTGGGGATTGAGAGAGGAAAGGATGACGACAGTCCGGCACGGTCAGAAAAAAGGGGTCTCTCTTGCCTTGTCCTCCTCCTCACAGCATGACAGGCACCCATCAAAGAGGCCAGTAAGGATTGAGTGGCGCTGATCCTCGTTGAGATTAACTCCCAGTCAGATAACTCTGTGGCCCCACTTTTTTTTTTTCCTTAGCCAGATTACCACAAAGAGAAGAAGAGTGAAATTTCTCAACCCCCGGTCATATTCAGATTGTATCAAAGCCCCCCCAAGAGACAGATGAAATCCTGATCACAGCTTTTTCTTGATAATAATCATCTCTGAACTGCACATATCGGGCTAAATCAGGGCTACATGAGCCTGCAGATCAATCTATGTCAGCCCGCACTGACGGCACAAATACTCTGCTTATCTGCGTATCATTGGTGTCCTAAAAGTAAAAACAAATCTCTGGAAAATGGAAGACTAAGCTGCAGGGACCTCAGTGCGGGAGCATTTTATTATTTTTTTTTCCAAGATTTTTTGGCTCTAGTGGCCTTTAATGACAGTAGCTTGACAGGAAAGGGGGCAGAGATAGAGAGGGGGAGACCTGCGGGAAAGGGCCATGAGCCGGATTCGAACCCAGGCCACCCGCTTGCGAGCAAAGGCTCTGTATATGGGCCGCCCGCTCTAACCATTAGGCTACGGCTGCGGCCCAAGTGCGGGAGCATTTTAAAGCTCCTTTGTGTTTTAGCGAGGCCTGCAAGCGTTTTCTTACACTGCTGCCGGCCTGTTGTTTGATTAACGGTTGCTCTAATGGAGTCCGGAAGAGAAGCCTCCGTTTTTCTCCCTGTGGTCGCAGACCCTCTGTCGGTTTGTTAATGAGGAGCATTTTTTGTCGTGTCACACCAACTGTGTGCGTCTGTGGGAGCTGTGCTCAGTGCAGTTTTCGATAGGCTGTCCTCTGGTTCAGGCAAGCCTTGTTCAAACACTCTGAAGTTTAATTTCACACCTCTAAAGCGCCTAAACAGAGTGAAGAAACCTTTTTATTATGTTTCATGCAAGCTGTGAGGATTTCTCTCCTACAGGCAATTACTGGTATAATCAAAAATGCCTAATGTTTTAAACTATGATGATGTAAGCATCCCAAAAACAGACATAGATATCACTAGATGAGATGCAGCGATAAAGAAAATTTAACATTTGCAGAATTATCTCAGTAAAATACAAAACATGAGTCACAGATTCCCTGAGAGGAAACAAACCTGGAAAAAGAGAAGGGATAAATTGGACAAATATTTCCAGGACCTATTATTTCACAATCTACCAGTGGCTTCATCAATTTCAGGGGAAAAGGGCTCCTTTTTGTTGGTGCTGTCATGGAATGAAGCTGTATTATCTTTTTTTTTCTTCTTTTTAGACCCCTGGGCTGAGGGCAAAGCCTGGACGCCTGCAATGGTTCGCCGACAAATGCATTTACAACAACAGGGTAACACAACCACGGGTCCCACTCAAACACAAACGAACAGCATGAGTAAAGAACTGAGAGCAAAGAAAGTGGCCACACTTTGACTGATACGGTGTTTGTGGGTAGATGGAGCCCCTGGAGCAGATGGTGGACATGACGGCCAAGCTTTTCGAGTGCGATAGGGACGAGATGTACAGCTACATCCTCAAGCTCTGCAGTGAGTATCTACCTTCCGTTTACCCGTTTCCTCTAATTAATTCTGCCTCAGCTTGTCCTGCCGACCTCCGGTTGTTCATGTGACCTCCCCGCGTTCTCCCGGGTTTCTCTGCGTGAGCGAGCGGAATCGGTCCAAAGTAAGAAGAAGAAGACATGTTTTGATTGCCGCACGGCAAACTGATAACAGCCGTGATTGGAGTGTTAGAGCTGATTGTCAGGCCATTACCTCCAGCTCCCTGCAAACCCGCGCGCCCGTCGGTGTGTTTGCTAAATTACAGCATAGTTGAGGGTCAGTCAGTTGATCAGATTAAAGCTTTGATTGCTTTCTCTCAGCATGGAGTGCTTGGTCAGAAATTGCTCTTTGGTGCAGGCTTGTGGGTGAGCTGACTGTTCAGCACAAAGGTGTGTGTGTGTGTGTGTGTGTGTGATTGTGTGTGTGCGCGCTATGTCTTTACGACAAATTAAAAGCCTTTTCTCATTTCCGGCTGTTTTCTTTCCGTTTTCAGAGGAGACCAACGACTTCAAGAAAGCAGACGCCATTTGGACAAAAATGCAAGAGGAGAATGTGATTCCCAGGGAGAGAACTCTGCGTTTGCTGGCGGATATTCTGAAGAACAATGGCCAGGATGTGCCCTTTGATGTGCCCGAGGTAAAAACCGCAGCTCTCTAAGAGGCGTTTCTTAATGAGGCCGATTGCTTCCTAACATACATAGGCCTAACATAAGCACAGTATTGATGCAAAGATGAGAAGTAATTACACAGCATGACTGTAAATGCACATCTTCACTGTAATCTTTCCATTAATGCCCACGTGCTCTGTTGACTAGCATCACTGGTGATAAGAAAAAAGTAAGAGGTATGAGTGTTTGATAAACTGCTTGCAGATAATTGTAGCGACAGGCACACATTCATATTGGAGGCCACAGTCTGGAGTTCTGCGCTGCGTGGGGGTACACTGGTGTGTAATATCATGTGCATGGTGTGTGTGGAGCTCACACACAGCGCGTCTTCATATTTGGATGAGCGAATAAAAGCCAAATAAAAACTGAAGCCGCTCTCCACCTTTCATTGCACGATGGTCTTATCGCCACTTACGTTTACTCTGATGATACTACAAGTTTTTTTTTGTTTTTTTTTTGTTTTTCTGAATTAAAACTGTTGCTCGCCGAATAGATTAACCAAAGAGCGAGTTGACCCTGGCCCCAGATTCTCTGAGCTCGCGGCCCCCCCTCCCCAAAAAACGAAAAAACCTCTGCAAACTGTTTATCAGCATCCCTCCACAAAGCCCCCCACTCCGCTCCACTTTAAGCCCCTGTTCATTACATGCAGAGCAAACAGGATTGGGGCTCTGATCTGAAGTGTAGTCAATCAGACTGGCTGGCTGGTGAAAGGAATTACAGCTTGATCTGTATAAATCTGTAATGCCTGACTAATTTAGCCAGCTGCTAAATGCCACCATATGGCTGTTGCCTGATGCTCAGCTGGACCGAAATTAAGCGAGAGTTAGATTTTCTTTTCTCTCTTTTTTTCCCCTCTCTCTCAGCAGTGTAATTACTGTAAAGATGAAGGAAAGTCTTCTGTTTTGCTTTAGTTGGTTCTGAACCCTCCTCCTCCAATGCAGCCTTCGGTTTGCATGCTCCAAAGGCATGATGAGACAGGAAGTGATTGCTGTTGCCTGAAGCAACGGACTTGGTGACCCCAGGGGCTCTTCAGTTGACGACCCCCCACCCCCACCCCCAAACCCCAGAATACACAATCTCTAGCACACACACTTTTCCTTTACCCCTGCGGTGCCAGACCTAATTTGCCCCCAGCCAACACAGCTTAACCCCCTCCCCCGGCTGCTTCACGGGTGACCGAGCATCGCCGGGCCCTCGCTCTGGCCGCCCAGCCTCATCGCGCCGAGGCCGGGTGGTGGATAGGCGAACGCATCCACCGGCCAGCACGCCTTCAGGCCGGATTCAGCAGCGTTTGGATGGAAACATCCCGCCGAGGTTTCAGCATCGCTCTCTGTGCGTTTCATTCGCAGACCTGGTACGCAAAAGCCGCCACCACGCAGCCAGCCAAGTCCCCAGCGGCCCCCCCGACAGCAGTAGGTGGGGCTGATTACCAGGACCGTCTGGTGGCCCTCTGTAAGAAGGGCAAAGCGAAAGGTAAGCAGCAGGAGGTCCCTGTGTTGTTGTCCTACATGAGACGGAGCTGCTCTTAAATCCTTGATCTGTGCGAGACGTCTGAGGAGTTACAGTCCACGAAACGTGTCTCATTAACTGGCATTACTGGAAATTTCACACCGAAATAGAGGCGTTTCGGTGTTTTGCAATCTGTCATAGTAAAGAAGAAATAAAGAATTTAGCCTCCAAATGCCAGTGAACACTTTATTAATAAAGATGCCTTTGGACAGTGCTCCCCTCTGACTATAAATAAAGAATAAATTACTCTGATTCTCCAGCTGCATAAATGAAGACAAAGGCATATGATGGCTCTCTGATAATGACTCAGTTGCAGTTTATTAGGCAACTGTTGCTCTCAATGTTGAAGTAACATCATTTTTTAGGTCATCCTTTGTTCTAAAGTCAGAAAGGTGTCTGATAGGAGGACCTCCTCAACTGTTTGACCATTAGTGATGCAGCTGTTTGAGGATTCTGAAGGTCCACGGCTGCACCTACTAATTCGCCTTAATATTAGGTTAAACTCAAATTCTTCATCATGCCCACCTTTTCTTTTATCCTTCTTCTCGTTTCTGCAGAAGCCCTCGGGGTGCTCAAGGAAGCAGAAAAAAGGGGCGTGGCTCTAAACCCGTCCCCTTACGACCAGCTGATCCGTGCACTGTTGGCTGAGGGAGCCATTGAGGATGCGTTTGTGGTCAAGGGAATGTAGGTGTCATATCATTCATCATTTTCATTCTGAAGCAAATATCAGCTCCCAAAAGCAGAGAGAGAGAGAAATACCGGCTGTTACAAAGACAGACAGTGAGCGAAGAAAGTCCAGAAAAAGCACATGGGAGCTCCTGTCTCAGTCGACTAGCTACATCCCTCCCCATAAAACATGTGTAGGGTGATTTATTTATTTATATATTTATTTATTAAGCTATCTGATCACCAGATGTTGCTCCCTGGAGAAGCGTGAGCAGCTGAATACCTACAGCCGATCCACTTTAGGGCTTTTATAGATTTAGAATTTCATGAAGCCCGTCTGTTAATAAATGTGAGGCGTCAGTACAGATGACTCACCGTTGATTCTCATCTGAAAATCTGACATGTAGCGGAGGTAATGCTCTGCTGCTTTCCCGTCATCTTGGGTTGGTTTCAGCCGAGGTCACTTCAGGCTGAAGCCGCAGCTCCGCAGCAGACAGCAGGATTATCAGCCGATTGTGTGTTAACATACTCGACCCTGCTGGGTATGAACAATGGCTCATATTAAGTCCTAAAATACACACTCGGATGTTCAGATTAGTTTGGGCTTTCCGGGAAGCGGGATGACTTTGTGCAGAAACATCAATCTTCCTCCAATTAGTAATGTATCGTGTGTAGCTGTGTGACCGGGGCCACGCCGGGGCCGGCGCCCGGAGACAAAGGCACGCACCAAGATATTACAGAGCCGGGCTTAGCACAGAGCGGATCTTCTCCGGTGTTTTGTGTTTTTTTTTTTTTTTACATTATCTCTCGCTTTGTTTTCGTCGCCTTTTGTCCCTCTTTTACATCGCTTTCTTTCTGCAGAGGAAAACACCGACGCGCAGAGATAATAACATAATGGCATAAACTGGGCAAGGAGTTGCAGCGACTTAAGTGTACAAAAGAAAAAAACATCCATTACACCATCAGTCTCTTCCCTCTTTTCTGCTCACGACATGACTCAAATCTTTTTTCCTTTTTCTTCTTCTTTTTTTTTTCTGTTCCGAGAACAATCATATCAATTTTAGACCCCGTGTTTCAACGAGCACAAGGCAGTGCGGACGATAACCCGTCTCCAGTCTGCGTTTGAATTGGTTTATGGCATCCCCGCCTGGATAAAAGCTTAGTTTATCTGTGCTCTTAATGAGAAGTGAAATGAGCTGAGAAGAGAGTCGCGGAAAGATGGAAATGGCAAGGAAAGGATGGAGATAAAAAGGGCTAAATAGGAAAAAAAGGAGCGAACGAGCGGAGGAGGGCTAGATTTAATCACGTATGGGGATAATGAAGGCGCTATAGGCATTAATTCCCCACGCATGTGGATGTGTGTTTGTTTTTGGGTAATCTGTACTGAATTGAGCAGCGGGGTGCTTATGGTGAGATTAAGGGATTGAGAGAGGGAGAGAGAGGATGTCGAGAGAGGAAAAGGTGAAAAAGGAATGCAGTGGCTAGAGCGCTTCAAAAGAAGAGCGCAGGTGATCGAGTCGCCCTCCAGAGATTTTCTCCCACTCGATAAGAATTCCTCTGACCCCGGTCTCCCGCTACTCGGTCTCAGCAATCAGCCGGCGACCCTGTTACTGCCCCAATCTTTGGCGTGACCCTGTCACAGCAGCTGCCGGATGCCGCTTGGCCTGGTGTCGCCGTGGTGATAAGGATTGCCTGCCTGATGCTCAATTGAGCGAAGGGGATTAATCTGGTTGCAGGGCTATAATAATAAACAAGGAAAAGAGGCAGGAGGCAAGTTTGATTGAGGTTTTAGTGGCAAAGAAATGAAAAGGAGGGCGCCTGAAAGGGATGGCAAATATATATAGGAAGCGAGGGAAGGAGGAGGCGACCAGGAGCAGGCTTCCAAACTGCTACCTTCAGCTTCCAACCCTCCACGTCCAGAAACGCCAAAGACAGAAAACAAGGGAACCCAGCAGGAGGAACTGCCACAGATACGGGGACATCAATCAGCTGCTTGATGTCTGTATTATTTTCAGGTCAGAGCAGGCGCTTTGCGAGAGGCTCAGACTTGCCGCCAATCAGATTTATTTCCATTGTCTTCTTTGTCTTACGCGTTTCATGTTTTATCCCCTCCATCTCTGCAGAGTCTAATGCTTTTCCAAATGTGATGCCTCATAATGTCACAGAATTCAGAGCTTAAGATGCCACATAGATGGCTCAGTCATTGCAGATTATAAAGATTTCCTCTTAATGGTGCACTATAGTATCAGCTTTAAAGTTGGAAATAATGGACTTTCTTGTGGCATCTCTAATACGTGGATAAAATCTATCGTGTGCATGATCTTATATCAAAATATCACAATCTGAAGAGATACTTTTTTTTTCATTTTTATAGACACAGCCCTTCCAACATCGGATTACACGATGCACAAATAAAAACCTCCAGCTACAAACGGGCTACATGAGCAATAACAGACCGCCGACAAGCCTTTATTGTTTTCCATTAGTTGTTCAGATTATCTGGGAGTGAAATTGCGTGTTTTCAGGAAACAGTTAAAAAATAATGAGTCAGATGAAAATATTTGTCTGTTTTCGACTCACTTTACTGAATTAAATACTTGAAAAATAGTACCAGAGCAGGTTGTTTATGCAAAAGTCCTCCACGGTCGACATTAATGTGAAGGATTTCCTCACTTTGTTTTGCAGCTCAACCCAGATGCCCAGGAAACCTCATTCTCTATTAGTGGCTGATCTATAGCTGTTTTTTGTTTTGTTTGACCTGTAAAAAACAACTGTTTTTAGAAAAACAAAACACATTTCTCTAAAGATGATACCTAAAACCTATTTCATCTTCCCCTCAGCGCTGAGTCTCGAGTGCCCGGCTTCAAGCTGAGCGACATCGCCAACAATTTGCTCATCATCTCCTACAGCAAGAAAGGCCAGGTCAAAGGTTAGCGTCGGAAATGTGCCCAAAAGCCACACGTGCAGTCCTTTATGGTCCTAACGCACACGCGTCTTATTCTCCTTTACAGATGCTCTAGAGAATCTGAAGTCTATGATCCAGGTGGATCACGTGCCCTCAAACCTTGCCATCACCCGACTGGTTCAGGCCCTGGGGAGCATCGGCGATACCACTGGCATTCAGGAGGTGGAGTCCCTAATAAAGAGCCTCGGCACAACCCTCAGCCTGTCCAGCATGGTGTTCATCAACAACACAGTCCTTGCACACATCAAAAAGTAAGGCCAGATTCATATGTGATTGAAAGATTTCTGTCTTGTCTGACTTTACAATTGTCAGATTTTCTATAAAAACTGATTTCTAAGAGCCAGAGAGATTTTCATCATACAAACAGCCCCTTTAAGCCTCTCTAGTTACTTTGAGGGGAGTGTGCTACGGACACACACCAAACGGCAAAATAGACTATTGCAACCAAGCAGAGCAGCAGGCCACATGTACAAAAACACTACAGTGTGTTTTTATTCTATTGTGTAAACACTCTTGGACAGATATAATGATTTAATGCAACGCCAGCAGTGTGACAAGATCCAGACTGACACGCTCTTACGGTAAAAGCTTACAGGGTGAGTGAGGCTCTGCAAACAAACAGGAAACACAGGCATAATAGGATTATTTATGCACTGCTTTTAATGCCGTGCAAATACCCATCCTCCATGGCCGCTCACATAAGTGGGGACAAACTAAGGCATCAAAGTTTCATCGTGCCACCTGCCACATTAGCGCCATCCCCGTAGCAACGTGGAAGGGACGGCAGGAAGTGGGAAATAGCAGCCTCCACGCCCGATTGGCCACCGCCTCTCCAGCCTGTCAGCCTGAACCCTGACCTCCGGGTGCTGCAGTGTGAGCCTCCCTGACACGTGCCTCCCCTCTGTATGTGAGTCAAGCTGACTGCTTAAGAGCTGCGGCGGCAAAGCGGGCGGGCCCGGAGAGCGGAGCGGCGCATTTAGAGGGGCCCCGCGCTGAATTATTCAGACGCTCCCAGTCGCAACAATCAGCACAGATATGTTCCCCCTACCTCTGGACACACACGTACACACCCGCCCGGCTTTGTTAAAGATTCATGATGACGGACGGCGGGGAGAGAGCGGGAAGCGCTGGCCCTGAGCTGGGCGCGCCGGGTTGAGTCGTTTTAGTTGTGTTGTGCTTCAGAGTGCAGTCTTTTGTCGAACATTTCACACCACGAGTGAGAATACGAGCTGGTCTGCACCCAGAGGAGAGGGGGGGGGGGGGGGGGGGGGGGGTGTACCACCGTACTCTAAACGGTGGTGCACATGAACATGTCCCAAGTTTAGTTAATATGTAACAATGAAACTTTTATTGTTCACTTTTGGTATTTAATACGTTTTTAACCAATCTATTGAGAATAAAACCCAGGTTTGCGGACCTGAAAATCATCGACGTGTTCACATTTTATACCGAAACAGACCTGTTTTCACACATTAAGGCAACTTGAGAGCGAACAAACTACTTGTTAAGTAAACGGATCCCACCTTCTCTCCTCAGCGGGCAGGTGGACACAGCCGTAGAGCTGCTGGACGGACTGTACACGAGTCCGGACAGCACAAGCCCCAGCATGTCCTTCGTCTTCAGAAAGGTCCTGGAGTCCGGCGACGACAAAGTCCTAGACAAACGTAAGTCACGCCACCGCGCGTCCTCGGTCGAGCCGACCGCGGCGCAGATTCACCGACCCGTGCGTGTCCTGTTGCAGTAAGTGTGATGGCCGAGCGGCTGGCCAACCACTTCGCCTGCTACCGGCCGGCCTCGGACCTCTTCCTCCAGCTGCTGGATGTCGACAAAGTGGAGGACGCCAAATTCATGCTGGCTGTGAGTATCTCTACGTGTGAGAGCCAAAACATTTATCGCGTGTCCCTCACAGATCTGTTGGTAAATGGTGTCATAAGGTATGTTTTAACATCTGTTTCCTGGTGTCCGGGATCTGGTTCATCTGCCGCAGGATTTTTGGGAACGTGTGTGTGTGACTTTCTTTTGTGGCCCAGAGAAACTAAGATAAGACATCAATTTGAGATATTAACTAGTTATTATGCAAATGGCGACAGATGCATTACCCTTATCATCGCTATTTAAACAGGAAATGAAGGAATCCATGGCTGAGCCGTCATATTGAGCTTCTCATCTTGGCTTTTGTAAACGTGAGCTTACACACTTCCTCTCAATGAATCTGAGGGTGTGTTTGTTGCCAAACACTGGTGTGTTTCTCAGTTTCAAGTGATCGAGTGCAGATTCCACCGTTCCGGCTGAGTACGAAATATTTAATTCAGTTTTTTTTTTTATGTTATCCGGAGAATTTTTGTCTGCCCCGCATGTGGTGGCTACATTTTAAATGATATCAAAGAATTTCAAATGTCCTCCTCCCCCCGCTCACAAAAAGCCAACATGGGACCCGGTGATGAGTTTAGTCCATCACGTCTCCCAGTTGCATTTGTCCGGTTGTCAGCCCCCCCGGTGACGGCTGAGCCGCTCCTCCGCCGGAGTTGTTGACTTATTTATCCCTGCCCTCGCATTTTAAGTCAGAAAAGGCTCTACCCACATTCCACCCACTGGCCCCGGTGGTCTGGAATTGGCCGCCCACTACTTCACTTATTTAACACAGTTTGTAAATTACAGCTCAATGGCTTTGCATTAAGCCCGGGGACATGAATATGTCGCAATTAGACGGGTGAGAGACGGGAGGGACGGGGGAGAGCGCCAGGCCGCATAAGAGATGAAGAAAAGTCCCTGAAAGGATACAAACCGTCAAATGAGGGTGTTGCTTCCCCCCGTCTGACGATGGTGCTTCACTTAGCGATCGCCCCATCTCAGAGCTCACTTACACAGACGCCAAATATGGCGTTATTAAATCCATGACTTTTTAAACATGAACCCTAGACGTCTGAATTTTTAGGTCAGTGCCTGTCCCTCACCGTGTCATGTCTCACCGTTTGCCCTCGTCCTCTTGGATTCAGATCAGCTTACTGCATCTGTGCAGCAGCAGTGGAGTCCACAATATTTCAAGACATAGGAAGTGGAATACTAATTTTTGGAATGCTGTTATTTACCAGTGAGGTCACTTTTTTCTGTTTGTTTTTATAGCGGCTGGTTATCCCTGGCCAGAAAGTGAAACTGGAATATGCAAAGACAGCCGACCCCCCCCACCCCCCCGTGCCCCATATCTGCCCGACATCCTGAGTGATTGCCCCTCTCAATCATTTAACGGGGATGTCTGACAAACTCGCTTGTTAATGAACTGGCGTTTTACCCACTACTCCCGTCTTTATAATTATTTAATCACCAACTCAGTTTATATATATTTATTGAATATATTTCTGTATTTTTAAAGTTATGATACCCCCCCTCCCCATTACAACCTGAAGAACTTGGAACAGGATTCAGAATAAAGTCACACTTAACGGCTTCAACTAGTCAAACATGACGATTTTAATCTCACCATATTATTACTTTTCAGACATTTTATATAGAAATCCATGAATGAATTACATGTAATAATGTCAAAACTGAAGTGATTGACCATCTCTTGGCATGATCGGAAACATTTAGAATGAGAAACTTCACTCACGGACACCTCACACTTTGGACTGTCCTTCTATTTGCCTTTTAGTTCAATTTTGACTTTAAACTTTTTTGCTTTTTAGTAGTTTTTTTTTTTTTTGACCTGAGTCACTGGAGGGAAGCAGCCCGACTCCTCCATCCCATCATGAGCAAAGCCCCCCCCCCCAAAAAAAAACTCCGAAAAGCTTTTAAGTAGGCGAGCAGACTATAATCATGACAAGGCTATCAAGAGAGAGGGAGGTGAGCTCGGTTTGGGAGCGAAAGGGATGAAGTCAAGTCATTAAGAAGCGAAACTGCTGCCGGGCGAGCGCTTAACGCCCTGGTTTACGGGGATGTGCGTGCGTGCGCGCCGGGACGGCTCGGTCGGGAAAAGCAGGAGGCATTCCCTGGGCATGCCAGGCTTTTAAGCGGTGTGTAAGGAGCAGGGGAGACGGAGGGGCCGCTCGGCTGTGGGCTGTGGTGTCGCCGTTGGGAGTGCTGGATGCGGGGAGGCGGGGGGGGG
>JABUIW010000010.1:13684413-13748995 GCA_013363375.1 Menidia beryllina | reverse complement strand
AGAGGGGTTAAATGAGTGGGTTCGTGGAAATTAATCACATCCAGTCTTTCTGTTCCCTCCTTCTTTTCTTCCCTGTTTAATGCTCATCTTTTTACGTCCTGCGGCCGGTTTTAAGTTGAAGCTGTCAGGAGGCCGGCGTGATGAGCGGCCCGGGCTCAGCCCACACTCACATCCCCACCGAGTCGTAGGAATGGCCTTTAGTGTGACTAAGTGATGATAATTATACTTTCTGATGAGAAAAGTGCTGTACATTTAAATTCACAAAGAAACGAGCAGTTATTAGATCCATAATTATCCTTTAACCTGAGCGCAACCCTGAGTGTACGTGTGTTTGGATGAATGTGTGGGTGTGCTGGAGTGCATGCGAGTTTATATACTGCACCTGCATGAAGAGCAGAGGTTGGAGAGACATCTTGAGCTAGAAAAAAAACAAAACGGGAAAGTTTAAAGGAAACGCTGTAATCTCTCACACTTTTGTGTCGTGTGTTTTTTTTTTTTTCTGGATGCAGCGCTGCAACGCTGTGGCAGAGCAGAGGGACGTGTTGCTGTCCTTCGTGGCTCAAAAGGCTCAGAGTCCCGGACAGGTAAAGTCGCACCACCGGCGTGGTTTTCATCAGCAGCCACAGACCGCAGCTTATTCCTGATTTGAAATATGAATGATTATCTTTTCACTTTGCAAAAGTGGCCTGGGTATGATGGGGATGATCAAGCTGCATCTGCACTCATCCTGGGCAGAAGCTGGGATTTTAGCCTTTAAAAAGGGATGCCCTCCATGTAAAAGGCACCTTTAGCTACCAGTGGTTTCTTATTGGCTGCTGATTGGCTGATTTGACTGAACTTGGTCACTTTTTAGTTCAGGATTTTCGGTGAGGGTCATCTTCTGGGAAAGTAGCTGTAGCTTGAACATAAATTTCCCAAAGAACCCAGTATTTGGGATTACTTTATGATTTAGATTGACGTGCCATTGGAAGAAAAAAATAAGTCTGTGGGGGGAAAATTCAAAAGAGTTCTTTTAGGAATGCAGACCCGAGTAATTTAGACAAAGAATATCCCAAATGCAAATTTGATATTTGAGAAAACGTGCAAAACATCCAGAAAAACAGAGTTTTGTTTTGCATTTTTCAGCAACCGCAGTCCTCTCTTTGCTTTTCCCACCTTTCAGAAATGTGCCACTGTGATATAAACCTTAAAAGAGAGGCTAATTTTGATTTGAATGGTTCCCGGGCTTCAAAACCTTCAGCACTGAAATCACAGCAGGACTCCACGTCCAAAAAAAAAACCAAAAGAAAAGAAAGTCCTCTTATGTTTGTGTGCAGATTGGGAAGATCAAGAACCTGCTGAGCCTGATTCCAGACTTTGCGGAGAAGGAGGTGGTGTACGCGTACCTGATGAAGTGTCACGGTGAGGCACGCGCGCGCTCCCCGGGCTGGAGCGGCGCCGGCCGGCTCACTGGCCTGTGGCTAAGTCAGCATTAACGGACGCATTAACAATGCATCAGGTCAAGCAGAGTGCAGGCGTCCGGGGTTAGAAGAACACATGTCCTCTAATGAGTCGGCTGTCCTGGCTAGCCTGGCGTGCTAATCTCAACACGACCCGCCACTCAGCGTTTTAGTTCACACATTTTCCCTCCTGTTTCTTTTACGCTCCATCTTTTTACTCCTGTCTCTACATTTTCTTTCCCAGTGCTTCCCCCCGCTCTTTTTGCTTTCACTTGTCGCACCACTGATGTAAAACTTAGTCGTAGTTGGTCAGCAAGGGAGCCAGAGGGGAAGAAATTAGTTTTCCATATCTTTTTTTCTACTTTTTTTTTGCCTAGTTACCTCTTTTTCATGTAAGTGTTGCAGGTTTCCAAAGAGTTTATTCACTTTTAATGTCAGATT
Organism: Menidia beryllina; assembly: GCA_013363375.1. Classification (NCBI taxonomy): domain Eukaryota; kingdom Metazoa; phylum Chordata; class Actinopteri; order Atheriniformes; family Atherinopsidae; genus Menidia; species Menidia beryllina. The sequence goes on along the minus strand of JABUIW010000010.1, from coordinate 13,747,115 downwards.
TGTTTCTCTGAAGAGGGATTAAGAAACATGAAGGCTACAAATTTTGTCATTTTATTGGACTCAATCTCTTAAAGTGAGTTTTATCCAGGCATTCTAACCGCATCTCTTGCAAATAAGCGTTTTCACATTCACCTTTCATCTATTTCTACATTCATCTTTTTTTGTGTTATCTTCGTTATTTGACAACAGTTGGAAATAATTTAGTATATACTACTTTTCCCGTTACTTGCTAAGCACACAACCAGCATTATCTCAGAATTTAACAGAAGTCATTGTTCTGGAAAAAGATGGGATAAATACAAAGACTAGCCCGGTTTTGGCGTCGAGTTTCTTGGCTAAAGCATTGTGGAATCCCATGATTATCATTCATTGTCATTTGCTCGTTCTCGGTTTGCCTGTAAATTTCTGCATTGAAGCAATAATTGGCGTGTTTAACGTGTCATGTTTTCATCCCTCTCCCTGTCATCTGGCAGTTCTGGATAAGGACTTAACTTCTGCCAAGGCTCTGCATGAGCAGATGCAGAAGGAGGGACTCGCTGTCGACGAGCTGTCACTCAAACGGCTGGCTGCCCTTTACCGCGAAGCAGGAGAAGCCGCCCCCTTCACTGAGCCCCCAGTGAGTCACACACACACACGCACGGGAAGTGACGCACACCAGAACTCTTCAGAGCACGACAAGGCCCATCAAACAGCAACCAGAAGTGATCAAACTCCTATACTTTTGACACCTTGTTGGAAAATAGGCAGAACTCAGTTAACACATGTATAAGTATAAACCTTTTAGACAGGATGGGACAAAGGGATGCCTGGTCTTTTAATATTCGATCCAAGCCCCTTCTAAGTTATTTCTTATTAATATTAAGCAGCGACGGCCACGATCTTTTTGCTCCTCAGACGAAGCCTTAAGTGAAACTTTTGGATTCATAAGCTTTGGTTGCCCTCACACGGATTCAGGGCCGTTTGTCATCTCGTTTTCATGTAATTTCCCATTGCTCGCGTTTGGCAATTTGCCCTATAAATTTACAACACAGTGAAGTGTGTCGCTTTTTATCTGCAGCTTTCTTCTATGTAAACATAAAGAATGTGTTGACCAGTCTTGGAAAAGCGATATTCGATATGAATAGTTTTATTCCCTAAAGAATAAAAGTTAACAAAGAATGAACTACAGTTTGATTCCACTGAGAGGCTAGCATTACCTGCATTGGACACACACCTCTCCACGCTGCCTTCCGTGCATGCACATGAGCGCACATGTGCATGCACGTCCCACGGCGCCTAACCAGCACTGGCATTTGTCCGGCCAGTGTCCGAACGCATGCCACTGCGCGGTAATGCGAAGGAGCAGAGCCGCACAGGCCTGCAGCTAGTATCCCCCGGTTTAGCTCTGAGTGTGTGTGTGTGTGTTAGAAATTACACCCCCAGGACAGCGAGGACACGCGGTGCATTGGGTAAGCGAGATGGTGTCGCCGCGATAGCCTCGCTGCTTTTTTCAGGCCCAAAGTGTTTTTGAGCATTTCAGCACATTGAGCATTTTGTAAGCTTGATGTAGCTCTATTTTTGGCAGAGGACACACACTTGAGCAGACACACACACACACAAAGGCCTCTCAGCAGCTGCACTTTGAAGCGCTGTCCCCTCGAGTCAGGTGTAGACCAACTTTTACCTTCCCACCATCACCTGCAGGACCAAGATAGAAGGAGAGAGAGGGATGAAGGTAGAGAGGCTGCTGCATTATTCACCCCATGTCAGGTTAGCTAAGTGAGTGCTTTGGTTTTGTAAGCAGAGGAGAAAAAAAAAGAGAAGAGCTGCGAGGAAAGGCGAGTGGTCATGTCCAGAAGTTTCCACAAACGGGCAACGGCCTCTCCGCTCTGTCGCACTTGTCGCTCTTCCAAATACCAACTGTAGTCCCCCACCCACCCCCACCCCCACAAGGCCTTTGCGCCCGCTACTGGAGGGAGATGTTATAATTATAAACATGAGATTTCATTGTTCCTTTGAGTTTTGTGGAGAAAGCTGGGCCGATAGAACAACGGGAAAAATCTGGGGAGAAAACAGGGTTTAGTAATTAGGGCCGAGCCAAGCGTTTGAAACCGTGCCAGAAGCTCTCTCGCACTCCGCAGACATTTATCGGCATTAATTACGACATTAATAAGCAAACGCACAATGTAAAGAGCCGGCGTAATCTGCAGAAAAGCTCTCACCTTCTCCCCCCAAAAACACCCAACCAACACTTTGTCTGGATCAAAACACCGATTAATTAGCCCGAAACAGAGGAAAGAACGGAAGCGTGTGTTTGGGGAATGTGCTACAAATCCCTTATTTGTGTATTAATGGGGATTTAAAGATGAAACGAGACAACCTGGTTGGAGACTGGAGACTATTTAGACTGACCCAGGAGGGGCCCCAGTGCTGCTTACTTTTGGAAAGATGCAAGATAGACACACACGCACACACCGCTACAGACTCACTGCTGAGCGTGTTCACACTTTGTTTGAAGCCTTTTGGTTACTTAATAGTCTCTTTTTTTTTCCCATGTTTTTTCCAGGAATCATTTAAGTTTTATGCAGACAAGCTGAAGGAGAAAGCTGCTAAAGGCCAGGCTTGAAGAGTGAAGTCTCCCCTCACACCTCCATGCAAATCCCACTTACCTCTTTCTGTTTTTTATATTAAGTTGTCCAAGCTGAAATGTTGAGAATTGTCTTGTTACTGTTGGATCTTTAGACTCTGTCCACTGCAATGTCGCTAATTTCCATGAAGATGTTGAGAATGTACAGAAGTATTTATGCAAATAAATGATGATGGGTAACGACAACTCCGAGTTCTCCCCATTTATTTCAAATGTTATTAGTTGGATCTGAATATGTGGGGGTAACTATTAAAAATGTAGGATCACTTTTCATGATCAAGCTAATAAATTTACTGTTATTTCAAATTTTTTTGCCAGTACAAGAATATTTATCATAATGCTACAGATGAGCTTTAATAGAATAGAGACTATCTTTATAGAGGTACGTGTGAACCAGCTCTCATATTGGTTGTATTTTGAGAAAAGTTTTGTTTTTTTTCCAGATTAATGAGAAAATAAATGTGCATAGATTTTGGACCACCTTTTGACAGTGTTTTTGGTCAACCTTTGGATGTTCATCCTCCCTGAAAACCAAGATACTTGAGTTAAATGCCATATCACAGACAATGTAGAATTAATTGATTTTATGGACTGAAGAAGAAAGATGAGTTAGGCACAAAGGAAATGTTGCTCCTAAAGTTGTATATTTTGTATAAGGTGGTCTGAGAGTCTGAAATTGACACCACTGTAATGTACTCATTGTCCAACCAATAGCACAAATACACACATTTTAAATAGAATTTCAGTCAGTGATAACATTTAAAATGTTAGAATATTTTTCCTACTAACACAAAGTATGCAATATTACATCAGTATCATTCATCAAAATCCCCATAAAGCAACTGAAGTAGGTGAATGAATCATGCATTAATGTCTAATGACATGTAACAGTACAGACATGAGAAAATAACTGGAATTGTTGGTGTAAAGTATGCAGTACTCATATTTAAACATTTTGAGCAGTGCATCTGTGCGTGTCTCCTGTCTGCAAATGAGCATCTGTGAGTCTCAAGATTTTCTACATCCTAATTGCAGCTTAGCGCAGCAACCCTCATTAATCCAAGTCACTCATTTAAGTAACAGATTTCCCAAACGTTGTGGCGTTGCCACATGTAAAGAAAGTCATTTTTGGACCAGGAAGAGAAACAATCTTGCTCTTTTTGCAGGGCTAAAACCAACATCTGCATGTGTGAAATTTTTAGAGGGACTCAATCTGAAAGTTTATTGGCATTAATTTGATTGGGCGTGGACTTTGCACGACAAACTGACTCATCAGCTTGGCACCGGGCTTTCTTTCGTGTAATGCAAGTTGTTGGCCCTGACAGAGGTAGGCCTTAGAAAACGCCACTAGTTGTTGGCTGCTTGACAAAAGGGAGCCGGCTTGGCAGCGGAGGTTGTTAGAGATACAAATGAAATGGCAAGACAAAAACATGATCAGAGAGAAATAACAGAGACATTTTCACAATGTGTGCTTCTCCATGAACATTTGCCTCTTAACAAAAGTATTTCTTAAAAGAATCTTCAGTGTTTGTCAATAACCTTTCAAGCCAAATTAATTTATTTCTCACGCTATACAATATAAAAAACTTTTGTGGTTCCATGTTGCAGAAATAAACCTGTATAGAAAATCATTTCTGAGGGTTATTACAAGACCAGCAACTTTAACATGAAAGTGGAAAACAAACCAGATGAAAAGCACAAAGACAAAAATAAGCAGACTTAAGTGGAGCAAACTGATTTAATTCTTTCCTAATGTGGACCCGTAGCATGATGGAAAAACACTTAACTGGCCTTTGCACCAGTGCAAAAAAAAAAAAACATGCCACTTACATAACCACAATCTATGAGGACACGAAAAGTACAAGGTCTTTTTGTCTGAGTGTGACTTACCAGATCTCTACAAGGCTTTTCTTTTTAGCACTCCATACACGGCCGCACATTGTTACAGGGAGATTAATAATCTTACATACACAAAAAAAGGGGTTATGCAGAGGGGGAGAAAGATGAGATTGAAAAGAGAATAAGCAAAAGCTGCGGATGAATGTCCGCCAGCATAGCTCTAATCATTCAAGAGAAGGGAGAAAGAACCACAAATCTGGACGTTATTGCAGTACTCTGCTGCCACCCAGCAGCTAACAGTAATACAGCAACAAGATCCTCATCCCACAGCAACTTTTTGGTCTTTGCCAAAACTCCAGTTACTCCTATGCTCCCAGACTCCTTCAGCCCCCGGAGTGCTGGACGGTTGCATCATGCATCCCTACAAATGACCACTATTCTAGTATGTGACAGTGAAATTACTGCAGAAGTGTGAATATACTAAAGGTAGAACACATTTTAACTCCAGAACAGTATCGTGTGTCGAGCCTGTCGAACCACAACCAAACTTTTCTGGTCCTACAATCACAGCCGGTACAGTCTTCACCAGTCTTGACTGGACTTCTGTTTGATGAATTTAAGGCACATGAAATAAAGCACCATGAAACCCAGACAGACCGCCAGCAGGACCAGGTAGCATGAGAACAGAGGGTACTGATTCATTTTCATGGCCTCCACAACCTGGAAGAGAAATGAGACGTTTTCCTGTCCAGCAGTCTGAAGTCTGTGTAGGTTTTCCGGCAGTTAAAGGTCAAAAAGTGCAATTAACTATGAAAAATATCTGATTATGACCAAAAATGGGAAAAATCGATAGATTTTTCTTTTTGTTTTTTTGTATTGCAATACTGTATAAGTGAGAAAATACCCAGAATTTGAAAGTGCGGTGAGACTCTGACCTTGCACAGACAGTGTTTTTACTCACATGAATGCCATCAACATTGATGGTGATGTTTCCTATGTTGACCGGATAACTGTTGTCTCTGAACTGCACTTGAAGCATCCCCTCAAAACCCCACCGCATGAAGGAGGCATAAGAGAACCAGGAGGCAACTGGAGGGTAAGAAAAATAAAATAAAATATCACTTTAAGATGCTAATGTTCTGTTCTGAAGCTGTCCCCCCTGTTTCTGCACACATTCCCCAGCCACCAGTCACATCTTATATCGGGATGCCACAGATCAGATCAGTCCTCACCCAGCCACATGTTCTCCAGGCTGATCACAAAACCTCCGGTCAGATAGAAGACTGTGAACAGAGCGTTGCCCATGAAGGCAGACGTCTGCAGGGTGGGGAGGGACGCGGCCACGAACAGAGCCATGGCTCGGCTGCAGTACACCATCAGCCAGATCAGCAGGAAGTTCAGCAGGAAGCGGTCCGGAGCCTCGTTCAGACCGGCCAGCCAGTAGATGGGCAGGCCGTAGACCAGGGTGAACACACAGTGCTCCGGTAGCTCCCCCAGGATCTGAAAGGAACGGATCAACATGACATGTTTGCAGGTGTTGGCTCACATGTGCACGCAGGCCTGTGCAGTTCTTGGCGTTTCCCCGTTCTGGCCCTGAAGCGTGGAGCGAGTCTGACCCCTGCTGGAGATGCAGTTTGAAATGGGGGGGGGGGGGCTTTACCTTGGCAAAGAAGTAGGAGGTGACGGAGTACATGCCGTCCTCCAGCTCGTGGTAGAGCATGGCTCTCTCCGTGTGACCTGCAGAGAGCAGTTACCGCGCTGTCAAAGTCGTATGGCGCATTTACATGTGAATGCTTCTTTTCCAGAATTTTGAGACAATTAAGAGTCCGATCAAAAAGTGGAGCCTGTCCTGACAGTTTCATTTAGTTTTCTGTAAACAAGTAGTTTAATGGTCTGCAGCCTTCTTGTTTTAAAATAATATTTTGCTGTCTACGAAACCCTAACCCGATAAATCAATTTCTTCCTGTAAATCAAGTTTAATTGTATGTGTGGCTTTTTTATTTTTCACAACATGTTTAATTATCTGATTTTTAATTATTGCAAGGATTTGAAAAAGATTGTCATTTTTTCTTTTGTTTCTTCTTTCTAGATATTTTCTTTTGATGTTTGTTGGTCAAAATGGACTCTTAATACAGTACGATAATAGTGACTTATATTCTTACTGTGTGACATTACTTTAAAGACAAACCAAAAATCTAGATGATTGTGCAAAAACATCCCTCTGAGTCAGTTCTGGCCTCACGTCTTACATTTGGCTATGACGTCCAGCACCACGGCAAATGGAGTGAGCGCTCCGATCATGTAGAGGAGGGCCACCGTATCCTGAATGTTCAGACGCGTTTCTCCCGCCCCAAAGTACAGGAAACCGACCAGCAGTGACATGAGGAGGGCCTCCAGGCCGTGGACCAGCAGAGTGACCAGGTCCCGGAAGTCATTGTACATGTGGCGCCTGAGGGAGAAGAATAGAGGAGCTCCGGTTTGGGCGTCCGGTCAGAGAGCTGCCGTGCATGTGTGTGCGCGCATGTACCTGATGAGGATGGTAAACTGCTTTAACTTTCCGGGCAGCCTCTTTTTCTCTTTGGAAACCGTGATGACTTCTTCTCCTGTTTTCTTGCTGTGCTGCAGAGTGCTGCAGTGGATGAAAAGTAAAAGGCTGTTCAGGTTCAGCTAGAAATGACCCTGGAAGACTATTCAGGTCCACAGAACCAGCCTGTCAAAGCACAACCGGGTTGACGAGAAGGTGATCTGTGACACTTTTTGATAAATAACATTTATCGATGAGAGGGAGAGGGTGTGGCCACCGAAACCCTAATTGGTTTGGTCGAAAACGCCCAACCGTGCATCCACCTGTCAGTTTGTGTCGATGTGGTTTCGGAGGGTTTCCACATGTGGTCGTCGGTGTCCTGGACCTTTTCGGCGAACTTCTCGGCCAGAAGTCTGGCCCGCTCCAAACACTCAGCCTCTCGCTCCGGAGTGCGCCGGTCCACACTGATCAGATCCACTGGACACACGGGAACCATGTGTAGAGAGAATCAGAATCAGAAATACTTTAATAATCCCAGAGGGAAATTATTAGACAGGTTTAAGGGAAATGACAGTGGGATATTTCAAAAGCAATCACACAGAAAAGATGGAAATGATTCAACATTTTGAGCAGCAGTTTACATATCACAAGGCCAAGTGTGCAGTGTGGGCCACTGGCTACTTTTTTTAACAGTTAGACTAACCGTAGAAGTCGGAGGGGTTGCAGTACCGTGGGCAGGGGTAGCCCAGGGCTGTGAAGTAAGGCACCATGTCGCGCGCCGCGCCGCAGTAAACAGCTGAGCCCGAAGACAGCAACACCACCAGGTCGAAGAGTTGGAAGATGTCCGACCGAGGCTGGTGGACGGACAGCAGCACCAGGCGGTTTCCCCGGGCCAGGCGGGACAGCGTGATGACCAGGTTGTGGGCCGTGAAGCTGTCCAAACCTGAGGTGGGCTCATCCAAAATCAAAATGCCTGCAAAGTAAAAAGAACAGGTCAACACTAGTTTAAATAGACAAAACCCCTCTGTTGAAAGCCTGTTTGATTATAAATGAGCCCTTCAGGACCAATTTTGGTAAAGCACTTTCTGTCCCAGACTCTCTGTTTTTGGGGGGAGATGAGTGGGAAAAGTCTTGTTGATATTTTAGGTAATCCTGAATCCCCTAAAAACACACACGCTGCTTAACTGTAAAGGCTTGGTGTTAATCTGGTACCACTTGTCATCGCAATGACACTGTACTGGTTTCAAATGACCGGAAATGAATATAGGATTTGGTGTTTAAACAGAAAGAAAGTTTCAAACCATGGTTTTTTTAATTAAAAAAACTCAAAATGTGGTCTTAGGAAAATCCAGATCCCTCACCGGGGTTCCAGAGCAGCTGGACAGCTATACTGACTCTTCTTCTTTCTCCTCCAGAAACCCCCCTCACGTGGTCATTTCCCACCCGGGTGTTCGCACACTGTCGCAGCCGCAGCTCTGCGATGACGTCGTCCACCTGTGACAGGAGGCAGGAGAAGCCATTTCTCATTTAACGCGCACCTTTGCCAGTGACTCCCTCAAAACCTCATCCCATTAATCAGAACAGGGCCGACGGCTGTGTGACGCTTTTATTTTAAAACTGGAAATGAGCTGTAGCTCTGTTAATTGACCCCTCATTCTTACCCTCTGGTCCCTCTGAGCTTGCGTGTAGTCTGTGGGAAGCCGGAGCTTGGCGACGAAGCAGAGAGTCTCGCGGACCGTGAGGTGGGGAAGGAGCCGGTCGTCCTGGCGCACGTGGGCGATGCTTTTCTTCACCAGCTGCGGCGTGTTGGCTTTCCCGTTGATCAGGACCTGACCGGAGGTCATCGTGCCGCCCTCGTCTCGACAAGTGATTATGTCCAGGAGAGAGGTCTTTCCACAGCCTGGGAGAACATGAGCGCTTTGGTAAAGCAGTGTGTCAAGAATGAAAAAGGAAATAAATCAACATTCAATTACAACAACACACATTTTCTGAAGGAGGCAGCACCAGAGACACTGAGCCTAAAGCAGGGGTGGGCAACTCCGGGCCTCCAGGGCTGCTGTCTTGCGCGTTTTAGCGGTGTCCCTGCTTCTACACACCTGATTCTCCTCAACACAACATCAGCAGTCCTGTCAAGAACTGAACCATGTTTAGAAGAGATCAGTTTTATCTGAATCAGGTGTGTAGAAGCAGGGAAACCTCTAAAACCTGCAGGACAGCGGCCTTCGAGGCCTGGATGTGCCCACCCCTGGCCTAAAGGGAATATAGTTAGTAGAAACTAAACAAGTGTTTGGTTGATTGATTGGTTTGATTGGAAACAGCTGTATTGAAAATCTCGGGGGTGTTCTGTGTCACCTGAGCTGCCAATGACGGCCAGCATCTGTCCGCTGTGAACCCGGAGGCTGAGCCTGTTGATGGCTGTCTGCTTGTTTCCTGTTATCTCCCACGGCAGCTTGAACTCCGACAGCCTCTCGTACCACGGGATCTGAGCCGCCGTGTCCACCTGGACGCACACACACACACACAGACATTTGCAGAGCGAGGGCGAACCCGGAGCACAGCCACAAAAAGGGCTCAACACACAAGTTTAAAGTTACCACATAGTGCAGATTGTTGACTTCGAGTTCGTTGCGCCTTCCGGTGTAGGTGAAGTAGAGGCTGCTGTCCTCTTCGGACGAGAACAACTCTGTGTCATGGTGCTGTGACACAGATGGACACATTTTTTAAAATCACTCAATAATACTTGCAGTAAAAACTTTGACCAGTAAGAAGGCATATAAACCTATTTTAAATGTCTTTTTTGGTTCTTTTCAGTTATAGAGAAATATAACCGTAACTCAGATTTATCATTTTTATGCGTCGTCTCACTGCACAGACAACACAAAACACAAACAACAGCAGGTGAACTTATCAGGTGATTGGTATGTTTTAACGTTTATAGAAGTTAATAAACAAGTTTTGGATGAATTTGTTCTAAATATCGAAAGCTTGCATTTTTATTTATTTATTCATCTAATTTATCCGCAGCACAGTTTTTTGGCCTATTACTACTTGTTTTAAAGCAAATAACTGTCTCCGATCTTACGTCAGTCCAGAGTTGTTTTTTTTAAACAATATTACCATTACACAATCCTTTAAATTTATTGATTTTGGAATATAGTCAATGATTAATCAAATGAATACGTAAATTCAAAATACAAAAAATGTCCTCACACATTTTCTGTCGATCATATATCGCAAAATACTGAACATGAGACAGATGGTTACAATATTAGTTTTATGCATTTTTTTAACATGCAAAAACTACATTTTGGTAAAAGATCTGTGCAAAGTGACATATATTTAAACTTTGATTCAAAATAGGGTAACAAAACCATTGAGGGTTAGGGAAAAAACGGATTAATAAGAAAATCATGAATAAATTTGATTCAATTTCCTTTATCTTAACTTCAGTTGAGTGGAACAAACCAATCCCTCTAACTGAAATAAAAGCTGACTGATCTCACTCACCTGTGAATTGCTGTCATTGTGATGGACACTTTCTGTATACATGTTAATGTGTGCAGCCAGGCCAAAAGGTCAGCTCCCCCCTTTTCCCTCCGCTGTTTTGTCCTGTTTTTCTTCCTAAACAGGAATCCTTTGCCCTCCAGACACCCCCCTCTTCTGTTATTTTCTCCGTTTGATACAAAAACTCCAGTCCAGATGAAGATCTCTTGTCTGATTAGCCTTTTTTCTCAAAATGTCAGGGTTCGAGAACTGTCAGTCCTCCATCTGATTTTCCCTGGCTGTCATAGCTTTTGGTGCTGACGGTGAGGAGAGACTGACAACCTGTGAACCAACTCGGCGTGAGGGATTTTTGTCTGTGCCTTTACACAACTCCGGATCAAAGTTCTCTGAGATAAGGTGACATTGGCTGTGTTTTTATGGCTCTGAGGGACCCCGTAGACCTCGCACTGCCGCTCTGTGCAAGAAACAGGAGCGCAGACACAGAGCCCAGGACGTAAAGAATATCAACACCGACGGCTTTCAGGAGACATGAACGGATTTTACACAATGGAACCTGTGGACTCAGAAAGCGGGGCAAAAGCCAAAGAGTCTTTCAAGTTTCTGTCCGAGCAGAGGAGTGATGTGTCGAAGGAAGCCATGGAGCAGAGTTTAGAGCCATCCTGTTCCCTCAGTGTCAAGGAGATCTGCTACACTGTCAGGTAAACGCTGAAAACAAACAAACAAGACGCTTCTACATGTAACACTGGCCCTGTCTTTGTGTGTTTTAGTGAGCGTGTGGGACCATGGTGGGATTTACCCTCCCACAGGAAGCGCTGGACTCGTCAGATACTCAAAGATGTCTCTTTCCACGTAGACAGCGGGCAGATAATGGGCATACTGGGCAACTCAGGTTCAAACCCAGCTCATTAATAAGTGAATTAACAAGAAAAAAAAAGTTACATAGCCTTTAAAATGTGTTTCATTAATTTCTAATGGAAATTACTATGAATGAAAATGTCTAGTATAAATCAATTTAAGAATGTTTCTTTTCTTGTGTGTGTCTGCTTTGTAATGTGAAGGCTCAGGAAAGACAACCTTGCTGGATGCCATCTCGGGGAGGATTGGTTACCGTGGCGCGCTGCTGGGTGACGTTTTCATAAACGGCAGAAAGCTAAAAAGAGAGGAGTATCAGGACTGCTTCTCGTATGTTCTGCAGGTAACACAGGAAAAAACATTTGACTATACCATGTAACAACAGAAGTCAGAAGCTGTGGTGGACTGGTGGATCCAGATAGTGCTCTGAGATGCCATCATCATCTCATTGTAAAATGCTGCCTTCACATAACTGTCAGCAGTTTGCGGCTTATTATAAACACATTTTACTCAGTTTAACAGTTTGTGCCCATTTGTGGTCAATTCTGTTTGAAGTAATGCTGCAAATACTAGATCAGAAACTTAATAAACACCTCATTTTGGCTAAACTCCAGGAAGGCTGCCCTGGCCTATGTATGAAATTAACTTAAAACCCTTGATAGCCTCCTTATAGTCTTAATCTCTCAATGAGAAGTGCTCATGTGTATCCAAAGCCTGAATTAAAAGCACTGGTTTAAAACTGGCCGTGCTTCCTTTCAAATCATCTTCCTCTTCTTGCTGATAGCAACCCCCCTCTGCTCTCTAAGCCTTGTCATTAACTTCCACTGCTAAGCCATAGATGAGGAGCTGATATGAGCTCCTGATATTAAAGTCATTCAGATGTGAGAATAAGGAGGAGTGGGATTGGGGAGCATGGCGTGTGTTAATTGAAGTGAGCTGCGAGTTCAGCTACTTGATGCAATGTGTGAATGTGTGTGTGTGTGTGTATGTGTGTGTGTGTGTGTGTGTCTGAGGTAAAGTTATGTTGCGGATCGTTTCAAAGGCATTCATGAAAAAAGGAAACTATATACTAATGTGTACTAATATTTGTATATATGTATATATACACGTATAAATGAATGTATATATATATATATATATATATGTATATGTATATATATGTATATAAATACACAAAACATGTATATTGTTTATATAAGTCTACTGTTCACATCTTGTTTTATTTCTATTTTTCTTTTCCCTCTTTCTCCTCTTTCAGAGTGATAACTTGTTGAGTTATTTGACAGTGGAGGAGACTCTGACCTACACTGCCCAGCTGGCCCTGAGGCGACATTCAACCCAGGCAATCAAGAAAAAGGTGACTTTTTGGAGCGCCCGCTGCTCTCTCGAGCTGACATGTTTTCTTCTGCTTTAAGTTGACATGTCTCCTTTCTCAAAGGAATGGACAAAAAAAAAACAGACAAACAAATCTCAAAGCTTCTGGAAGCTTTTTGACGCAGAAATAAATGATCCAGGCTATCAGCCATTGGTTGAAGAAGTAATTATTGACTGATTACCTGGTCTTTGACCTCGCATGCAGGTGTCTGCAGTGATGGCTGAGCTGAGTCTGACTCATGTGGCACACAGCGTCATCGGAGGTCGAGTTTTTCCAGGGATCTCTGGTGGCGAGAGGAGGCGGGTCTCCATAGCCAGCCAGTTACTTCAAGACCCCAGTAAGTTCGCCTTGTGCTGGGACATGAAGAGTTACAGAAGCTTTGCTTTTGTATCACAACACAAGACGATCCTACTGTAGCTGCACAGTGAGAATAGTGCCGAAGAGGAGAACCAAGGTGAAATGCTACAATTAGCCCTTAAATTCTTTACTCTTCACAGAATTTATATAGGAAAGATAAAACGAAGTGAGAGGTGAGTTTTAAGTATTGACCAAATGACACTAAGGTTATTAAAAAAGGGCTTAGTAAAACAATACTCAGGAGTATAAAAATCCAATTATTTATATACAATCTTGCTCACTCAATGTAAATAAATGCATTTCAGAAGTCATTTTCCAACTTTGAGCAAAGTTGGTCCATGTGACCTGTGTCTCACCTTTAGAGTTTTAAAGTCTGCAAAGGGAGAAAACAAAAGAAATCTAAGTACAAGGGGACCGTGGAAAGGACAGAGAAAGGAGTTGAAGGAGAGATGGAGAAGAGTATTAAAAGACTGGGTTATCACACCGTGAAGGGAATGAGCAGAAACCCACCACAGTGTGTGTGCTCATCCCAGGTGTAGTTTATCAGGTCTACAGTCCTCCAGGGAGGATGAGGGGTCTTAGTCCTCATTCAGGATTAAATGGCCAAGAACACACACACACACACATGCAGGATCTCCGAGTCACACACAGACTAATGAAGAGTTCCCATTCGCTGCCCCTCCAATCAACCAGGAAATGAATTAATCTCACAATTAAAGCATCTGCTAATTCCACTCTGCTTTTATAATGCAAAGAGGCAATCTTTAATTGCCCTAATTAGAGTAATTAACAGAAAAAAAGAGAACTCACTTATCTTCACAAGTTACGCTAGCCCACCAGAGAGTCCTGCATGTACCACTTAATAAGAGGAAGCGCATTTAAAAGTTTCCAACTTATATGGAAAAAAAAAGTTCGTGTCCTGCCTTTCACTTGTGCTCAGTGTTCGGCTGTGTGACAAACCCACAGCGACAGCACAGAGGTCACCGGGATTGTGTTGTTGCAGGGGTGATCCTATTGGACGAGCCAACCACCGGCCTGGACAGCATGACCGCCAATCAGATTGTGGTGCTGCTGGCGGAGCTGGCGAGGAGGAACCGGATCGTCATAGTAACCATCCATCAGCCGCGCTCCGAGCTCTTCAGGGTGAGTTTTGAGATGATTTGAAAGGCAGAACCAAGAGTTACTGAAGTTTACTTCAGAGCTCATTTAAGTCTCCCTCTGCATATATACTCATACTAGGGCTATGGATTATAAGGGATTATTTTCCCATGATTCTAAACTAGGTGTTACAAATGTATACATTTTGACAGTAAATGCTGTCCATCATCCTGTCAGGTGTTCAGCAGGATAGCGATTATGAGCCGAGGCGAGCTGGTGTTCTGTGGACAGCCACAGGAGATGGTGGACTTCTTCAGCCAGTGTGGATATGAATGTCCAGAGTACTGCAACCCCTTCGACATCTATGGTATGACAGCTAACGCTTTGGGTTCAACGCAGGGCCACCCTAAAAACGGGGTATCAATCAGAGCATCCAGAGCGTTGAAACATTCCAACTGTGTGATGTGAGACAGTTGACTTCACCTCTGTGGACACGCGCAGCAGTGAGAGGGAGGCCGCCACGTTCAACCGAATGCATGAAATCACTACATCCTATCAGAAATCGGCCATCTACCAGAGCATGCTGGACAAAATGCAGCAGCGCCTGCAGCTGCTGGAAAAGCCAGCCATCCCCTTTAAGAGCAAAGACTCGCCCAACGGAGCGGCCAAGCTGGAGGTTCTGTTCAGGTCAGCACCCACAAAGTATTCAGCCGGCAGTGAGCTTTGTTAGTCAGGAAGTTTACAAAGATACTGAACAGAGACTTCACCCATGATTTAGTTGTTTAAAGGAAAGGGTAACTCACTGCTTATGTTTGTGTTTAGACGTACGCTCAGAAATCTCTCCAGAGACAGGATGGGTGTCCTGATGCGTCTCTCTCAGAACCTGATCTACGGTCTGTTTGTGGCCTTCTTCGTCATGCATTTGGACAAAGACGTCACCAAGGGGGCCGTTCAGGACCGGATCGGCATCATCTATCAGAGCGTAGCCGCGTCCCCCTACACCGGCATGCTCAATGCTGTCGCCCTCTGTGAGTTCCACCACCCACAGGCACGAGTCTAAGACGTTTTTCAGTAAGTTATCATTTTCCATTTTGGCAGAGCATCTGAAGGCATCGACTGATAACATCACCTCAGGAAAACTATTCGCAAGTGGTGGTCTGATTGACTTAGTGGAAACTGAAGCAAATGTTTTCCATCTTCTGAGTAAAGTCTTATCTATGTTAAACAGCCTGGTGAAATTGATCTCAGTAGTGCGAGCTTTCTTATCTACACTTCAGAGGGTGAAAGGACTGCTGCCTGTACATTATTGTCCCATTCAGCAAAAAGATATTGCTTGACCAGATTTCTTGTGTTTTCAAGGTTTCTACTAAGTCCAATATGATGTTATTTTAAGTAGAGAATAGGGGATGGAAGCAAAAAGAAAGGCATGCACAAAGCAAAACATTGCTGTTGAACATTTAAAGTAAATATTTGCACACAGATTAGACACACTGATCCACATTACAGCCACTTCACCTTCGCCAGATGTTTGAACTGCAGCATGGGGCGTTTTAAGGGAGGGGATGGAGGCTGGGTGCTTTGTAGGGTGTAGTCACACTTCTGTAAGGCAGGGAAACCCTGGGTCCTGCAGTTGTCTCTGCTCCCAAATAATATAAGCCATCTGGTTTTACAGTAGTGACTGATTCCTGAAACGGTTTTAGGAGCTTTTTTCTAGTTATTGCACAGGTCTTATAGCTGGTGTTTTTGGACTGTGCTTGTGAGGTCAATGGCCTCTCTGTAGGACTCAGTGAACTTTACCTTTTTACCTACAAACATTACAGTTGTCACATATACTACTATTCTTAAGCTACTGCGATGATCTTATTTTTGAGCTTCTCTCCTAAAAAACATAAACAACTATCAGGTTATTTCACTGCATACATTTGGAACTGTATTTGATACAGAAGTGCTATGTTTGGAATGGATTTGAATTGTCATACATGAAGAATTTCGGTCCTGGTGCTCACTATCCACACCGTTATCAGCTTTATGCTCCTGCTGATAGTGAGGATTAGCAAGGTGATAAAACAAAGAACTGAGCTGAAGCCAGATTCTTTTTGAGCCACATCGTCGGAGGTGGTGTCTGGCTTATCGCTCTGACCTTGAATTACATCAACAGCAGCTGACAAGAATATTTTGAAATGCATCTCTCAGTGAAACGGGTCTGCTGTGTGAAATGTTTTCTTGCAGCTTTTTATGGTTCATTTGGAACCATGGGATTTTGCAGATGTGACACATTAATTTCAACAGTGCATGTAGACAATGATATAATCCTAAATCATACTTTACTTTATTTGTCAGAAACCTTTGAAAAAGCAATAATGCTGCACTTTTTACTCTTTCGACTCATCCGATGAGATGTGCCACTTCTCTGTCCCCCCCCCCATGTCTTTACTTCAACAGTCCCGGCTTTACGAGCCATCGGTGATCAGGAGAGTCAGGACGGCCTGTACAGCAAATGGCAGATGTTCTTGGCCTACATCTTCCACATCATCCCCTTTAGCATCCTGAGTGTCATCATCTTCACCTCCTTCCTTTACTGGTGGGTAAGAGTTGCAACCATTTCAAGACTTTGATGTCCTCTCGTGCTTTTTTTCACTGTGCGTGTGGCCGCTCGCCCCGCAGGACGGTGGGGATGCACCCGGAGACGCTGCGCTTCCTGTGTTTCACCGCTGTCGTTCTCGTCCCGCATATTATAGGTGAGCTGATAAAATGGAGGGTCAGCAACAGTCTGTAAGCGTTTAATCTGCGTTGTTGCCAGATGTGTGGCAGAGGGAGCCCACACAGACTCCTTTGATATTCCCTGTCTGTTCCCAGCTATTAATTGTAGGCATTAAAGACTTTTGTATCTTTTCCTTAGGTGAGTTGCTGACTGTGGTGCTACTAGGAGTGGTCCAGGACCCCAACATGGTCAACACAGGAGTAGCTTTACTCAACATTGCAGGGGTCTTGTTGGGATCTGGATTCCTTAGGTTAGACTCTCTATTTCCTATTCCAGTGTAGCCAACTTGGTCCAAAGCTTCATGTAACGTTAAGATGTTATTTTTTCAAGGCACTTCTTTGCAGTGATGACAATGTGGCACTCAAATCTATGCTTCCTCCTCTTCCTCTCGACAGAAGCACCGAGCAGATGCCCGTAGTCTTCCAGTGGCTCAGTTATCTGACCTTCCAGAAATACAGCTGTGAGCTGCTCATAGTCACTGAGTTCCACGAGCTGGAGTTCACCTGCAGTAAGTTGCTGTGGCACCGCTCTGTGCCCGTCTACAAATTCTATCTGAATATTAACGTAAATTGTCTGATCCCATGAAAATAAATTTAGTTGTTGAGTAGTGAGTTTATGCCAGAGGGACGTTCGGGTCTCGGATCACAGCTAAAATCCAGAAAATCCAACATATACAACGCTGTGTAAGACTGAAGAATACAAACAGGAGCATATGTGCAGTACCTCTTTATGCCGATGGTGTCAAAAACAGTGACATAGTATGAGTAGGAGTTCAATGTTCAAGGACACCTGGCAGGTCAGACCACAAGATTCACAGTGACGGCTGTTAATAACTGAGCCTGCATTTTTTAAATGGGCATCTCCTAACTTTTGCCTGTATTTTTTTTTTTTTGTTTGTTACAGATGCCTCTAAACCCTTACCAGGAGCGTGTTTGATCACTAAAGGCAGTCAGATCATTGACCAGGGATACCCCGGGGCTCTATCCAGATATACACTTGACTTTTTACTCCTCTACTCCTTCCTGCCCGCTTTGGTCCTATTGGGCATAATCGGCTTCAAGATCAGGGACAAGCTTGTGCGTCACTAAAGCCAGAAAAGTATTTGTCAGACCTGTTCTACAAAAGCCGAAAGCTCAAATTTTTGTGAAATAATATTCAGATTTCACGCTCTGGTTCCTGGTGACACGTAACCCTGTTCTCCTCCATTCAAAACCATGTTGTTTTCTCTTTTTAAAGCACTTTATGTTTTAGAGCATGAAGGCAGTTAATTAGTATTTTCTGCCTCTGGATTTAGTTCTAGTTTGTTCAAACTTTACTGTTAAAAAATGGCAGAATTTACTAAGAAATAAACTTTCAAATAGATGCAGAATATGGTTATTAAACATCTAAATTATTTGGAATATATAAACTTACTTTCTTGATGATAAGCTATGTTCTTTGCAAGTGGGAGAAAAATGGAGAAATAGAAAAAAAATCTTTATTCATCCCGTGTGAGGGAAGTGAGTATAGTAAAAAAAAAAAATTAAACCAACTGTAACAGCCTTTGGATAATCAAAGATGGCACCCTTCTTTAGCTTTTGTCCTTAAAGCTTAAACTAAATATCAAAATGTCTAACTTGTTTAGAACACTTGCTTTTATTTTCACTAACGTTAAACATTTCAGCTGGCAGCAGCTAATTCCCAAATTGTTTAAAAAGATTCTGTACATCAGCATAACTGCTGCTGTTATTTTTTTGGGTGATTTTTTTGTGTGTGTGGAAGTCATAGTGGTAAAATGTGGTAATGGAAATACATACTGGAGCAGGAACTCCCAAAAACTGTTTTGAGTGCTAAAAGAAAATCACAAAAGTGAATGCATGCTGAGGGATAAAGGTGGGAGTCTTCCATCCTTTGAGTGCCTAATAATGCAGTGATGAGTACTTCTGGGTCAAACATTGACATGCTGACCAGTGTCATGATCAGCATGAGGATGGTCCCTGGTTAAAACATCTACTGATACTCGGTAAACTTTAAGTAACATGAGGCTTTTTAGCTTAATCAGTTAAAAAAGTCTCAGTACTTGTTTTCAATATTATAAAAACACACTTCAACAAATAGGAAGCATGGCTTGTTGTAATAAAATATGTCTGTTTATTTTTCTATAATAAGATTTAATGTTTGTTAAGCAAAAATATAGCAGCTGTTGAATTGATTGTATGTTATTACAAAAAAGACACAGCATTAAATAAGTGATAGAAAAAAACATAAGATGTCTGTACATTGTTATCTGTTGAGTATATGCATTAAATTGAACTCTCATGTCTCCAGCTCCAGTCCTTTCCATGATTTGGCTGCATTCCTCTTGTACTGCTCCAACTCCTGAAAACAGATGCAAAAAAAGAAAAAAAAAACACTTTTTTTCTAGGATATAAGTACTAAGGAGGATGAAGATTACAAGCACAAAGGCAAGGCTTTTTTCTCCAGGTGAATTGTGCAGAATACCAGCAACATTGATACAATTTGGTGAATTCACAAAGTATTAGATCTAAAGACAAATTGTACCATACATCCACATGTATGACAACATCTGATATGTTAATTTGTATTTTTCAATCTTGCCCTGGTTTTTGGATTTTTTAACATGAGTTCAATGGAAGCCACGAGCATGAAATGTTAAATTACATGTTTTTAATTTAGAAACATTAGTTTTTCCTGAATTATCCATTTAACTGTTCCAAAAGCCCTTTTTTTCCTTTCACATCGTGATGCATTGGCAGATCAAAAATGGCCATGATCAGCTGAGACACAGCCAAAGATAACCCTGTTTGGTTTGTGCTGATGATTCCTAAAGGTAACTGCAGTTTGAGTGCCAGAGTGACACAAGGGCAAGTAGTCGAGAAGATAACTAATCTCTTTATAAGTTTATGGCTATGGGGTATATTACAGTCTGTTAATAAGACCAACAGAGAAAAATGACTGCCTAAAGGCTACTGCAAGTCAACGGAGACTCGAGAACATTGCTCTTCACAATAATGGTGTACAGGGAAGAACCCCCCACCCCCACCCCCCCGGCACCTATACATAATGGAGACGAGTTTTATTCTAGATTTTTTTGACCAGGAACCAAATACGACCTTTTTCTGATGTTCATCTTATGATGTCATTACAGTTTAGTTTTTAAGCTCTCCTCCTACTGTGTATGTTGATCATTTTACTTAATCGTGTTCATTCTCTGCCTGGTTTCAGTTTACAATTTTCTCAATGATAACTGAAATGTTTATTTGTGCAAATTATTATTTACAACTGGTAAAACTAGCCTCATTTTAAAGTGTTCCCCTCCATTTCCCAATAATTATTCTTTCGGGTATGTGTAAACCTTCCCTCACGTGCTGGACAAGGTTCAGGGACACAAAAGAGAGATAACTGCACAGGAATTTCTGATTGATACAATTAGTTACCATGCTGCCAGCACACTTGTGTTAACTCTAACTTTATTGAGTATAAGTGTGAGAATGATCAAACATGTCTGTATTGTGTCTAAAATCAGAAATATGATGTGCACTTTTGATGTATTCATAAAAGACTCACTGTAAAGAGATCAAACACCAGCATATAACTGTTGAAGGCGTGTTACCTGATCTTTCTGGGCTCTCATTGCATCTATCTGAGGCTCGCTGTACTGTGGATCCTTGGCTGGATCTTTTAGTTCGCTCTCTTCACTGGTACTTTGCAAAGACGAAATCCCCTTAACAAAGAAAAATATTGGGACATTCATGGATCAGACAGACAGTACAGGAATGGAGAATGACACGGACTTCCGAAAACAAAGCAGCTGTTGCTAATGGGGATGAAAGCAAAGGTGATGCCAGAGAAAGAATTACCTCTGTGGGAAACACACGCTCGTACACTTTCTTCCAGAGGTCCATTGGATTTTTAGCATGCAGAGAAGTTATGTCCACATCAACAGTAGGAGGGGAGCCTGAATCAAGAAAAATGTTATTTGAAACACAAAGGTTAACAAACAAAGGTCAGAACACAAAGTGACTCAGAATCTTGTGGATTTGTTATATATTTTTTTGAATACATTACTGCTTTTGACCACTAGGTGATGCTGTGCTCACCTATTTGGCTGAAAGAGTCAGAGCCTGCTGGAATGATGAGAGGCTTGTTGGGGTCACAGGACACAGCTTTCCTGATTACAACATGAAATTACTAAGTTGAAATTAAATGTTAAGCACTTTGTGCAGTCACATAGAAAAAAATACTTTATTGTGTCCATCATGTGGAAAAGACTAATAAATCTCAGCAAAAGGCAGCTTCTTAAATACTAACATTAACGATAATGCAGTTTATAAAAGGGTTCAAACAAAAAACAAAACAGCGACATGATTATAAAGACTGCAAATAATGACGGTCTGCTGCATTAGACCACAACGCTGGCATCTTTGTCCAGTTTAACTGATCTACTGACTGTGTTATTGTTCTCACCCTCTGTCCAACCCGAACGCCAGATGAGAAAAGAGGTTCTTGGTTTTTGACATAAGGCTCTCTGATTTGATACTGGTGAACTGATAAAGAACAAAAAACAAAACATAATACAGAAATGGGGGGACAAATTAAATATCCAGTGGTAAGCAAAAGCAGATTTATTATTGAATGTAAACATACTGCACTATGTAAAGTGACACTTACAATAAGTGAGGCTGCGTAGTAGTGGGCAATGAAACGCAATGTTTTACTGACCACTTTCTTCTTGTCTGAGTCCAATTCCTGAAACACAATTAGATTAAAATCTGACAATCAGTGACTTCACTATGAGATGAGTGGCTCAGATGACCCTGAAGCATGTGTGTTACCTGAAAGAGGTCATACTTGCTGCCAATAATGAGCAAGGGAACAGGGAAAGGACTGATCAGCTCTCTGTCCTGTTGACAGTTACAGGGAAAATTATCTTCAGAAAAAAAAAAGATTAAATCTACAAGGAAAGTTCTTACACAAATCATCACCACGAGGTGGCTTCTGGTTTGTCTTTTTCATATAAATGGCTCTTGTTGGACCTTTTATAGCTCACTTTACAATGCAACAATGTCTAACAACCTGAGAAAAGAGCTGTTGATGCTCTTTAAAGCAGTAAATAAACTATGTAAAGGGTGTTTTTTAACCATTATCATCCACACAAAAGGCTTAAAATGAGTGGCGTACCGGGTAGTCCTTTGGTAAGACCCGAGCGGCAGAGTGGGCTGATGTCTGCTGTTTGCTTCTGTGCCTGGATTTCTCTGCTTGCTGGGTCTGGGAAGAGACTTTGTCCAGCTGAGCGTTTGCTGACTGGAGCAGCTTCTCGGTGGTTCCCCACAGGGTATTGGGTTTAGACAAGTCAAGGATGAGAATCAAAGAAAGAGACCTGAAAAAGACAGACCGAAAAGACGGCAAAGGTTGCTGGAATAAAAACGCTGTTCAAAAAATATTCCAAAATCTGAGGGGATTAGATGACATCCACTGACTGGAAATGTAGAGTAATGCCCCTTAGTCACAAACACAACTGTGAAAGAAACCTACCTGATGCTGACGGGCGTAATGGGTATTTGTATAAGGTCTGACAAAGAAGTCCCTCCTCCAAGTTCCCACAGGTGGGCTATGTCTTTGGGCTGAAAAGAGATCCCACTAAACCACGAGTCTCATAATTCAAGAACACATGCAACATTTCACGTGCTGAGAATAATACATACTAAACATACAAACTAAATGACAGAGGGAAACTCAAGGGGGCCCCATGTCAAAATGACAATAATTAGGCAGGTAAAATGTTTCCTAAAGGAACAAACCCACGGTTTGGGTGTCTTACAGTGTTGTGTCCCCGGGCCCGTCTGCCAAACGTGTACTCCAGAGCCAGAGTTGGCTTTGGTGGTTCATCTCTGATGGATGAAAAAAAAAAATCAATGTTATAGCAGTAAATCAGAGCTAAAGCTTTAGGTTGAGAACCAAGACGTTGCACAGTCCTACCTGTCCAGACATCTGAGAAGAATCGACGTTTTGCCCTGGAAAAGAAAAGAAGAAGCTTACTTGCTGTAACTCGTCAATTGATCAACTGTTCCCCATTTAAAAAATAAAAAAGAAGATTTTGTACCCCAGCCTTGCTCCCCATCAGGACCACGGTCCTCTCGCTCAGCGTCTCTCCGCCGTCCTCCCCACCTCCGCCCTCCCGGCTCTGGACCTCGGCGGCGGCCAGCTCCCACAGGGTGTCCGAGCTGCCGAACGGGGACGAGGGGCGGTCAGATAACGTCACACAGCCGCCAACACTGCACACATGGACGCCCCTTACCTTATTTTTGGCATAGTAATTGGTGGTGGAAGCTGGCGAGCAAAATAAATGACGTTTATGAGCGTTGCCAGAGTAACGGCGCTTCTTGATGATGTCATCACGTCGCGTCTTCGTGCGCTTGTGGGGACTGGATTTAGTGTGCTTGGCCAGAATACAAGTCTACTTTCCCGATGCTTGGTTTTAAAAATGTGACTCAAATTTCTCATCTGTTCACGTGTGTAGTAAAGTCTACAAATATTTCAGCGTTGTCAGTTGTATGCACTTGACAGCACTTATTCGACAGGGTAAAAAAAGAGTTTATTGCCCACCTTTTGCTCTAACAATTTATTGTGCAAGTTGTAAAACACACAACTTCAATTGTTAACAAAGAGCAGTAACGTTCTTGCAACTATGATAATGTGATCAGTGCTTCAAATAGAATATGGAGTCATCCAATAGACCTTTAAAGAGGATTCATTGTTCAACTTTAACTGTCCCTTTCAAGTAACAAGCAAAAAACACATTTCCTAACTTTATTTAAATTGAAAGAACACATTTAAATAACATTTGATATAATACTGTACAAAGAAATGATGGCATCATGTTTAAAACGCAGGCATCCACAGATCACAGAATCAAAAGCTGGCATTTCATCATGTTGAGATGATCTTTAAACTCTGCTTGCTCAAGAATCTTGAACAACTTGACTTGATTTTAAGCTTGAATCCATTAGACAAGTGAAAGTTAATGGGTCAAAGTGTCTTTGCGGATTAACCAAAAGCAGCTCCAGTCTGTCATGACTTTTTCCTGGGTTCGTCACAATAGGGCACATTTTCCAGCATGAGGCTCTCTCTGGGTCGAAGCACTGCCAGACAAAAAAACGGATGAAAGACAAGAATGTACAATTCCATTAGGGAAGGTTTTCTACAAAGCTCACACATTATAAAAAACACACACACACAGAAAGAAAAAATCATATCATACAGAGTTTCTCCTCTCCAACATGCTCCACTTGTAGTACAGCTTGCCGAAGAACAGCTTCCACATCGGAGCCCATTTTAATCATCTGCAAAAAAAACAAAAAATTAATAAATAAATAAAACATAAAGATGATAAACCTTTCAGGATGTACTGGCTTCACAAAGTGACCATGAAATAGTAAGGTTACAGACATAAACATACATGTTTATGTCTGTAACCTTACTATGGCAGTTGTTATATATATAACAACTGCCATTCCTCAAATGCAGCAAATCCAATCAGTGTCTTTTTTCTTTAATGCATCAGGATAGTTTCATCACTGAGAAGAGATCAGAGGATGGAAGACACTGATTGTTAAAAACTATGAATAAAAATCAGTAAAGAAGCTTTCCACAGCATGTCCGAACTTTCTCCAAACACTCCTGTCAACAGATTTCACATAATATAGTCAGGGTTTACCGTCTATTCCTGATATAGTTACACATGATAAACAATTCTTAAGATAAAGTAAAACTTCCATTATTCATTATTCATGGTTTTGTCTGGTAATTACTGGCTAAGATCACTGTACAAAAGGAAAAGCTGCTGTGTTGTACAAAGCTATTCCTCTTGTTCCTCAGAGGTCTGATTGTTTATTTATTTCCATCTATGCAAGGACACTTATTAAGAATTTTTTTTACATAGATTAAACATTTCTTGGTCATTCAAAACAAAACAACAACAGTAATTCTGACAGAACGGGGTCACTGTACCTTTTGGATGTTTTCCTCTGACGTTTCATTTTTATTTTTTCTGAACTCCTCGTTGATCTTAAACCTTGCAGCTTTGAGGAAAACATTTACGTTAGATTATGTCTGTTTGTATTGAAGTATATTCTGGTGCATTTAAACAGTCGAATTAATTACCAACAATGAATAAAAGCAATCCTTGGCATTCACAAAATGTCATTTGCATTGAATCAAAGCAGCCTGCTTTTTAGCTCACCTGTCAGGGCCCTGTCATCATCTCTGAACACAGCCATCCTTGTCCTGTGCAGGGACTTGAACACGCTTAGAGCCTGCATCGAAACACACTGTCAAGTTCCAGTAACTTCACAGCAGCTGTTACATGAGCTGAAGCAGCTGGTTTAGATACGTTACTAAATCTCAGCAACGTCATTTAACATCAAAACAGTTAATTGGGAAAATGGTCCAAAACGTGTTCAAGCTAAAGCTTATTTTAAATATTATTATTAGCAGAATAAGCACAGTCTTATTCTCACCTTCAAACGAGTCCCCATCTTGAGCTCCTGTGCTCATGTCCGGAGTTGGCAAACGTACGTAAGGAAGCGCCTGTTCCCACCAATCACCGAAGAGTTCAGAATGACGCATTGAAGTAGCCAATGAGCGTTCAGCGTGGGTTCATTGGCCAAAAGCGGAGCCCACCGTCCGTCAGGCGGCGACATTGCTGGGCTTATCTGCGCCAACATGGCGGATGAAACGGCGAAAGCGCAGGTTGCCAAACCTGGCGGAGACACGATTTTTGGAAAAATCATACGCAAAGAGATTCCCGCCAACTTAATCTACGAGGACGACCGGGTATGCAGTTAAAAAGCTTATTGGCAGGCTGGCACGAGCCTGGTGCTGCTCAGCTGCTGCAAGCTAGCTATTAACTAACGCTAGCTCTGCAGAAAGTGTGTGAACATGCCTTTGAAAAACCGAGCGAAGTAGTCTGTAACGAGATGAAGCAGCCTGGTAAAAAGTCAGCCTACTGTCCAGCATATGCGTAACACTGCAAGTATCAAAGAAAATGGGCTCCTGTGCTTGGTTTCGTTTTTGTTCTGCAGCTTTGGCTGCTTCCACTTTGCTGCTAGTGGACGTTTGAGGTTGCCCACAGATCTATAAAGTGACCGCACAAGAGTATTTATTCTCAGACCCTACGAGGCAGCATACTTCAGACATATTGTAGCTGTGCTTTTTTATTTTGTGCCGTCATTTTGTGCTAGTAGAATCTGAAAAAAACGGGCCATACAACACCGAGACTCATCATGTGGAAGAATACAGATGGAAAGGATTTGAATGATTTTTTTAATTGATGTTATTCTCTTTGTTTTTCAGTGTATTGCCTTCCCCGATATTTCTCCTCAAGCTCCCACTCATATCCTGGTAGTCCCCAAAAAGCCAATTGTCCAGCTGTCGCAAGCTGAGGAGGATGATGCTGCAGTAAGTAGGAGCGCCTGGACTTCCGCTTTCGGCCACGAGAGGGAGCCATTTCCAACAACTTTGTCTCAATGCTTGAGTTTAAAAAAGCTGCGGTCCTCTGTTGCTCCAGTGTCGTTGATAAATTCTCTCTTTCTGCTGCCTAGTTGTTGGGCCACTTGATGATGGTCGCCAAGAAGTGTGCTCAGGATGCGGGTCTGTCCAAAGGCTACAGGATCGTCATCAACGACGGGCCGGATGGCGGTCAGTCGGTCTACCACATTCACATCCACGTGCTGGGAGGACGCACTATGGGGTGGCCTCCCGGTTAACCTCCACCCCCCCGCCTCGACATGTTCACGTCTCCTGTCTGACGTCCAGTTCCGTGAAATTCAGGCGAAGCCAGTCCATACAGTGAGACAATGGAAATCCATCATTGTTAATAAAATGTAAAATAAAAGAGAATATTGTCTGTTTTTTGCACCACAAAGTGTAATTTAACTATGTTTGTGCCGTTTGGATATCAGGTCGTGCCTTTTGCAGGCTCTTAACAGAAGGAAAAAGCTGTTTGGAGCTTTGGTTTTGAGGGGAATTCACTGCTGCTGAAAATCTTGACATGAAGGTCTGTGAGCAGCACGTTTTCTGAGCTCGGTCCCGATGCTGACCGCTGTAGTTTGTGTTGGAGGTCCATTGCTGGCAGGCATCCTCGTGAGACACAACACAGTTCAGAATGCAAATGTGTGAGAGAGTGCAGGCAGCACAAAGGTTGTCAAGTGCTTTGCATTTCTGTTGGATCATGATTAATTGCTTCCAGTGTAGAAGGTTATTCCCCCTATTCAGCAAGAATATCAGACATTCACACACAAAACTCTGAGCGTAAAATGAACCCTTTCGAGATGGTTCAATAAGTTGACTCAGTAACTTTATACAATGACTGCAGGCTCTTTGGTCTGCAGAAAGGAAATAATCTGAAATCCTGTTTTATCTTAAACGGCAACACACGTTTCCAATCCTGTTGAAGTCTGAGCCAGAGTAAGTTTTCTTGCCGGCAACTACACCACGCAGATTCTTGTCCGCTCATATTTGAACACAGATGACAACCGAGAGACAAGTGAATGGCTCTGTTTTATTAACAGTAAGAGCCAATGCAGATAGTTGAACAAATATAAAATGCTTGAAACATCCACATAATATTAAAACAAAATAAAATAAATAAAACAGTGGCTTTCATTACAAAAATAAGGGAAAAAATTACAAAGAACACTGATCTGATGTCACATTGAATTTAAAAAATAAACATGTACCTAACATTCACAATACCCTAATCTTTTTTTCTAATAAAACGGGGCAGAGGAGAAAATAGGTAAAAGAATTCAAGGCATCCCTAAAACTGTTTCAGAGGCAAGGCAGTCATTTCTGATATCAGGCCGAGTGATATCACTCATTTCATGCAGCCTGTCACTGCGTCTTCACTTTTCATGGAAAAACAATGATGTGCAAAATACGTTTTTAGACAGTTACTTTCTTCTTTTAAACAATGCCCTTCTTTTGTCAAAATGGGCACTTTGAGGCATTAAAAAAAGGTGTACAGTACAGAATAGAGAAAAGGAAATGAGCATGTATTCTGGTACCTAATTCACTATTGTCAAGAGTATCTAAGTACTTATTACACTGTCTTTAAGTTATTTTATTCTAGACACAGACTATAAGCTGAAGAGATTCAGAAAACGGTTAGTCTCCATAAAGTGACTACAAAAGCAGCAAAGTCAAAGAGAAAAGGGATTAATTATACAAACTGCAACTCTACAGTTCAATATACAGGAGCTTCCCCTTGTAAAAACAAAACAAAAATCCTTCAGAATTTACATCGGTGTGACGCTAATTACAAGCAAAAGTCATTTAAAAAAGTTATTGGGTTAATCCAAAATAACTGAGTGACTCGTTTTGCACCACTGAAAAGGTTCTTATGTAAGCGTTTCCTGTTTTGATGGCACATTTCTCTAAACTCACTTCAGCAACTCTTTTCATATCTGTATTTGAGTGACAACAAAAAGATGAGATACAAATCACTGAAATGGACAGCAGCAGTGACAAACTCTAAAAAAACTTGGCTCAAATATTTTGACTCGAAATAAAAAAAAAAGCAGATTAGAAAAGAAATTCAGCTAAAGACGAGAAAAAAAGCTGAGGGACGAGGTCCAAGCATGCTCCCCCCCTGTCCTAGATGATTGAAATAGCATTTATTAATAATGAATAAACTGTTTGAATCAAAGGTTTTTTGACAGAGAAAAGGAGGAATAGGATGAGCTACAATAGAAGTTTACGTTACAGGAATCATTTTAAAATCGGTCTGCTGTTGCATTGAGACACTTGTAAACTTTGGTTGTTGATTTGAATCATTGTTTCCAAAAGGCTGCTACTGCTGAGTAAAACCATCATTTCATATACGTAAGCTGCTCACTGACCAGAGAGGACATGTTTCCAGTAAATGCTACTATAGCGACGGTCTTTCCAGTTCCAGGTGAAGCTGGAAACAGGTGGGCTCAACGGCTGAGAGGCATTAAAACCAGTTTGGCTCAGTGGACGGCTACCATTCTAAACTATAGACGTAGATTTAATGCTGATGCTATAAAACTCTAGTACTTGTGCGTGGGGTTTGCCTGGGATGTTATCTGAGGCTGCTGAACTGGAGCCTTTAAATAATTGCTGTCTGTGTAAATAAAGCGTGTGGAGAAAATTTTATTTTACAATGCATTCAGTTTGTCTGAAAAAGCTGCGTTAAAGTTTTTGAAGATTTTTTTCAATATCATTTGAGGGACAGGGGGGTCGTGATCCTACTACTGTGGATGTGTTTTAAGGCAGGTCCTTAGTGGAGGAAGGGTCCAAACACATGAAGAAGGCAAGGGGGAGCAGAGGAGAGTAGACAGCTGCACAGAGGTGTGTCGGGCTGGTCAGTTGGAGGATGAGATGCTGTTGTCAGTCGGTTCAGATCCTTCATGGGTCGTTTTCTGCTTGAGTGTCTGTCCGTGCTGCATCCGCTGATGATCAGAGAGTTAATCTACAGGTTGATTTAAGCACTTCATTTCTGGCCGGGCTATGTTTTTACTGAAGTCCTACAATGAAATAACCAGCAGAACGGCCTGCTGTTTGACCAATGACAGTTTTTGTTTCAACACTTGCGTTACTGAGCGGCCGGCTGCACTCCAAAGCTCGCGTTTATTCCCACCGGCTTCGTGTTTATTTCTGTGCAATGGCCTCCTCTCCGCTCGGCCTGATGCGGCTGAAGGGCAGCCCCCCCACCCCTGCTAGAGCCAGACCCACACTGGGGTCTGGTGTGCACTTCTCTGTGCCGGCGGACGAGGTCTGAATCCTGGAGGAGGCTGCCGGGCCGCCGGGCCCAGGCAGGATCTCCGGCAGGGACTCTTTGGCTGGGTGTGCAGACCCGGGGTTGTTGGCGGAGGGGGGGGACGTTTTGGCGTTTGGGGGCTTGGTTGGGGTCGTGGGGCTGGTCAGGCCGAGGCTGGCCAAGGCGTCCAGAGTCCCATCTGGGTCCACCATAACGTTGATCACTGAGACAGAGACAGCAATGCGGTCAGTTTGTGGAAGCTGATTTCCTCTCCCTGATGTAAACTTTAGATTTGCTTTAGTTTTAAACATACAACACTAAACTCAGCCCTGAGCTTTTGCCTGTTTTTATGGCTTTCCCTCTTTCAAATGCACAAAATCGTCAGCAATTATGTTTTGGCAAA
Source organism: Menidia beryllina (assembly GCA_013363375.1). Classification (NCBI taxonomy): domain Eukaryota; kingdom Metazoa; phylum Chordata; class Actinopteri; order Atheriniformes; family Atherinopsidae; genus Menidia; species Menidia beryllina. Next base: position 13,716,995 of record JABUIW010000010.1, on the reverse strand, counting down.
TCAGAGAGACCTGCATATTTTCTGCTTTACCTTGAAGCTGTTTCTCCACTCGCTTCAGTTCAAGCAGGATCGAGGAAATTTCCTACGAGGGGAACATAAAAACAAAACTGTTAGATCGCTGTAATGCTGGAGTGTTCAGGTTATGAGGCAGATGGGCTCCTGTACCTTGTTAGATGTTTTGAGGAGTGGTATGTCACTCTCTGACCTCAGTTTACTCTCAATTTCCTCCCAGTTCCTCTCCTTATCCTTGAACAAAATCCTGGAGAGAAAGAATACACAGAACAGGGATCTTCACCTGTGCACCAAACTCAAGCTTAAGATATACTGTAGAAATTCGGATACGGTCCTAAAATTGAAGGATTACAATATCAGAGAGTAGAATTACCTGATCTTTCCTGCTGTTTTGTCTACAGAGTGTCTGATCTTGGATGATAGCTGGGAAACTGAGTGGAGCAGGAGGCTGTCCAACACCGCCTGAAGACGCAAACAGAGAGAAAAATTAAAGATGAATGGCAACCTCAGGTCCACTCCACATGTGTCGTTTGGTTTGGCCCTCACATCCTCTCTGTTCCAGGTGCGTCTCCTCAAGGCTCTGGGCTCCAGACTGTCGGGAGCTCGGGGTCGGTGCTCGACCGGTTTACCATTAATCTCTGGTGCCTTATTGGTGGAGATGACCGGTGGTATTTTTCTAAAGTTGAGGCTCTCGTCGAACACTCGATCCACCAACTGGAATATAAGAGACACAAAGGGATGCAAAGAGGGAAATTAACGCATTGCTTTTTCTCCAATGTTGTATCTTTGACAGTGTTATGTTAGGAAGTAAAGATTTGTGAGAAATTAAGGAATGAGCCACTCTGTAAAGGAAAGCTAGATGTTAATCTAACAGTACTAAAATGAGTAAAGCCTCTAATGTAAAAAACAAAATGACAGTGGAGTCAAGAGGAGTGTAACACATGACTACTTCTAAAAGCAGGTGAAATTTATGAAGCACCAGAGTGGCAGCCATTTTTATCCGAGCAGCAGAGCAGGAATGGTAAAGTTGCAATGATAGCACAAGCGGTAGGGTAATAGTAGAAGAAGAAAATCGGGCACCTTTTTCATACTCTCCTGAATATCCGGCTGCGGGGGACGTGCAGGGCCTACCTCTTCCCGGGTGTCAATGGCCGATCCCGGGGTGGTGGCAGCTGTGCTGACGGTGGTGCTGGGCGCCGTGCCAGATGAGCTGACTGAGTCGATCTCACCGGCCACGTCGTGAATTTCGCGGGCTAGAATGGCCAGGTCCTTAGCCAGGTCCTGGCTGATCCTGCGCACACAGGGGAATAACCTGTTAACCATCAGACAGGGTGCTTTAGAATGCAGGAATGGCAGCTACATGACAACAGGCATACAAGATTCATGATGGTAAAATGACATCTTCATAAAACACAATATGTATTTGGAATAATTCGTGGGTGGTTCAAGAGATGGGTGCAGATCAATACCTCGCTATTTCCTCGCTGTGCGCCGTCCAGTCCCTGATGTACTCCTCCTGCTCTTTCATGCGGTGCTTGATGGGTATTCCGCCTGGAGCCGGCGCCCCGCCGGAGCCGGAGCCTGTGGTGGCGCTGAGCCTTGAGCTGCGGTGTGGGACCAGGTGATGAGGCCGCACGTGAGAGCGAGCTCCATGTTTTGGAGAGTTCCTGCTGGAGCCGAACTCTTCCTCTGAGGTGGAGCCGTACTCCGGTGGCAGACGCCTCCATCTGCTGCTGCTGGACACTGTGACAGTAAAAAGAAGAACAGTGTCTTTACCAGCAGTTACTACAAACACTAGTAAAGGCGTTTGCCACACATGGATGAGCTTGTGACATGGCCGGCTTAGTTACAAAAGCAGCCTCCAGCCAATACTGTTTTTTTACTGACAAAACAAAAGTGCAAACAGAGGAGAAGTAAAAGGATTCTTGTTATTTGTGGGCAAATCTAATGGAGATGAGCTCAGATGGGAATAGCATGTCACTAGCTGGTACGGTGGTCGAACTCCACTTGAGCTAAAATAAAGTCATATAAAAAAAACATCAGGATATTTCTGTTCAAGCAAAGCAGTGGATTTTTTTAGGAGCTTGTTAAGCTGCTGTTTATGGATGGGTAGCATGTTTAGTCATGATAAAACCAGATTAAGCATATAAACGGGAGCAAAAAGAGAGATCTTGAGTTTGTCAAAACTGCTCTCTGCATTAGAAGCCAACAAAAGCATCTAAAAAAAAAAAAAGGTCAAGCCAGTGCAGAACAAGGGCGCTGCGCGTTAAGCTGCTTCAGAATGGAAACACACCAGCTCCATTAGTGTGGCCACACCATGATGAGACACTACCTGGCTCTATGGGTCTTTTTTGGGTTAAATCTGGAAAAAGCTGCTATAGAACAAGCAGCGGATTGGGGTCATCATCATAGTGTTACTTAATGGATTTAAGAGGAGACACAAAGTTAAAACATATGCTAGAGCTGGGTCATCACAGCTTAGTGTAGTCTCTGACTTTTCCTTATGTGATATGTTAATGCCAGAATTCTTTAAGACTCTATACATATGAGCTTTGTTTTCCCTTTACTGTACAAAATTATGTGAAATAGAAAAAGAACCCATAAGTTCTTACTTAAATGGACATTGATTAAAGTGAGTGACTGATACACACTGAGATCCTCTTCCTTAACACAACGTGTTTTTGGTTTGATGAGCTTGGTTTGATTACTGTGACCCAGGTCTGACACACACACACACACACACTTCACACAAGCAGTCTGATCAGACTACTGTTGTGGTACAGTACCCATCAGCTCTTCCTCTGCATCACCACCTGCAGGTTCGGGCTGAGAGCTCTCTGGACGATGAAAACCAATTCACAAATTGATCACAACAAATTGCCAAAGACCTTTTCCAAAAAGACTTTTGCCCTACTAGTTTTTAAAAGGTGGATTTTTTTAAAAAGGCTTGTTTATCTTTTTCTGGACCGCAGCTGCTGATTTGCTCACCTGTGGGGGAGCAGTATCCAGACGTGCTCTTTGTCTTGCCCTCGTTCAGTTTCGACACGCTGCTGGCTCTCATCCGGGGGGTCAACCTGTTCTCCGTGGGTGTGGTTGAACGCAGGCCGAGGCGCAGAGCGGTCTCGGCTGACAGGCGGGTGGAAGAGGTGGAGCTCCGCGTCACAGTGCACTCGGAGTCGCTCCGGGCGGAGATGGAGCCCAGGCGGTTCCTCCGCGGCTGTGCCAGCAAGTCGAGCCGGGACATTCCTTTCCGGCCCGACGGTGGTTTAGAGGTGGAGCTGGTGGTGGACACTTCAGAGGCCACAGAAACCCTGTCTGCGTCGGCTAGGTCCGTATCCGAAGTGTCTCCCAGACGGGCGCGGCGGAGAAGGGAGGCTCTTGTGGGCCGCGGCTGGGGCAGAGAGGCCTGCTTGTTGAGGGAGGAGGCCGTGGCCGCCTGGAGAGTCCGGCTGCTTTTGGAGGAGCCGGTGACGGTGGATTTGGCGGACCTGCCATCCAGCTTGGAATGGAGGACGTCCTCTGAGCCACGTCTATGGGCCGAGTACCCCAAAGATCCAGAGTAGGTTTCCTGGTCTGAGGACAGGATGTCAGAGATGGGAAAGGAAGATGTCTGGTCGTCGTCAGTGAGATCCACAGAGGGCTGGCGTGCTCTGGAGGAGGAGGATGGCTGAACGGAGCGGCGTGCATCAGTCCGGGTTCCTGCCTCGACTGTTCTGCTTTTAGTCTTCCTCTCCAAGCGTTCGCGAGCGCTGGCGGTTGTGGTGCCGGTCTTGGAGGCTGTGCTCATGTTGCTTTTCTCCCGGTGCATGCTGCTGAGAGAGCGCCGCTTCTGAACGCCTCCAGCTGCTGTCTTCCTCTCCGCTTCTCCAGCGACGTGACTGGCTGTGCTGGCTGTGTCCACGTCCGATTCAGGAGAGATGGAGTCGGTCCGATGGGGGAGGCCAGAACCCGAACCCTGAGTGGCGCTGCCGCTTTTGCTGCCTTTCTGATCCAGTTTATTCTCGTCTCGCAGTTTAGCCTCCAGGAACGCCATGACGGCTTCGGTGTCCTTCAGCAGGGTAGCGGTGTCCATGCTGCCCACAGAGTCGCTGCGTTCCAGTGCACCGCTGCCTCTGTTGATGCGGGGGATGAGCTCTGAAGGGACATTAGAGCTGGGCTTCTCAATAGTGAAGCTGCCCTGGCGGACTAGAGGTTTCCCAGACTTCTCTCCTCCTTCTTCCCCTCCTCCTTTCCTTTCCTCTGACCTCTTCCTCCGTTCACTGCTGCCAGAGGTCCGGACAGGAGCCTTGGATGGAGAGGAGGTGGAGCTTTGTTTCCTTTTACTGGTCATCTCACTGTCCTCCATAGGAGACGGGGACTCTCCGTCTGCCTTGTTCTCTTTTTCCTGGGGCTCAGTGTCCTGTTTCTCTCCGATCTCAGACCTCAGTGCTTTCTGACCTGATTTAGCCCGGGGGTCATCCACGGGGAGCTGGGGGAGGGTCCTGCGTTTGCGGTCAGTCAGACTGGAAGAGGATTCACCTTTGCAGAGCGGTGCACCAGATTCAAAGGCTTCTGCTCCTAGGCATAAAGGACAAAGTCAGCAAACACAGGGTTCAACTGGAAGTTAAGAGGTTATCTAACCCTCTTCTAAGAGTTGCTGTAGACTGTCCGGTTGATGTTCAGTCTATTCATACATTCCATTTTAAACCTTAAAATCTGTTTTTCTCAGACATTTCATGAAATACCTCTCTCTTTGTGTTGGTAGGTCCCTGCCTCTGCCCCAGATCCCTCTGGGTCTGTCCTGGTGTGATTGGCAGCTAAACTGGCCCACTGAGAAACCCAGCTCGAGTCACCGGGGAGAGCCTGGGAAACAAAAGAGAGAGAAACAGGGCTAAGAAAGTGGTAACAATAGGAGGATCATGAATTTTGGAGTTACAAAAAAATTATAGTAAAAAATAATTAATGGAAATTACTATTAAATATAAGAAATATAAGTGAATACAAAAATTAAAACCACTAGAGTTCAACCAGTCTGGTGTCTTCATGTAACTGGTTCAAAGGCTGCATGGCTTAGATTTAGGTCGTGAATAATTCAAGTTTGGAGAGCCATAGCATTGTCTCTTAAGTGAACATCATGAGATTATGATGCTTTTAAACTGTTACTCCTAATTTCACTGGATTAAGAAAAGTTGCAGTGAAATGCAAAAAAAGAAAAAACAGACAGGCTATCTGTGGAGATACGCCCTGTCCCTTCTCTCTTAGGAAATCGCCTGGAGGGCTAAACATGTCTTTCTCCATCTCAGTAGGATCTAGGTCACTCTCTGGGAGGACTGGCCTCCTCCTCACTTGAACAGTCCACTGAAGGAAAGTGGTGAAATCACATGGGGTGACTGTTGTTCACATTATAAAACTCAGCCGTGGATATCCATCCACTTCTATTTTACAACAGTACTTTATGAAACACAGGTGTTAAATTTTTGCAGGGACATTTTTCCTAACCAACTTGAATTTCTACCTCTTTCCCAATTTCTCCTGTCTCCTTTCCTTTCCCTCCTTCGTTCAGGTCTGACAGAATAGAGGCTTCTGTGTTCTCCTGCACACCAAATACCTACAAATGTATGAAAAAAGCAAGAATACCTGACAACAAGGCAGAGAACTGGTATTGTAAAGATGCAATTTGTGCTGTTAAGGCATTATTCTTTAGGTACATTCATATTCTGCGTAGTTGATATTATGAATTCGACATGGAAGTGAATAGAACAAATAGGACTTGAATTGCACAATATACAAAAGGAGGAGAGAGTGAGAGTGGACAGCTGTGAGCAGTATGCCAATTAGTGTGTCAGCTAATTACAGGAATTAGCATAACAACACTTCCAGTTCAGAGTGTAACACGCTCACACTAACAAGAAATACACTCCACTAATCATATCAATGTTTTTCTAAAGAAAACACCTGCAAACAACTTCTGAAGGGGCAGGTCTCACCCTAAGGTGTTATTTACTAGATTTTATATTCTGTTTAAAATGTAATAACCCCCTGGGAAAACTTGTACTCCTTAAAATAAGTTTATGAGCTGCCAGAGCCTTAACTTCTGAATGGGTGATAATTAAATGCCCAGTTAGCCTCCATCTAGTCTGAGAGGCAGTTCAAAGGGATTTCATTTACTCACTTTCCAGGAGATGGCGATTAAAATAAATACTAGCTCCTCTGTGATTTTCCTCTGCTTCGGCTAGTAAATACCACCCTGGCTCTGACGCAGTGCTCCACTTTCTCTTATTTCAGAGTGCTGAACTACCAGACAGGGTCAGCAGTGGCAAACTAATGGTGGGTTTTCAGCCTCCCAGGGGCACTGTTTAATAAAAAAGACAGCACTTGATGGAGAAGTCACTCCAGGCTATTACTGAAGCATTAGATGTACCAAAGGGGTGGGGAGAATGAGTGCTAGTCAAAGCCGTCCACAATGAGATGATAGTGTTGTTTTAGTGGCAAGAGCACCAGGCAGTCTCACAGGACTCACTAACTGTGAAAGTGTCAACGAAGCAGGTAATAAAGAGACTATTAACCTTGTTGTGTGTCCTTTGTCAGATTTTACTCTTTAGAATTACAACATCCATCCATCCATTATCGTAACCGCTTATTCCCTAATGGGGTCACGGGGGGAACTGGAGCCTATCCCAGTGGTCAATGGGCAAGAGGCGGGGTACACATTTACTTGGTTAAGAAGGCTCAGGCAGAACTTTCTTTGGTTAGATATCTTCAGGGGTAATTCAAATGGTTCAGAACAGAAAAACCAACGGAACTGATTTTCTTCAATGTTTTTGGGTGCCAGCGGCCTTTATTTGATAGTAGGCAGACTATAAAATGGAGCGACAAAGGGCCTCAAACCTCTGTGCATTCCACAGCAACACAATGTCAAATAAACTGAATTTAAAAGGACTGTAGGGGTGTAGGGCTCCACACCTCACGATAACTAATCTTAATAATAAAGATGATGAAAATGGTCAGATTTGTGTTGTGACTTTTACTTTTAAAAAAGAGTTGAAATTTCAATTGAAGAACAATCAGTGTAAGAGACTGTTCCTGATGATTCTCACTGTGCAGTTAAGAAAACTGCTCCCACTCAAAGCTGCATCGCCAAAAACAATCCTACCTTGTCTATCATGCGCCTGGCCTCCTCTTCCTCTGGGTTTTTGTTCTCCAGTTCGATAGTGTAAGTCCCCTTATCGCTATGGTCGTCCTCTGCCTCGCCCTCAGCAGTCCCTGCTGTTCTGCCCACCACTGAGGTGTCCTCACTGGGGCTGGTGGGGCTGCCCGTCGCCAGTCCCGTGCTGGCTGAGCTCCGACCTATACTGGGATCTTCCGACCTTTGCTTGAGCAGCACACGTGCAGCAGTCGGGGCACCAGCGGTCACTGTAGCTGGGATTGGAGCTGGGGCCTTACCTGGAAGGTGCACACAGGGGATTATTCACATATTTGGTTTACACATGTTTTAACTTGGAGATGTCTTTTTAGGTGCATTAAGTCTCACTATGACCAAAGGACAGAGCTTTTATCTTACAATCGGCTTCAAGAAAACACACAATTACCTGAGTCTGAGGCTGTCGTGGCAGAGGTGGAAATGCTAAACACTTTGGGGTGTGATGGCGGCTGAGGACACAGTCCTTCTCCACCTGCTCCAGCTCCTAGGAGTGGAGCAGTCTGAGAAAACGAATAAGACCGACGCTTGCGAGGATTTTCTTCATCATAGAACTCTATCATGAAGGCCGTGCGGGTTCCAGATGCTCTGGTCCCACCAATATTAGTGTTTCCTCCCCCTCCTCCCGCGTGGGCGTGTGTTTTCAGGCGCTCTTCGAGGGCATGGCGGCGGTTTGCAAAACGCAGGCCCAGTCCGTTCTCTGAGTCACTCTGGGTGCCATCCTCATGTTTGCTGCCTACTGGGACACAAAGAAGGATTAGAGCGGGTTAGGGTTAGAGATAGAATTCCACAAATCACTTAATTTTACTTTAAACCTGTTTGCCAACCTGGTATTTGTATGAGATCCAACACAGATCACATGTACGATTCTAGATTGGCTAACATTCCTAAATCTGCATCATACGATACACGTTTCCACAACAACATAACAGCTGCTCTAGACTGCAAGATATTCAAACTATAACAACACCAAAAAGGACAGCATAAACCACAACACAGCACCACATCCTCCTCAGTCCACATCCTTTGTGGAAACCACAACAAGAATCACATGCGATTTGCAAACCATTTCAGTAACCGACGATGAGCCGTCAGCTTCAGAATGACTTCAATCGTTCTGCCATGAAAGGACAGCATCGCTGCACAACCTGTTATATACCTACCACATTTTTCTGCAGCCTCACTTTTTAATCTGTCTGGGTTGGATCAGCAAGTCCTCTTAGTATCATGCAATTGTAGACAGTGTGCCACACTAATCCAGACATGCCACCCACACGACTACTGGCCCTGCCTACTTCACTGGCAACGAGTAGGGAGAGGGGGAGGGGAGGAGGGGGAAACAGATGAGGGCTGGATGTGTAAGGGTGAGGGTGGGGGTTAGGGAACAGAGGAGGAGGGAGGTGAAAGGGGAAAAGGGAAAGAAAAGGGGGAGGCTGAACAGGGAAGGTGGTTGGGGGATGTGGAAAAGGATGAGGGTGGATGGAAAGGGAGAAAGGATTAGGTGGGGGAAGAAAAAAATCAGACACTGAAGAAGGCTCAGGATTTTAAATGTATTGCCATTTGAGATGACAGCCACTCACATCACCAGTCAGGCCTAACTAAGCAGTCCACTATCCAACAGTTTGTGAAGAAGTAAATGCGGATAAGCAGCTTCTACTTCACACATCACTTGCATGAATCGATGCAATGTCCCTTATTTTTCACTATTCTTCCTACAAGATAACTAATTCTAAAGAAGCACTGCATGAGCATGGATCCATAGTACACAAACACTCTCTCATCTACAATACATTCCAAAGCACGCTGCCCATAGCCTGGTTTTTCTGCTGTGTGGTGACGCAGTTACAGACCTCAGGCCACAGCTTGACTCTGCCTGTAACTCTCCTGACTAATCAACGTTTACCACAATCAAACCAGCATTGAATATTTTTAGTTTTTTTTACTTTGACGGTGAATACTGTTTTTACATTATTGGACTTTTTGTAGCTGTAATTTCATTTGAAAGTCAAGTTATTTATCGTTTATCTTTTTTGAATACTTGAATGGCGATGCTAATCCAAGTGACTTGATGTGCCATGACTACCGATTGCTTTCATTCTGAGTTAAATTCCCACACCACAGGATTGTTCCATGTTGTGTTTAAATGAAACTCTGCATCATTACAGTCGCTCGCATGCATCAGCATGCTGACCTCATCAAAGTTCTTCTGTGAGTTTAAACAACACCAGTATGCACGTGAAGCAAAAAGAGCGGCAGGTGGGTCAGTTTTTGCCACAGCACAAGCAACAATAAGCAGCCTCTTTCCCTCAAGCATCAAGTGTACCGAACCTACTCCATAGCACTCAAGAGAGGAGCACGCCAAAAATCTACAACCCAGAGGCTACAAGTTGTTACGCTAAAAAAAACTCTGAAGCCTCTTTCCGACCGTAATAATGTGAACAATGTGTTTCAACCTTAATTTCATTTAAAAGGAAAACAAGCAGTGCTCCAAATAACAAGTGCGTAAGAAATTTCTACATACGGTAACCTCCTTTACTGCTGCTCATTTTAAACATCCAAAAGTTTCCTGTGTAAATGTAAGACACAATAAAATTTAAGTCTGAATTTCAAGTTAAACTATGAAATAAAATAATAATAATTAAGCACAGAAATTGATATCTTCTTTAGACTGGTAAAATTATTACCAAGCTTCAGATATTAACTTGATCTTTCTTTAGTTTTAAATGATTTTTTCTATTAGCTTGAAACAATGGTGAGGTATCCATTTGAGTGTTGTTTCTAAACAGTTCCATAGCTTTGTGCGTCTTTCAGAATATGTAACTCTTTTGCCACACTCCTTTCTTCAAAATTTCCAAACCCTAAACTCAGTTAGTCATGTAATTAAACACACATTTCTACAAGAAGGAGACGGAGGAAAGTAGAAAGGGAGTGTTAGAGTAGGTTGAACAGATCAGCAGATATGCAGACGGAGAGAGGCAGGTCTTTCATGCTGTGGTCCACAGACAAAGAAGCCCTTAGGAGGGCCAGGGAAGAACAGAGATGTCTGTCAGAGTCCAGTGCCCCGTCCCGCTTGCACCACCATGACTCACAGGGAAGCTTTCCTCCGCACACATCCACACAACTGGACACATGAAACAGGGATGCACTTGACATGCACTGACTCTAACGAAACACACAAACAAACATGCGACAGAATGGTGTATGCACACACACGGGTGAATAGCTTCCCCTATTACAGCAAATGACTCAAATGTTTACCCGGGACCTTATTAACATTCCTGTTTTTAACTTCACACTAATAGGAATCGCATACTGCAAGGGACCACACAGCGGCTCATAATTAAAACAGACAAAAGAACAAAGATGTAATCTCCATGCGCCTTTTTGCAGCAAAAAGACAAATACTCACCTTGACGCTTGAAAATGAAAAGGCTTGGCTCTGCTGCCTCTGCTACATGTCCTCGCTACACCTCAATGACACACCCTATGCACATCTCACATTCCTGCTCTCACACTGCTTGTCTGCAGGTCAGTGCTGAGCATGCTTGAAGCGGGCACATACAGCCGACGCAGACACAAACCCACACATGAGTGGCACACACTTCACACACACCCTCAATCGGCGCTGAAAACACTTCACGCACATGCTACTGCAGCCTCTACACGCACAGACACAAACAGATGTTCGCAGCCTGGTTCTGCCCTGAGTTCTCTGCATCACTGTTACTATAACAACTATCAACCAAAGACTGCTCTCTCTTTCTTTGCCTCCTCCCTTGCTGCCTTTACTGCAGTCTACATAACAAGCCTCACTTTCTCTCTCCTATTAGCTTTTCTTCAAACGCTCACCTTCACAGCTACTGCTGCAAACACTGCTCTGTGTGACTTTTTCCCAGCTCCTTCACTCTCTCTCCATGTCCACAGCGGACCTGTGTTTTCACTCCTCACTTGGCACTGTCAGCATCCACAGAGAGCTTTCCATCTGGCTGTCCGCCTACCTTCTATCAATCCCTATTTAGTCTCTCTCGTTGTCCTCCTTGCCTTACCCAACCTCTCAGCCCTCTTTCTTTTCCACACCATGATTTATGAGCTCACACAGCCCAGTGCAGAGTGATAAAGCATGAAAAACACTGATCACGCCTAAAGTAACTTCAAAGGCATCTGGAATCAGGTATGGAATTTAGAAATAGCAAAGATTCTGTAAATGCTCAACAATCCTATTCAAAATTTCAATTTAAGAATAGGAGCCAAGCCTACTCTGTTAAAGCAAAGTAAACCAGAGATTATATCTTTTACTTTGTCACTTACGTTGTCACCTTGAAACTTACATTAGCCAACCACTTCTGATCAACCTTTTTTTCTCATTTTCAGGTGCACCTGCAATGTATCTGCATGAGACATTTTAGGGATCTACTGTTAGTTCTTCAAGACAATTTCTTGAATCCTACCCAAGTCAAAAGAAAGGTCTGCCATTCCCTAACTTCAATGGTCCCACTGGGGAAATACTGCTCACTCAACTGGAATTTAAGTAAATCTGACGGGAAGGACTTAAAATGGGTGGAGGAAGTTGTCAATGACAATCAGCCAGTTTATATCTCACATATTAAATGAATAAATCTTTTACATGCAAACATAAAATCAACCCTCTCAAAGTCAGACTAATACACCCAGAAAATATAATTAGGGGTTGATTCACTGGTGCATGCACTTGCTCGACAAGACACAAATGGGTCGAGGTGCTCCATTGTTTTCTTTTCTAACCTTTTTTCTTCTGGCTGGGATTTGTAAAATTAAATCTTAGAGCCATTGATTAATTTCCTTATTCCTCTCAAAGTTTTACATCACTCTGTGAGGTTTTTTAAATTTTAAGTACCGGTAAAAAGCTAAAGTTGAATATCTATTTTATATCTGTATTTTTATAATTGTGGCTTCTTTAGAAATACTGTTAATATGGAAAGAATGTTAAACCACTGCGATGAAGCCGGGTTAGTGCTGCAAAACGTTGTGCTGGAACACCAGTTCTACTTATGGAAAGAACTGGGGTCTGGAATGGAGTCCATTGGGAGGAGACAATCACAAGCTTAAATTTTATGCGCTGTAATGCTGTCACAGCCATTCTGGTTAAAGTTCACACAGGAACATTATTGAAAAGAGAAAATTAAAATCTTTTATGTGAAAACCAGAATGTGGTCCGACCAAATCCACAGACACAGAAATGTAAACGCAAAAAACCTCCACCTTTGAGTCTTTTCAGATGAACTGGCACGTCGCTTTTAATGCTCTTGCTGTCGTCCTCCGTCGACTCACTGCGCACCAGAGTCGGGTCATTATGAGCCAGCCAATCAGCCACCTTGCTCTCTGACGCCATCATGGCAGCTTGCAGAGTACTCAGATCCCTGCCTCCCGTGCCTCCACTTCCTCCTCCACTCTTCTTGGAGCGAGATCTGTGTTGCTCTGGTGTGAACTTTGACACATGGTCCTTAATGGTGACTTTCCCAGGAGAAGTGTTGTCAAACTCTATGGTGAAGGAGGCGTGACCTTGGGCTGTAGAGCAGACAGTGCTGTTTTACTACTGTGTCAGAAAGCAATAAACATCAAACTGCAAACTATGCACTTTTGAAATAAAAGTATTTTTTCTATATGTGTACGATCTCACAGTTGGTTTCACAATGACCATTTCCCTGTTTACTTTAGACAAACAGTGGCCTCCCTGTTTGCTTTCTTTGGGCAATAAAGGATTTCTCACAAAAGTCACTTTTATAAGAATTGAAATGACTATATAAACAATCCAAACCAGCACAAGCCATTTTATAATCATTAGATGAAGAAAGGTCTTTAAGAGCACAGTTCCCATAACTTTACATATCAAGACAGGCAACCGACAGTCCAAAATTTACATTTACTTAAAATAAAATGTATATATAATATGTAATATTTGAATAATTTAAGCCTAGATGGGATTTCACCTGTCGTGATTTGGTTGTGACCTGGAGCACCCTCTGTATCCTTAGTAGGGATCTCATGGATGCCATTATTGGCCATGTGCCCTTCCTTGGTCGGGAGCTCAAAGTAGCTGGAATCGTTGGCAGATGATGCATGAAGGCTGTCGTCTTTAGTTTTATCACCACAACGGGCCTCTTTGCTCTCTGTTTGGAAAACAAAAGTTGTCAAATAAAACTTACTGTTTACATTTATTTGGTTGAGAGCTTTTTCAGCCCATATCTAGAGAAAAAAGAACATAGAGCACAGAAGTAAACATGAGTCTGTAGGATACGAGAATACATTTAGTCTCTTTGTCAGTCTGTCACTCCAAATCAATAGTGTGGCTGAAGCTTTTTAAAATCTGTTTCAAGGCCTGACAAAGAGAAGCACTTATTTTCTCATCTGTTCATATTAACAAACAGAACCTCTGAGATTTGAATCTGATAAATGATACTTTCAGAAATTAGAGGGGCCATCTGCTTCAGGTTGGGGAGAAAACCCAGGAGCATATGGCAAGTGACAACGAGAAACAAGGAAGAGTCGATTGTCTATGCAGAATGTAATCAAGTGTAAAAAACACTGCATGTGGACTTTTTTCATGGATTCTATACATTCAAACTATGAATGTGTTTCTTAAGGGAAAAAAAGATAAAGTAAGATCTTCCCAAAAAGACAGTCAGTGAATTAAACTCTTCTTTCTACGTCTAACTTCCTTCCATTTAGCTTTTACTAGGAAGTAAATCTCCTTGTTGTGATCAGCATTTGGCTGCAAAAGCTATGCAGCGATTTTGTGAAGATACACGATATAGTTTAAACAGGGTTAACTATGAGGGTTGCACACAATTCAGTGGTTGAATAGATAAAAAACTACAACCAAGACAAAACAAATATTCAGATCCTAAAGATTTTATATTCAATGTTTTCGGGTCCTTTTAAGACCTTACCAAAAGGAAAAGTAAGATTTTAATTGTAACAGCAGTGTTCATATTTCTGTCACCACTCTACTGTGTGTATCGACTCAGAGAGCTTAAGAAGCCTCTGCATACATATATTAACAGCTATAACATATGTTAAAGCTAAAATATCCCTGCTGGCTACTTATTTGGGCTTGTGATAACAGTAGAAAGCTTAGACTAACGCTTAATATGCTAAAGGACTTTTTGGTAGCTAATTGTAAACTTGCAAAACTTCACTAGAAACAGATTTTCTTCATATGATATAGAAGGATCAAAAATGAACATGAAATGTGTGGATTTTAGAGCAAAACTTACCAGAGTATTAAAGGATGTTTACCTAATCATTGCTGCAGTGTAGAGTGGTCTGTTAGGAAACTGTGTGTGTGATGTGTGTGTGCTGAGAGGGAAGGGGGAGCTGGTGCAACGGCGTAACCCAATCGGCTTTAGTCACAATACATAAGTAGGGGGGTAGTGGGTTGTAACAGCACAGCCTATTCACTGAGAGGGAGAAAGAGCACACACTAAACTCAACTGACACACACATGCAAGCAGCAAAACAGACAAACAGAATCGCTTCCTGCCCTAAACCTCTCATTTTCTCTTTCACTTCCCCTTGCAGCTATATCTGATGTGAACGGAGGAAATGTAGAGAGGATGACCAAATACAAACACATAAACTGACATGATCTTCATTTGATGTTGAGGGTCAACTCATTTACAAAAAGACCCCAGACTAGCCCCACAGCGTGCTGCTTCATTAAACAAATCCAACATTATTACATCCACTCAAGTCCTCGAGGGTCCAAAAGTCAAAAGATGTAGGATGGCGAATTGCCTTCCACTCACCCGCTTCCATGACTGAAGTAGTCAATCCCATTCGCCTGAATCTTTGGAAAGCTTTAAGGATTTCAAATCACTTTTGCACGGTAGGGAAGATTTCCTCCAAACCAACAGCTTTTCCTTATCTCACTCACCAAAAAAAAGTTAGAAAGTTTTTCCTTTTAAACTGCTGACGATGCTGCCAGTCTAGCCATCCAGATGTGCGGAGAGATTTGAGGACGCTCCAGTTTGCTCCAGTATTTGTGTATGATTAATCCCCCCCCCCACTCCTTCTGACCATATTGGTCCACTAAACCAGCCTGGCACAGACTGATTTTGCATCACTGAGCTGTTTCACTACTGGTCCACCCTCTAATCCTGTTACTGTGACAGTCCACTGTGAGTCAAGAGGACCCCTGCCCCCAATCCTTGCGTCACCACATAATGTAAGCAAACAGACATAGATACAAGCTCTGGAAGAAAGCCTTTGTTTGCACTTTGATATGTAGTCTCAGCAACAGCAGAACAATCTGGACATTTCTAACCATGCAGAGAGGACCAAAAGAATAGGCAAATAAAAGAAGCTTCAGATGATGTTAAATGTTTGCATTGCATGACTGAACTAAGCCTGATTCATCCACGGATTGTATAACAGCATGCTGTTGGTTTATACCGTTACAATATGCTTGGTAAAACACTGATAAATCTGGCCGATTATCTGTCATTTTGAGATAATCACCATTAACTGTTCATTTCAAAGATTAGGGTGTTGATTCTTTGGTGAGGCTATCAAATGAAAAAACAACAGAAGCTCCTCTGCTGCCAGCAGTTTATCAGCATGACTGCTGTGGCTCAATGTTTAGGACTGTGTTTGTTGATACATCAACTTTGGTAAAAAAAAAGTCAGGTGGTCTGTATTCACACATAAATAAACAAATAAATCAACAAAGAAATACTTTGTTTTCTGTGGAAAATTATTGTACACAAGCTGTCAGTTTTTGCTTAGAAGTATAAAATTGCAATCATCAGAGAAGTGTGGTTGAAAGCATGAAATTAGTCCAAATTATTACAGCCCCTTACCTGAGATGGAGCTGTCGTTTTTCTTTGAAGAGGCTGACTTGGTTTCCTGTTTGAAGGAATTCTCATCATCTGCATCTCCATCACCCCACCAAGACGGCTGGCCATACAGGGGGGTCCCACGAGGCAGCGCTGTGGCATCGCCTGGGACAAACGGGCACAAACATGTTACGCATGTGATCTTTAGGGACTTAAGGACATATTCTGTTCACTGATGTATGGTATGGTGTCACAAAGTGAACAAAACTCCTGTGCAAATGACCTACTTTCCAAATAATCATGCTCTCTTCTTTTACTTTTTCTTTGTCACACAGCAGCAGTGCACACAAGTCAGCACGAAAGCTGACACGGGAAAAAAAAACATCCTGTGCTAAAGAAGTAAGACTAAAGAAGTGAGAGGAAACATTTGAGAGAAAGGAAATGGCATACAGCAAATGGTTATTTGGCAGCCTAAAATTATCAGAGGACAGACGAAACCTTATCCTGTGTTACCGTCGTTCTACTACATCCTCTTTCACCTATTTTCTTTAAAGTATCCCTCATCCAATGCTGTGTGTGCTTAATTACAGTATATCAGAATTAATTATAGATGCTTTGTGCCAAACTGCAGGAAGTAAGGTCCCTGTTTGTAAGAGCTACTGAACGTATGCTTGCCATAAAGGTTTAATATCTGGGCGAGGGCTGGTATGACATGGGGTTACACTAATGGGTCACAGCTGGGCCAACAAACACATGGATGTACTGAAGTCTGTGTCGGTCATATGCAAAAATCTATGGAAGTGTCTGTGTACCTTATATGTTCAAAAATGTAGCCATTTTGACCATATTACTTGTCAATCTGTGTTTAAAGAGGAACAACATGTGGAGATTAAGCAGGACTTCTCCTTTTGGTGGCCTAAGCTGGCTTTGAGATCAAACTAAGTAACTATGTTAGTAACAATTATGTTAAGGTTCTTTCCTGATGACCATGTCCACCCCCTGGTGGTCTGTGGTAAAAGCCCACTGCTTATTATGTCAGGCAAATGTTACCGTTCAGAAGAAAAACACTTATATTACAAACTATACCTGCACTATTTTTAGAATGAGTTTTTAGTTTGAATCCTCTTGAAATCTTAGTCGGCAAAGACTACAATCCCCCCACTGGACTCGGATTAATGTCACATTGCCCCATTCTTCCACATCTCACCTCCTACTCTGTCATCTGCTTTGTGAGGGTCCACAGGTTTGGAGGATGGCTCTTTAGAGGAAGAGACCCCATCTGTTACTCGTCTCTCCGCAGACTTTGTGGTGCTCGCACTGGGAGGCTTTGGCGTCTTTGTTGGGGTCTTAGTTGGAGATTTACTGGTGGTTGTGTTGGTAGTGGTTTCACAGCCGTTTGGCTTCTTGCTGAGCTGGAGGCCACTGGTGAACTTTTCATGCTGAAAAGAGATGTGTAAATTACAACATGAACTGAAAAACAATGCTGTCGTAGATAAAACGACAGCATTGTTTTTCACAATACCACTTTAAAAGAAGGAAGGGCACAGTTTGCGTTCTCACCTTGAGAGCCTCTTCAGGCACAGTGAGCTCACCTCGCACCACCGTGAAGAGATTTGTATGTGAGACAAAGAGGCTAAGGAACACAACATCACAACTACAACCTGCTGTTCTAACTTTAACAGAATTTACACACAGAGATAAAAAAGACAAAAAAGACCTGAAAGGATATCATATCCAAACCTCAGCTTGTCTTCTAACTTCAAAGTGATGTACATCTGTTCCTGAATGCGGACATCATTCACAAAGGTCTGCAGAGGAAAGGTACAGGTCAGCAAAAACTGAAGATGTCTTAACTTTTGCCTAACACAAACACAAAATGTTCCTCAGAATGAAGAAAATACAGCAAAAATGCCTCTGACTAAGTTGCATCCATTAAGCAATAAGGCCTGCTGCTAAAACCTCTCCATTTCCTCATTTGTTTTCAAACACTTCTATACTTTATCTATATCAAATAGACATTTTAATTAAGAGGTTACCACAAAGGCAGCTTAATCTATGTGACCAACTATGAAAAACTAAAGATAATTTATCTCATTTTTAGGTAAAAGGCAAAAGAAAGCAGCATTTACCCACATTTCAGAATTTGATGAACAAAAATAGTCCTTGTATAAAATGTAATGTATATTAAAAAGATGCTCCCTATGTGGCTCAGTAAACAGTAATACTAAATGTGGTTCCTGCATATGGGGACCAACGTAAGTAGTAGTAGGACTAAATATTTGTATGTCTTGTGTTTTTTTTGTATGTTTAGTTTCTACCGCTTTCCTCCTCTCTCATATTGCTCTTTCCATTCTCCCAACTTTCTCCCCTACAGCTCAGAGGAAGATCACGTTTCGCTGAACTTGCTTGCTCTGCCGTTGTAATAAAACATTCCTGACTTCTCTCTAGTGGGATGAAATCACAACCGCTCAATAAAACAGCAGTGAAATGGCCTCAGTTAGACCGCAAATGGCGACACCCTCCAAACTTTTTATTCCTGTCTGTGGCAAAGCTCTGACTCAGCAGGAGAAAACTTCCTCTGAATCCAGCCACAGAAGCTGGATGGTTTATGACACAGCAGGAAGTGACTCTGACTTCCTGTCTGAGAGCTGGAGAGGATATCAGGGAAACTGCACATGAGTCTGATCTGGTGGGCTGTGACTGAGTCCAAATCACAACACATGACTAAAGGTGGGTGTTCCCACCATCAGAGATCCAATATTTCACGTGTGGTTTGGTTCATGTATGGAGTTCTTATGGGATAAATTTTACAGGGTAGGTTTTGGTAATAAATACTTAAATACTAACTAAATCAACTTCAGCCTTTATCAAAATATAATTTATTAAAAAAGTCTCAAACTCGTATCAAAATGATGCACTCATGTTTACCACACGATTGTCCTAAAATTCCATGAGTTTGACCATATTACTTCTTTCCACACCATGTTCAGGAGTTGACTCCTACAATTGGTTAAAATCCCTTTTTCTTTGCTCCCCATAGTCCACCCTTTCTCTTAGTTACTATTTCCTGTCCTTCCCTACCTTTCGATGTTGTATATTGTCTGTGTTTGCACTCACCCCATTCAAACTGCCCAGGTCCTTGACCTTGTGCTCATCATTTCCAGCCTCATAGTTGATGACTGCGTGCTGCTTGTCCACACTGCGGGACTGCAAACAAAAACAGAAACAAAGCCTGAAATCAGCATATCATTCCATCCAGACATTGATTTTTCAGGGGAGGCCTAGCAAACAGTTGGGTGGACTGCAGGAAGATCAGCATATTCTGCTTTTGCAATAAAGGCTTATGACAAAAGTAGAACTGGCACTGGTGAGCAACTAACTCCTTTATCACACAAGAATGGGACAACATGTTAGAGGCATTAATATCCAATGATATGAATGCAGCTTTGAAGGTGAATCTCAATGCTACTATTTATCTGTAGTCACTTAAGCATGAAGCATATTAGTGAGTATTCCAGATTCTCTAAAAATCCTCACTTGACATTGTCGTCCTCACATCCATGCACAGAGGAAAAATGAAAGCCCGAAGGTGAAATATTGATTTGAGACACAAAACAGAGGAGAAGACATCATCTGCTTCAAGGGCAAACTGTTTTCAGGACAGAAAAATCCAACCTATGCATGTGTGGAATGAGCCTCCGACCTCCGATAGAAACTCCTTTTGTGGAATTCTCTAAATATTTTTCACACGTATCAGTACCAGTGAAGTGAAGTAAAACCATCAGAACAAATGCAAACACATATGGTTATTGTAGTCTTCCCCCCCCTCTGCATTAGTCACTTTAGTATGTTGAAGTTAGCCAATGCCACTTCTGGGAAGTGAATCTCATTTAGAGCTGTCATGTGACCGTCTCATATAACTTATTCCCTTCTTGTTTTAAAGGAGAAAAATTTTAATGAAGTCAAACTGTTGGGAAAGGGATTAAATGTAGAATTCAAAGAGCCGACAATGAGACATTTTACATTAGTGAGATAAACCCGTCTCAAACCGGACAGGAATCCGCTGAGTTGCCTGTTACACCTCTCACAGCAGGAGGCAGGTTTCACTCTGTTACAAAGATCTACAAACCAGTCAGAACAAAGTGGGATAAGTGGGATGTATGCACCAATTTCGCATTAAGATAAGAGTCAGCAAACCGAATCACATTTTGGTAGGAATGAACTTTTAAAGATGAGTAAATAGAGAAAAATTCCCTCCTTCCACTTGTGGCTAAACGAGTTCCCCTGTGAGACAGAGAATGTCATCTAAAGTGAACCAGACTGAAGCCAAAAGGAGGAATACGCTGGATGATTCAGGCTGACACCATGTTCCTGTATTTAATCAGGTCCTTCCCTTTTACCATAAACAAAAAAAGCCATAGTTTGACAAAAAGACGGAGGTCATTTGAGCAGCCTTGGGATCATTTTTCTGAAACATTCATTTTCACTTCGACGCTTTCTGTGGGGCTCTCTGTTTGTGTTTTATTTGGTGCATGACCCAATCGCCTTTAAGGTTTTGCCATGTGATGAGGCCTTGGCTTGCTGAGGTAGTCACATGGCAGAAAACTCTAAGCAGCTTCGCCAACACACATACTCAAAGCCAAAAAAGTCCCTAATTTGAAAGGTTTCCCTTATCGTTCCAAAGACATCAGAGAGATAAAAATACAGCACACAAGCAGCAACGATAAACCTTGAGGTCACTGGAAACATATTAAAGAGGTGGGTCTTTTACAACTAATGACTCCTGGAATTAAAACTAGTCCAATACTAAGAAAAACTTTTATTTTTCAGCTGACAAGAAAATCCTTGTTTATGTTATGTAACAACAAAGAACTTAGAAAATCATAGTTCCAGCTTTTAATCTTCAGCCTATTAAACTTATGAGAAAGTCATATTTGAGACCCCTCTGATGTTTTAAATTTTAGAGTTCAAGTATTGACACAACACCACTGACAGTCAGTTTTATTCACAATATGGAACAAACACTGACCATTAAAATGTGAATGTGTCTTTGACAGACCTTAAGACTGCCACTAGAGAAAAACTTCTTTCAATATTGCAGCAGCCACGGATGCATCCTCTATTCACAACAACTGACTCAGTCGGATAAGATCTAACTCAAGAGGTATCTGCCCCACTTTCTATTAATAGTGCGGTGACCAGAGGTACACATGAGGGTATACACAGTCTCTCTGGATGTGTTCACAGCTGCACAGACACACACCAACACACAGACGTGTGTTCAGCTAATGGCAGAGCGGAGCAATGAGGAGTTGGTCTGCAGCTTACTTAGTACTTTTATCGTAATAACTTCAGATTACTCTGAAAGGCTGTGATTTATTCATGTGGTTGAGAGGAATTTTTCTTTAAATGCCCGCACTAACACTCACCATACTGACATTTTCCTGTTATCTGTAAAGGAAATCCATCGAAAAAGACTAAACTCAAACCATAAGAAAGAGCACAGCTGAAACAGAGATCAAATCTAATACAATACAAGTTTATGAAAAGCACTTCTTACTTCTGTCCTAATTCAGTGGATGGTCAGTGGTGTGTTTAAGAGCCCTCACCTGCAGCATGAGCTCGCAGTCGTCCCGACCCACAAAGATCATTTCCCGGGGGAGTCGGTGGCGCGTTCCCCCGCTGCTCACCAGGAACCAGGAAGTCACACTCATCTCTGCACCCTGCTGCTGCCACTAGTAAACTCCTCCTGACACAAAGGTGAATATGAGCTGTAGTTTGATGCACACTTGCAGCAGTTGATCCCACAGGTGGAAACACACCGCCAAAGCACTGGCAGTTATGAACAATAATCACGTCTCATGCAGTGTCAACTGGTGTGATTCAGGCACCTGTTGACACTAAAGATTTGATTTTTATTTCAATAAATAACAGATTAAGCTCATATATTTTATTTGTGGCGACTCAGCATACTGGAATTCACAATTCTTCTGATAATATCATAAAGAAATACCCATGGCCATTGAAAAAAGATATATGACGGCATTGTCAATTGATGAAAACCAAAATAGTATTGACTGGGGTTTTTCTTTACTTTTATTTACTTCCTATTTTGTGTTTGATTCAACCACAACATTAGGTGACAAAAATGAAAATAAAATAAAGAAACAGAAAAAATCAAGGATGAATGAATCTGCTGACTTTTGGATGATGCTTTTGGTCATTAAACTGAATTCAGCTACACACCTCTGGTCCAGATCGCTGAAGCTGATAGGCCACTGACAGAAAATCACAGCTAGGCCATCCTGAAAAAGAAGAAAATATTTTCATCATTACTCTCAGACATAGGAGTTTTATCTTCTTTGATCCTGACACAACCATACTAAACACACAAAACTAAATGTGATAAAGAAGACCTCAGACTCGCTGCCAAAAAAAAAACTGTAGTACGGACATAGTGAATCAAAGCACTCCCTCTTGCTCTCTTTTGTTTTTTCTGGTATTGGGAAAGGTTGAGTGGGAGTTCCTGCAGTGTGACGCCTTCCGTCTACGCCTGGAAGTGAACACTAAGCCAGCCAGTGAGATGCATCCCCTCTCCCTCTCTGCTGGCTCTGATGACTGCCAGATGTTAGAGGAGGAAGTGATGTAGGAATGTTGGCTGGCCTACCCATCAGGACGTTTATTTTCCCTCCTGCGTCCCTCCTCCCCTTTGCGCTCTCTCAGATGAGCTGGAAAGGAGGTCACAGCCAGTCACTCTGACTTTCTAACTGCCCGGGCCTGAGAGAACAACATTAAGCAGATCTAACCGACAGGCAGGTGACGTGTATGGTTCCTGTCAAGCTGACTGGCAGCACAGGTGCAAAAGATTAAACTCTGTAACTGGTTGAGAGACTAGTTGAAACTGCTCTGTCTCACAGATTAACTGAGTGTGAAATATACCACTTTATTTGCCTTCTTAAATTGAATTCTTCATACTGTCACAGGATATCAAGAACACTGTCTGTTGTCTTTATTAATAAGCTAACAGCAACTGGATCCACCTTCGTGCTTAACTCTGTAAGAGGTTTAGACATTTGTACTTTGCATAATTATTATCGTTTTAAAAAAGTAGGTTTCAAAGCTTTTATGGTAATTTCCAGTGGCACTGAAATAACAGGAGCTCCCTGTCGAGTGCAGAAAGTGCCAAGAAAAAGCCCATCAAAGTGGGAATTAGGATTTTTGAGCTAAGCTCTTGCTCACTTGACCTCATCAGTGCTTAGTACACCAATGCGATAATCCCCTGAGAAACATTTTAATCAGCTGCACACCTCATAGGTCCGCTTAGCATGACATGGCTGGACACAGTCTCTATCAACAGTTGTCTCTAATGTAAAACAGAAGAGCTTTTCACCCAGGGTTACTGCTCAGAATATCTGACAATTGTATACACCGTATGAAGGATTTGAAGAGGAATTTGCGGGTGACTTTAATGTGAGCAGGTTGGTGAGGCACACTGTGGTGAGCAAGAATGAGGATTTGTCTGGTTTTGTCTGAAAGCGACCAAAGCTAGGACATAATTTTTGTGTTCTCTTAAAATAGGAATAAATCATTCTCGTGAAGCTTTATGGGAGTCAAAACACAAAATAAAAAAAATAAAAAATGGATTCTTTAAACAAAACAAACACATCTTTACTGAGCTTAATTTTCTTGACAGCAAGTTAATTTCTGCTTTGTTCACCAAAATACCCACTATAACAAATTCACTCACTTTTTCTAAGTGGAATACTACAGATGGAGGAAATATGCACAATTTGATACCCTTAAATCTAATAAAACCGACATCGCCTTTCTTACAGCCCAGGAGTACGTGCTCGGTCAAGAGGCGGCCCCATTTGCATTCACGACCAGCTGTGACAGTGCAGTGGCATGACAACAGTATGCGGCAGAAAACAGAAGGGAAGGCATACTGCGTTTCGATGCTGGGCCGGGACCACTGATTAGGCCTACCCAACGCAGAACCAGCACTGGCACTGCGCTGCAGTTATGCGTGGTTTTTCTCCACACTGTAACCAGAGAGCCGCCGTCTCAACAGCCTCTGCACACTCACATGCAGAATGCAAGGTTAACGAGAATGTGGTCGAGCAGCGGGAATATGACGCAGAGCAGCCTTTATGGTGCCATTAAGAGCCAACTTCTCACTATCACACATGAAAGACGTGGCACGGCTGGAGGAATGCAAGGGTAGGTCTGATGGAGGAGGACACAGATGTGAAGGAAACCCTTCTTTCACAAACAAGAGCAATACGAGCTATGTCTACAACTTGCTAAAACTAGATGAAAATGTATTTTTATTTTGGGAGTAACAATCGCTCTACCTGTGATCATCCGAAATACAAAGCATAGAAGAGGTTAAACGTCAACCTCCAGGGTTCACATTCTTGGAAAGACAGCTTCATTCCTTATTGCTGAGGCTAATAAGGAGAAATAGTGACTTCATGTTTTTTGGCAGGAATTTCCCAACCCCCAGAGCTGCACTAATACTATCTCCCCACACGCTCAAACACACACACACACACATATGCAGAACTGAGCAGTGAAAGAGCAGGATTATTCAAAGATGACTGTGAATTCTTTGTCTGGAGGAGATAGCAGGCGAGCGGGAGGAAGCATGTGAAACCCTTTTTGTTGTGGACGTTCATCTTTGAATCCACGTCATGTGTGTTGTAGCTTATCCAGATTTTTGGGACAGTTTGGGCATTTTTACAAAACCTGCTGCACACAGCGGGAGCGTTCACAGATTAAGGCAGCAAACTTCCACTATCACACAGAATATCATCTTAAACCCAACAAAAGGACTGATTTTAAACTAATGAGCCTGAGCACTGCTATGATAAGTCATTAAGGAGCGGCTCCAGAAACTATAAATACGTTGGGGTGATTATAAAGCTGTGCAAGATAATCAGATTTATAAGCCCTGACTAATCACTCTTACAGCTATAGTTCTGTTGTCCTGCATGAAGTTATATAAACAACCATCTGTCTTCTGCAACACTTAAAATCTCTTTCCTCCAATCGCAGCCATTCGCAGAGGCACAGGAAGTGATGTTGATGGTCATCAACGAATATGTTTCTTGCTGCCTTCCACGCAGCATCTGGCTGGAGTGTGTGTGTCCCAGGATGACGCAACAGCTGGGTAACCATTAGGAGGAGTCCTCAGCGCCCCATAGTCACAGACCCTGACAGCTGACATACACATGCTAAGAAAGCCAAAGTCATAAAAATGGCAGGAAGGAGATGTGGAGGCACAGAGAGGCTCATCATGCTTTGTTCCATATGTTTTTTAATGATGAGTCGTACTCAGCCCTGATGAGGGTGCGTTTGGCTGCAGGTTCTGAAAAACCTCTTAACAACTGCAATAAAACCGTCCTGAAGCTACAGCTGACACCTGCTGTTCAAATGCCAAGGAAAAGCTAGAACTGCATGATAAATATTGTTACCTGACTCATTTTGGAAACCATAGAGCGATCAAACTGCATTATCTCCACCTCTGGCTGGTCTCTCCAAACAGGAACGCCCAGTTTGGGCGGGCAGAAAGTGATTAATTTCATGTTTACAACAGCCTAACTGTTTAGTTATAAACAGTACTCTGGAGGTTCTGTAGCTGCAGCGCTGACAAGCCAGCTGGACGGGCAAAGAAACGGGCACTCACTGGATGGTATTAGACTATCAGGAAATGTTAAAGGAATTTATGGAAACACAGTCCGGTTACTGTCATTGGAAAATGATTTTTTTTAAAGTACAAATCTTAATCGTGTGATCAGAGAATATTGTGATTGTAGGGAGCACTTTAAAGGTGTAACATCTAGAAAGTCAAAGCACAATGCCTTCATTTTTTACCTCAATAACAGCATAGTGAAGTCAGTCAGAGCTTTCAGACCGAGGTCAATAATAGCGCTGGGACACTGAATGAGTCTTGTGAGCTGGGAGATACTGTGGATGCAAGGAAATCTACTAACCCTGAAGGGAGTAAAGAAGTACCAAGAGAACAAACTCGATATGAGGCACTGAGGCAGTAACCTCAACAAAGACAGACAAAGGCTTCTTTAGTCCCAAATGACTGAGACTACTACAGACAGGCCGACATCAAAGTGTACAGTATCCATTGTTCGTCCTTAGCTGGGACAAAAAAAGACTAGCCGGGCTATTTCTATGATATTTACCAGACGCCCAGCAGCATTTTGTCGATATGTGAGCAATGTTTTGTTGCTCTGGGAGGTTCACTGTCTTTTAAAATGATTTTCTATTCACCTTTAAAATGTCCAGCTGTACCAGTTACTTTCAGGGTCTGAAGACAAGTTCACAGATTACTTTGTGTTAAGCTAAGACAATGTAGCGTCTGTAAAATAATTGGGTATAAGTCTGTCAGACATGCATGCAATTCACTGCACTTGTTAGAGGTGTGAGGGATGAGTGGAACTGTGTGAAAGAGGATCAGTCACTCACAAAGGCTTGACAGTAAGAACAGAATATCTGCATTTTTTTCTTGAAAGTTTCTAAAGATTGTACAACATGGCTAAAAGAATCTGATCACATGTGACATCTGAGTTAAATTGGCCCACTTGACTTTCTTCTCATTGATGAAGGCCAAAATCTCTTTGAAAAGGACCTTGTTTAAATGTTTCCCTTATTAATCCAATTCAGAATTCTACATGATATTTTGACATCCCTGATGAGCACGTGTGCGCTTTGGATTTTTCCATGCGGCCGAATTCCGTTTTCTGTGACTGACTTAAATTTGACAGGGGCAAAGGATGTGGCTCGGCTTCCAAATGCGGATTAAGTCGGGATAGAGAAAGAGGGATTTATTCGATTACTGATGTTTCCATGCAGAGGCACGAAAACAGACAAAAAGGCTTAACCCTGCCGATAGTTATTACTGAATACATATCATGTCCAGAAACAACAAATGACTCAGAGAGTCAAGATGTTTTTGACAGTGTGACAAACCACTGTTGACGTGGACGTATAACTGGACTCTTCTCTGTGGGACATGACCCCACACATTAACTTGAATTCAGTTTAGAGATGTTGCATTTAAAGTGCTTACACCTCTAACACATGCACCTAATAGACCAGATCTAATGCGTGGTAATTGTGTCAGTTGACACAGATAAAAGGCAGTCTCAACGAGTGGCTCTTCACTCACAGCTCCTGACGTCTGACTAAAGGAAAATATGTGAATAAAGGCTGCTTTGTTGGTAATGTGGCTCTTTTATGAGGAACTTGTGCTTTATTTATTTTTTTACAAAAAATGAACGAATGAAAAAAGAATGTGTTCGGAGAACTTAGGCACATTTGGTTTTAGATTATTTTAACACCCTGACAGTCAGAATAACACAATTATTCAAATTATCTATGTAAACAAGACTACAGGTTTAAACTGAAGACATTAAATGGCAAATTGATGAAAATTGACAAAAGGATGAAAAACTATTTTTTAAAATTAATTATTTTATTTAAAGGAATTATTTCATTAATGGAACTAGACCGTGACAATGCAACAAAAATTATTCTACCAGGTAAATAACTGTAGCACCAAGGGGGAGATGAATCAATAAGCTAATACCACAAGTCTGCAGAAACTTGCTTGTGCACCGTGTACAGCTTTTCTTGTGTTAATAGGGCTTGTATATGCACAATGAGGGCAAAACAATGTCAAAGACAGCAGAACCAACCATATGGTGCAGAATAGCGGACACATGGATCACATGAGCAGTTGGCGGAAAAGACAACATGCAAACACCTCCATTTAGCCAGCATCAGGCCCTGCCTGCCTCATTGTTAGCACCAAACAAAAACGCCCTGGCCTTAAGACACAGCCTCACCACATGCTCCATGAGCCCAGTGTTCAGCATGCCCTAAAGACCTACATATGGAAATGTACAGCTCACAGACGCTAACAGTTCTGCAGGATTATGCTCAAAAACATGTGACTGGGAACAATATGTGTAAAAAATAAGGGAATTTTCATCTAAGGGGAGAAAATATAATTAAAATAGATTATTAATAGTGCAAAGGGAAATAACGAAGCACATGCCCTGCAGCACAGAGTCTATCGGGGCATGTGATTTATTCTCTGAAGGATGTGTGCATAACATTTCCCGGAACAAATGTACAAAGACACACATTTGTGCTGGAGGATTCCTTAATGGTGCACAAAGAATGCATGTAGTAACTTAATAGACAGAAGCCAATATATATATATAGACACATAAAATGTTACACCAGGGATTACACCTCTAGTAAATTTCATGATGAGTTTGTTTGACAATTCTGTAACCTGATCATCATGAGAACTGGGCACCTTTATGACAAAATAAGGATTTACATGTAAACTTAATGGTGTTTAAACAGTTGTAATAAATCCACTCTGGGTTTTGTTCTTGAATGAGACTGCTAGAGTAAATGACTGGCACTATATAAGCTCTTATCTTGCGACCCCGCAAGGCTCCTGCTGAGTTTGTAATGACTGATCCGTGACCCTTTAGCAGGAACATTAGTATTAGACCAACCCTGTCATGTTGATTATGGCACTGACAGTTCTCTGCCCAAAGGGAACCAAAATAGCAAACTGTCCCTCACTGAAATCCACACTGGAAAACAGATCTAATGTTAGCATAACAGGACAATCAGAGGCTGGCAGAGGGGAAGATGGGAGTCGAAACTAAAATCAAGATCGATATCTGGAGTGGAAAGAAGAACAGAATAGAGGAAACTCAGAGGGGAGCGCGTTACACCCCAAAACAGATGTGACGTTCGCTCTTATTTTGAGAAATTAAAAACTCAGACACACCCTTGATGTTCCATAACAAGGGAGAGGCTAATGAATCTGGACATGAGCAGGTCTAACCTTCTTTCCTTGTTTTCAGTTTTTTTCTGAACCACAGACTTGTCTGTTCATCTTTCCAGTTTCCCTCCCGGCTCCGCACACAGCCAGGAGCGTCACCGGGCGAAGCTATCTGACGCGCATAACCTTGTTAATGTCTCTGCTCTGGGAGACTACAGAAGTGAGATCTATTGCTATTTTTAGCCACACGCTCTGTGCCACAACAACACTTTTAAAAAACACCTTGGATGAAACAGAACAGAAGGCAAAGGCTGAGTTGTTTTCGGTCACAAATATTACTCCCCCGACCACTCCAAGTAAAATGAACTCACTTCCTAAACTTCCTATAACACACAATGGCCGGACAATAGTCCCCAAAGACGTCTCCTATCCAAACTAAAGTCAAAAACAGAGAGGAAAGCAGCAGCGAACTCTTGCTATGTGAGAATATAATGCTCTTTTGTCAGTAAATGTATCAATTTATTAGCATGACGGACAAGAAAGTGTCTCATGACTGATGGGATATGGAGTACCGACCTGTGTAAAGTTAATAGTGAAGTAATAATAGTGCACTGTCTCTGTTCATTTGAAGGGATGCAGAATAACAGCGTTACGGACGGGTAGCTAAGCCAGCTGGGCTGCAGACTTGGGAAGTTCCTGCTGCTTCCTCTCTGAGAGAGCAGCAACCGCCCTGTGACAGTGGCACAGTTTTGTTTTGTTTTTTTCAAAACGCCTGTGGAGCAAATCAGCAGTCGCATTTGAGGGAAGGGCAGTAAGGACGTGGAAAAAGGCAGAGCATGGGAGAAAAAGGGAAAGGAGGGGAGCAAAGACGGACTGGATGGTATTATCTGCACATTCTATGGCTCGAACCAAAACAAATTTGAATTCTTACAGCTGAGGGAGGAGGAGACTAACCAGACTGGCTGATATGAAGCTGAGCAGCTCTCTAAGAACTCATGAGTCCAGTATGTGAACAGCTATAGTAAATACACTAAACTGCTCAACCCAAAACAGTGGGACGCCTGGTTTTTCAGTATAAGATGTCGAAAAAAACACATTTGCTTGAATTATTTCATCAAGCAAAGTATCATCACTTTATACATCTTCACATACACAAAGGTGATCATCAAAGTGGCGAATCCGATGTTATAACGTCAGCAAAACTCAAACTGAGCACAAAGAGAGCGGATGTAAGTAGGCCAGCAGCTACATCTGCCCCACGAAAACAAAGCCCCCACACACAAGGAGAGGTGGGGGTCCGACATCGGAAGAAAAAAAAGCTCGATATTCTGTGAACTACCTATTTACAAAATTCCTAGCCCTCAGACAATAAACGCGAATAGACTGCAGAGTGGACCCCGGGGCTAGCCTGTTTCCAATAAGATAAACAAAGCGCTCAGTGTGAGCGACCTTCATTGATGTGCATCTCGTCTCGGTAGCGGGCACACAAGGATGCGAGTGATGGGGAAGGGTAGCTGAGTAGGAAACTACTGCTCTGAATAAAACAGTAAGAAGATAGTTGTTTTTTGTTATGTTTTTTTTTCCTCACAGAAGCAGCAAAGTGGCGAGGTTTGAGTGTATTTC
This sequence comes from Menidia beryllina, assembly GCA_013363375.1. Classification (NCBI taxonomy): domain Eukaryota; kingdom Metazoa; phylum Chordata; class Actinopteri; order Atheriniformes; family Atherinopsidae; genus Menidia; species Menidia beryllina. Next base: position 13,686,544 of record JABUIW010000010.1, on the reverse strand, counting down.
CAAAGGTGGAAACCGGGCAGGCTGGTCATGCTGCTGCTCACAATAGTAGCCATCCAGTTAGCCGACGGGGAGTCAGGGCAGCTCGTTTGGCCGTTAGAAGCATGGCAGGATTTTTTTTTTACCGGGCACGTAATTACAGTTAGAGCATCACTTCGAGCCCAGGAGTTGACGGTCCGTATTTCCCCTGTCACATTTCAGGATTTGGAATGAGCACTAGCCATCAGTAGATGTGGAGCAGAAAAAGCTGAAAACCGACCCTCTATTTCAATTATCACCGTTCGAGAAAACTTCACGTGAGCATCTGCCGAGCTCAAATCCAGCCTCGCGCTCCTAAACGCAGTGTCCTCCCAATAAAAGCCATGTTCACGCCTCACTTACCCTTTTCGTTTGGCTGCCAGTCGCTGAATAAGGTGTGTGTGTGGAGCCCAGCCCTGCCGTGGCTTCGCTGCAGCTCAGTGCGGTGGCCTTCTCTCCCTTTCGTTGCTCAGCGATAAGCTGCTCCCTGCAAAGCGCGGCAACGGCGTCAAAGAGGCGGAAGTTCCACTTCCGGGCGGGGCTTTCAGAATAAAACAACGGGATGCAGGGATTTTCAGCCTTCAGTTTGACCTGAAAAAATTGTCCACGACCACCATCACATCGTCACATGGTGTGATAGCTTCATTGCATCTGAGTTTGGAGTTCCCAAAGAGAAATTCTGAATACATACTGAGAACATGCAACTTCCACACAGAAAGGTCCCGCAGGAAGCAAGCAAGAACCCCTTTGCTGTGAGTAAACAGTGTTAACCACATTTCATTGGTGCCTGGGTAAATTGTAGATACATAAGAAATCCTGTCAGTGATCATTTGGTTTATATGACAAAGGATTGCATGACAGCTTGAATCTTCACCCTTACTGACAGTCATTATTTAAAATTTCTATATTAAATTGTGCTGCTGAGAATCCTACGTGAGTCATAAAAAAAGAAAAACAATAAAAGTACTCAGAACACCTAACATGAAACACTAACACAGTGTTAGATAAATAGGAATTACATGTTTAATCAAAGTAGCAAGACTTTATTTTGATACATTGCTTCTGATGGAAACAAAGTTATATATATGTGAAGGATAAGTCTCTTGTACACCAGAAGATTGTCATTTTATAGAGATAGAGTGCCTCCTCTCACAAACTCACCTCTAAATATACACATAATGTCAGTAACAATGTTACTGAATTTGTTGGCAGATTTGAAAGTTTTTCCCTTATACTACACTTAAAATTCAACATGCAAAAGTAAAATGTATTGATGTTACTCTGATGCATTCTGTCAAGTTAAGAATTGTATTTTTTTTTCATGGTCAAATTAATCTAAACTATACAAAACAAATAGGTTGCAATAAAATTATGATGATTTTGAATTAATTTATGATCACCAGGTTAGACCTTCTACAAATATGTGATAAGTATTCTGCAGAGAAATGGGTTAAGTTGTTCATTTTTTTTGTTGTTTGTTTTTGTTTATTTGTGAAGGCTGCTCCCAAATGTTTTTAAGTAAAGCCAACAGAAAAAAAGCACAGATCAACTCAAGGAGTTGCGTAAAAAACAAACGGATGTTTTGTAACTGACATCACTGTGCTGGACTAACTCAGATTACACTGTAAATGAATCTTTTTTGAGTTTCAAGATCCCGCCTCTTAGATTTGAAAGCAGTAGATGTCATTTCCGGTATTTGGACTGTGCCTGTATCTAACTTTACACAGCTCCTCCTCAGCAGCGCCTGCGTCTACACTTCCAGCCGTGGATGCTTCCAACTCAACCAGAAGCAATGTCTGCCAGAACCGGGCGGGCGGGTTTCCTGGACTCTCTGGATTCGTTCCGAGGTCTTTTGTTACTGTAGCACCACCTGTACTGCGCAGCTGGAAATGTTAGACTTCACGCTAGAGAAGAGGGCAAAAATCTGCTGGATGATGTGCAGTTTAAACGATTGAGAAAATCATGGTGCAAAGCAACCACAAAGGATCAAGCAGACAAAAAAGGAAGATTAACATGCATCACTTTTTAAATTATTGAATCTTAATTGACTTCAGGACAATGCCAATTAAGTGTCCAAGTGTTTGTTTTCCCAACGAACCTAAATTCATTTACCTTC
>JABUIW010000010.1:13661749-13684403 GCA_013363375.1 Menidia beryllina | reverse complement strand
ATTATTATTATTATTATTATTATTATTATTATTATTATTATATTTTTTATTATTATTTTGATTATTTTATTTTAAATGTTGATGATGCATTACAAAGTGGTCAACGAAAGAATAACATTCTCTAAATGTCCTAAAATTTCAAAATTGCACTCTTGTTTTGTCTCATACGGTGACGTAATGACGTTTATTCCCTCCCTACGTAAGAGCACTGGTTTTACTGTACGTCAGAGCCATTAGAAATGCGGGGTTTATTAAATTTTGATTTTTGGTCTTGTAGCTTTTTCTAAACTGTAATCTTTCTAAACTGATATCTGCAATGACACATTTTTTACAACATTTTGTACAAACTTAGCATTCAAAAAGTCGACGTTTTACTGTTTTCACATGATATGTTGACGCAAAGTGTGATTCTTATCCATTTCAACAGTTTCGGTGTCATTTAGTAGGTTCAGTCAATGAAAAAAACCCTTTTATGTTAAGTGTTTGGAGTGCAGAGCAAATTTGAAGCCGCTGAAATAGTCATAGCGTTTTTCAGGTGATATTTTGTTACTTCCGGTAGCTGCAATGGATTAAATCAAACCACCCCGTCCGTTACAGGGGCGTTGGGAGTTAGAACAGGAATGTGTTTGCGTGCAGTTGGTAGCAAATGACAGACAATATGGACGACCCGCGGGACGTTCAAACTTCCAAACGAAGTGGCAGCTCCAGGTCACTGTTATCGGCCGGTTCTGCGGTGGCTATGGAGATTAAACGAAAGAAAATAAGACAGAGTACCTTATTCCTGCAAACAGAGGTATGTTCATAGCGATAGAGCGCTCTGTGTTTTGCTTGAAACGACGTCCAGGCAGTTAATGCCGAGGGGGGTACAAAGTGCAACGATGCTAGCGAACAAGCTAATAAATGCCTCTTTTTGTGTTTACACAGCCGTAATAACATTAACGTTTTGCTTTCAATTCTAACTCATGTACCTCTCTCTCTCCTGGTTACCGAAGCTTCATAGACTCAACGGCTTTTCTTTCCCCGGAACAAATAATATTTAATGGGGAGTAGCCTTTCTTATCTTTTTTAATTTTCTAATCACGTCCCTTTAACCGGAGCCGTGTAATCTCTGTAGTTTTATTTTCTATAACTCAACTTAAACTAATGTTCATACAGGCGAAAAGACGACCTAGTCTTCTGAATGACACTTAACAGATAACAGACGGCATTAATTTGTTGTCCAAATCTCTATGAAGCTGCAGGTGCATTTATCCTTTTGTAATGTGGAGAATGGTGGTGTTTGCAGAAACAAAACTTCTGAGTAGACATTAGATTTTTTCACCTTCTAAAACCACCGTTTTTTTTTTTATTAAAAAATGCTCTCATACATCATCATACTGCAGACTATAATATTTATGTCCACAGCTGTTCATTTGTCCTTTTTAACTCTCCATTCATTTTTGGGATTTTCCCATGTCAAGAAGGTAATTAGACAAAAACTGTTTCCACGTTTTCCACGAGTGATGTCTTCAAGTTTAACCCTACAGTTTCTGTATTCATAAGTGTACCTTCGTTGTTCTGAGAACAGTTAAAATCCTTTTTTAGGCATGTCATTTTTCTGTTTTGTTAGATTTTTCAAAAAATCTGATTGATGCAGACTTCCCATGAATGTTGGTTCCCTTAAGATTTAAGTTTTTTCGTTACCTAATGAATAAAAGGGCCTCGTATTCTACAACTAAATATATTTAGGATATATCCAAGTCTAATAACATTTATTTTCTTCTTCTTGTCAAAATGGAGATTCATATGCAACCTCTCTTAAACAGAAATTATTATGTCCATCTACATTCTTTCAGGATCTAACAGAAACTGCCTGACGCAATACATTTCTTGTGTTTTCTCCATCCACAAAGAGCACGAACATTCAAGAGAAGCTTGACTTTGAGACGCGAATGCGAGAGGGGGCCTACAAGCTGCTGCTAGCCTGCAGTAAGAGAGAGCAGGTTCTTAACGCCTCTAAGAACCTGCTAACCTGCAATGCCAGGATCAAGGCTTACCTCGCACAGCTGCAGAGGGAAAGATGGAGGGATGCTACTGGAGCGGCCAAAAGGTACTTTAGTACTTTTGTACTAAAAGATTTTAAGTTGCAGTTTGAAGATTTGAAAACAAAGAGAAGATTTATTCTTCAATCAGTTCTGAAAGGATTTTCCTGATACTCATTTTGTGATCAGTTAATATGATGTATCTCAAATTTGACTACAGAAACACTGATTCTGGCTCAGATGGCCGTTTGCCCTGTAATGGCACCATTGCCGTGTCTGGTGAGATTGTTTGCTTTTTTATTTGACAGTATGAGTTGATTAAATGTAAAAAAAAAACTTGGAGTGCATGAACTGACTGTTCTCCCCGTCTTTGTGGTAGGACTACGGTTTCCTTTGATATGGAGGGATTCAGACCACTTTAATAACAAAGGGAGTATGTTCAGACTTTCATTGCTCACATTCATACCTTCCTTTCAACTGTCATTTTTTTCCTGGAATAACCTATTCTGTGCATCCCCTGTGTTTGGTAGGCTCTCGACGGGCGGCGATGTTCTGTCTGATGCAGATTGGCTCCGAGGTGTTTGACACAGAGATGGTTGTTGTGGATCGATCTGTCACTGACGTCTGCTTCGAGGGAGTCACCATCTTGTAAATATCAGTGTTGTGCTGTAATTTAAATTTTATAGAATTTAAATAGGTTTTGTCTGTTGTCTTGATCCAGTCTATTTAAACATATGTATTTATGATTCTTGCCCTCAGTAAAGAGGCAGATCCTCATTTTGAACTGAAGGTGGAGCTGTGGAGCTGTGCCCTGGAGGAAGAGCTCACTGTAGTAAACACACCAAAGAAATTTGCAAAGAAGCTTCGAAACTCCTTTGGAAAAACTGCTGGGAAGAAGCTCTGCTCTCTGCTGGACACTCCAGACCCTGACACCTTCCTGCAGAGCAACCCCCTACCCATGTGTGTATTGTGTTATCTTTCCAAATGCTCGACAAGCTCCAGAGTCTCTGTCAGATATCAAGTCACACAAAAATCACAAAAGTCTCAGAATAAAGGAAACAACTAAGAGCTATGTGAAGGAACAATTACACAGTTTGTTTTGAATTAAGGCTTTAATAAGTGTTGTGGTTGTGAATATGACATGTAAGCCTTTGGGCATTCAAATATTTCATGCTCCCACATGAAATTTATTTTGGTCTGAGAGGAAAAACATACTTAAAGACATTTAGGGCTTATAGTTAGACTTTCAACTGAACATCTGTAAGTGATGATTACCACATGTTCACAGAGATCATTTGGCTTTTAAAAGGAAGAGATCATTTAGAAAAAACAACATGATTTAAGAGCACATTGTTTGGCCAGAGATTATGATTTAGGATATGTAGTAAAAAGAAATAACTTAATAAGATTTGTTTGAAAAGTGCAAAATGCAGAATGTGTCTTTTCTCCTACCAGTGGAGCCAAATACAGCCTGCTGGCCTACACAACTCTTGGTCTGCCTGAGGCTGAAGGCAGTTTTCAGTCCCACTCCCTCATTGTCCTCCAAGGCGGTAAGAGGCAAAGGCACAGAAATTCAATATCATGGGATAAAAAAGGCTTATGTCTCTCAGCTCATGAACTGAACCAGTGCCATGGCAATGATAAAATATATTTACACCAGTAAACTTGAAACCTAGAATTAAACAAAATAACCCATAATTGAGGTTTTTCTTGGATTAGTTTTCATCTTTTTGCTCAAGTGATTAAATGGATGAAAAAGAAAAGCTGGTGCTCAAGCAGGCTTTTGTTGTATAGCACTAATTTCAGACTTTTGGTTTGCACTATGGTACATTAGCGTTCAGCTCCACAATGCATATTATTCGCTTTTAAATTACTGTTATGACAGGAAACGGGAAATTTAATAGTTCTCTATTAGAATAAAAAGTGTGTTTTTGTACTCTTTTAAGATTGGAATAATTCATTGTGAATACATTTGTTTTTACATAAAATATTCAGAAGTTTAGCAAGATTGATAATTGCAGAGCTGTGTTTCTTTGGCATATTTTACCTCTGCTTTTCCCTTCATCACAGCTGAGTGTTCATCTTGGCTTCCTCTTTATGGAAACCTCTGCTGTCGGTTAGTTGCGCAGCCAGCTTGTATGACACAGAGCACAATGACTGGCTACTTGAGTCAGAAGGTGTGTAGTGCATCAACTACTGTTCTCATTACCCAAAAGCTCCTGGTTTTGATTCTGTGCTTACTTTGTTCTTACTTTTATCTTTGTTCTTGTTCTCTTTTTTCAGCAAAATGTGGAGGGAATGAGCTGTTGCTGCAATCTTTACTGCGTGTTGAGGGCCGGTTTTTTGTCCTGTTACTTCACCCCAGAAGAAATTGATGCTAAAGTCCAACCCACTCTCACTGTGCCCATCAATAAAGTGAGAGAAAGGAGTCAAATTTAGAAATATGAGTCCACTTTTTACCTACTAATTTCACTTTTACTATACAGAAGGAGGAATTTAACAATGATTAAGTTGAGCCTTTTCCTCCTTCACCTTAACATTTCGCAGACTAAACAGAATACAAAATGCCACATTGAGATCCTGTTTGCATCTTCTGGCATTTTACTGCTGAATTAAGGGTTTCTTTTTTTTTTTTTTTTTCTTTTTTTTTTTGCCGTATCGGCAGAAGACCTTTTAGTGCAGTATCCCACATTAAGCTCTAATTTGTAAAATGTCAAACTAATTTTCAGCTTGTGATAAGTTATTTGTGTTGTTTTTGCTTTCTTTTTTGTTTCTTGTGTTTTTCAGGGAACTCAAATCCGTGTAATGGAAAAAGAGTCAGCAGGCCAAAAATCCAGGAGTTTGTCCATCAGTAACCCCTCACCAGATGGACCTCAGACCGTCGTCTTTATCACAGACAGCAGGGATGAGCTGGAGGACTGGCTGGACGCCCTCCACCAGCACCTCTACGATCAGAGTGAGTTTGTTTTTGGGTGTTTATTCAAAGTTTTCTTAATACTTGCTCTTGCATCCCTCTGGGCCAGAAACCCATATGCAGAGAAAATGAGCTTAATCCTCTTAGCAAAAACAAACACTATATTAATCAGTGAGCTGTGTTCATTGTTTGCATGTAGACCAGTGGCTGCACTGTTGTGACCAGTTAATGAAGATTGAGGCCACGTCCCCACGAAAGCCATCACTCTTCCTCACCAAGCAGGCTGACTCTGTTTACAACGACCTCAGTAAGTAGAGTCATTCGAATTAGCTACTGAAGTGAGTTTAGCTGAAGATGATCATTGGGAGGCGACGGTGACCGCCGGGCGCTCCCCCTCCGGTAGGGGGGGGAGACATTGAACCCCTCGCGCACCCTCCGGCGGAGGGAGGAGAGTTGGGTACCCGGAGGCACGCGGACGTCGTGGCGGGGCCCGACGCGCCGCGCTGGGGGTTTAACTTCCGAGAGGTTGGGGTCAGCTGGCTAGCCGAGCCCGGACCAGAGCTTGGTTTGACCGCGGCCAGGCTCGGGGAGGGGAGGGCGGGGCGGGCGCAGAGCCGCCGGGCGGGGCCCGAGCGGGCAGAGGGGCCCACGCCGCGTCCCCCCGCGTCCCCGCGCGGAAGGCCCCGGATAAGCGGAGGATAATGGATGGATGGAATGGATGGATGATCATTGGGATGTTGAAGGTTTTACAGGATCTTTTTGTTGTTGTTTTTTAAATGCTGCCAGATTCAAGTGCTCAATGCACATGAAATGGAATAAAATGGTCTTCATTACTTTGGTAATGCATGCAAAAAAAAATCTGTCAAGCACTTTACGAAAGTGGTACATATGCATAATTTTCCATTGGAGCTTTTCCCCTCGTATTTAAAAAAAAAAAAAAATTTAAGCATATATGTAAATATATATATATGTTATATATTTTTTCTGGCAGGTATCAGTTCACCTAGCAAATTTGAGAGCATTACTGATATCATCCACACCAAAATAGAGGAAACAGATGGCATCTTCCTTATTGGCCATGAAGAGAAGAGGGAGGCCCCTAATTGGTCCACTCTGTTTGATGGCTCCCATTCGGTGGTTGTAGAGAAGAGTATTTTGTCCCAGAGCAAAACCTCCACCCCTTGTTCAAGCCCCAACACCAGTTCAACACCCCTCAGCAACAAGAAGCGACGTGCTCCACCTCCTCCGTCTAACAAAGAGCCTTATGCTCCCCCAACTCGCCCAGCCAGACCCCCTCTTCATCCTCAGCCTCCTCTGTCATACCTGGAGAAGGAGAACTCTGGTGCAGACGTTTCACGTCCAGCCACGAGGTCCAAAACAGGACGGCCGTCTCTGGACGCAAAGTTTTCTGCCATCATCCAGCAGCTCCAGCGGAACAATGCCGGGGGCACCGCAGCCCACAGCCGGAAAAATGCTCCCCTGGGGGTCCGGGATGTTCACCCACAGGTTCAGCCTCAGCCTCCTCCTCAGCAGCACGATTACCAAAACCACCAGACCCAGACCCCTGAGGCCACAGCTGATCGTGGTTTTGTCAGAGCCTGTAATGGTCCTGTCCCTGCTCCGCGCAGCAAACTAAGGAAGTCTTTCAGGGAGAGAATGAACCTCAAAGCACTGTAACTTCAACTTAAAGCATATTTAGTTTTTGGCTACCACTAACAAAAATGACTAAATCACAACGTTTCAGCTGACCTGGGTTAAAAAAGAAAATAAAATCACACACAGTAACACAGTAGTGGTGACAGCTGCTTGTATGTGGCTGGTTCATCAGAGGCAGAAGAAAAGGCTTGTAATTTTAGGAATCATGCTTCTTGCTGATATATGGCTGGAAAAATTTAATACGAACCTCAAATATGTATGCTAACTGGAAGACTGGAGCTAGTTAGCTTAGATCATGATTAGTTTATGTCAAAGGGAAAAAAATACTTATGTTTGCTAATAGATCATGAAATCATTTCACAAGAACCACAACACAAACTTCCATAGCCTTAAACGGAAAAAAGTGAGAAGAAGCACTCGTGAAATCTAATAAAAAAAAAGTGGATGGGTTTTGTTGTGGTTTTGCATATCAGAGCCTCTGAGTGAACGACTGTCCCTGGTTAAATGTGAGGTGCACATGGGAAGCTTTTGGCCTCATGCAGTGACTCACTGGAATGTGTTTGACATCCTGTGGTTATAACAAAGCTCCAGTGTTAAACTGATAATAAAACTGCCTGCGTTTAGGGTTCCGTTTTGAAGATAAAACATGTTAATTAGTAAACTTTTAGAAGAGCTGGTCGGCAGACTTTATCGAGTTTGAAGAGAGCCAGGATTTGTTTTGACCTCCTTTCAGCTTCTACTAAACAACCTTTCACAATAGATTAATCTCAATATTGATAGCACAGATCTTTAATTTTCAAACGCAAGGAAATTCTGTTTCCTAAAGTAAAAAAATATTGGCTTGACCCCTTGTATAGAGAGGTGGCAGCCATTAAACCTAAAGGGATTCTCAAGATCCTCGTTACAACCGCACAATTCTGCGCGACTCTCCACTCTACAGTATCAGCCGAGACGTCTCCTGCTCTACTTTTACATTTATCAGCTTTTTCATGTGCAACTAACCCTTAAAAGAAATTGAAAGCTGCATGCTGGCTCCAAGGACCACCGTCATCAATCCAACTAAAATGGAAAGGCTTATTTCTTTGCTCTGCCACTGGAACATGAACTGAAGAAAGAGCCTTTGGAAAAGCACTCAAATTGGAATTGATCTATTGGCTAACTGTGGACGAGTCATTCCTCTGGAACCATTGGCATATTATACTTACTGTGATGACTTTATGACCACTACAGCTGGTTCTAAAGGAACATGATTTTTAGGAGCAACTGCAAGCACTAATGTGACTTTCCTTTCCCCCAGAGGTCTTAATAATAGAGTGACCTCGGTTTTTAGTGGCTCTACAATATGACTGACATCATTTAGCATTGCAGACAATAAATACTGTGAACATAATTGAATGAATGGGTCTTTTGAGTGGCTTAAATAATGAATGTCCCTGTGTTTGTGGGTGTGTTTTAAACATGCCTAGTACTGCCAGTCACTAAATATTTCAGCCACTTAATGATATTGTTTTGAGAAATGGCCATCATACTCACACATGGTGTACCAAATGTTTGGTATTGCTACTTTCCCTGAAATCGCTTCCCCAGATGAAGCATCACGATTAAAGCTACAGTAACTGTTTTTCTTACCTCACTTTAAATTCAGTTCAATTTAGAGGGAGAGATGTAGATTGGTGGGGAGGTGGATTACAGGAGGATTTAGTTTAAGCCTTGAAAGAGAAAGCAGGAGCATGGATTGTTCAAAAGGGGATGTAGCCCAGCGTTAGCAGTGTGCCAGATGCTTGGTGTGTATTACCGGTACATCAGTCACTTTGATCTTCTACTGTATGCACCTGGAAAAACAGGAGAAAGCTTTAGGCTAAAGTTTCCCAGCATTACTTTCTCACTGATGATGTTATTAAGTTCCAGAGGGAATGATTATTGGTTATAATACACATCCTGCATCCTCATGAACAACTTGTTCATTCTCAGTTTGACTTGTAAGCATTGCTGAGAAGTGCATGTCAGCTTTAGTGGGAGACGTACTTCTGCATCATTAGGGGAAATGAACAGGACTGCCTCTCGTAAAACGTATTTTTAAACAAGCAAGAGGGAACAACATCTTCTATTGAAAAATGATTAATGTAATAAGGATATATATGCAACTGGCTAGTGAATCAATTAGATTGTTTCCCCCTTTATTACTCACGACTGCTTTTACATTAGAGATGATTTGTAGTTTTTGTACTGCTTTTGAGTAAAATGTAATTATTTTTTATAGTTTACTGCCATATCATCTCAATATCTCACCATAATTATGTAGACTCTGACTAGATGTTTATTGTACCACTAAGTAGCAATAAATTCTTGTCCTAGCACAGCATAATTTGTGTTTAGCGCAGTGTAAACAAAAATTCATATTGTAATTGTATTTTCTAATCGTGCAATGTCTTCTCGCTCTGTCTTGGAAGCTCACTTTATTATTTTTCTTTTTGTACTATTGCTGATCTGCAATAAAAGCAACCTACATTCTGCCCTGGTAAGGCTGCTTTATTTCTGCTGAGCTTGGAAGTCTTCCTGAATATTTTTCATGTAAAAGGTTTACCAGGGGGTGGCAATAAAAGTCAAAGCATAGCTTTTATTACGTCCCAATTCACGTCCTATAGAGAAACGTGCACTGGCATATTCCCCCACTGCAGCACACACTGGAGAGCTTTCTCTGGCTTTGAGCCTAGAAGTGGCCTGTTGTGAAGATTAAGGCGGATGGAATCTCATAGGCAGATAACGGCATTACAATAATAAAACCCCATTCACACTGCATTTACTCAGAAGAAAAACATCACTCTGATGTTGGCACACTGGTGTTAAATATAAGTTAATTCAGCCATCAATATGTATGTGCAGTTAAGAACACAACTGAAGAAACATGTATAGATAGTAAAATATTTTAATTAAATATACAGGAGGTCATATCATACAAAATGTCTTTATTTTTTATCTTGCTTGCCAGCTGGGTGATTGGTAAACAGAGGGCTATGGTATCAAAAACACTTTTAGGATGCACATTAATGGAAACAACAGGGGGAAAAAAAAGTGAAAATGCAACAAATAAGAGTATCCTAATTCCTAAATTGTAGTGTCTGTTTGAGCCTAACATGAAACAGCAAAAAGGACACAGCTAGATCCTGTAACCAGCTTTTATATTGTTTTTTTCTCTTTTTTGTATTTACAGATTATAACAGTTTATATGATAACAACCACGCATTACTATCTACAAGGCTATTTACAAAGAAAATAAGACGAGAGAGAAGGGTTGCCATGAATTGATCCCGTTTGAATGTTCTGTACAGGAGCTAGCACTAATGCCAGTTTTACCTACACACAGCAATGTACAGTACTTAATCAGAAATGAATGTCTTTAAGTATTCAGTAAAACTTTACAAACAGACCTTTACAGCTTTTTTTCTTCTTCTTTTAAAACACCAGACATGTTCACTCTATTTCAACTATCCTGGATTGCAATTATAGTGGTTGTAAAAGCCAGCGCAGGTGTTGTCTTTCCACCCCAGGCTATGGAGCACGGTAGGCATACTTTATGGAGTCTGGTACCTTTTCATCACAGCTAGAAAACACACAAGGTTCACATGCCCTGAAGGTGACACACACCAGACCCGCATCAGTTTCAGTTGTCAGTAAATCTAATCACCTGTCTGACAAAGTTAAGCTGAGCGAGTTTATTTGTCTAAGCAGAAAAACTAAACATTTGATTAGAGTTGAACCGTTTACATTTTAAAATGTGAAATTTTGTGCCTTATCCCCTCAGACACCCTCTGGTGTCTGATAGCGAGATGTGCCATATCATTTTTGTGTGAGTGTCTTGAGAGAGTAATATGGACATTCCTACCCTGCTACACAAGATAAACCTTAACAAGTGTAGTGCTAACTCTAATCCAAGGCAGCAAAAGGCACAGATATTTGCAAAGCAGTAATATCCTAAGTGACAACATTCCTATCAAATCATATGTGGAGTCTTTTCAGGGTGTTAAATAAAAATCTGCCACTGAAAAAGTTTTTCAAGTTAGGGACAAAAAAGGATGAAGTGCTGATCTTTGTGGTGAGCATTCCACAGCAGACGGCTGCTTCATTATGCTGGTCCTACAGACAAAAAACAAGCCGCGACAATCTGCTCATCACGAAAAACGTTGGGGGTTTAATCGCTTTCAATTTGGAAAGCGTAAAAACAAACAAGCTTTTCACTGACTGTGAGCAAGGAAACATTCATGATTTGTCGAGGGATTGAAGGGGACGACTGTTTTTGCTGCATCGGAACTGAAATACACGACAAATAAAAACCTGAACTGAGTAAAAAGTGACTCTACAGTACATCAGTTGTACACAGCACCTCTGAATGTTATGTCATGGCAAAACTATTCAGGTTGCACCACAGTGAGTGTTAATGTCTATTCCAAGCAGTCCAGATGGATTTGCTGCAGCACTAATAGGCAACAAGAGTCCAGCGTGGAGACGTGTAAACAGATACAACACCACTGGCTGCCTAGAGACTTTCTAATGCGCTGAAGAACTGTCGAACATTGTCTGCGATGATGAACACACATCTAGTTATATAAAGATTTTAATTTTCATTGTCATGTTACTTGTAGTGTTTTTAGGCAACAAAGTTAAGCCCTCAGACGTAGTAAACAAATGGCTTTTCTCTGTTGCCCTCCACTTTTCACACATCCAGAGCAACCACCTGACTCATGGTTATAGAGCGGCAAACTGATCTGTGAGCACATACATGTGAGCATTGTGCAAATAGGGATACACCAGCAACGACACAAACAAAAAAGATACAGTAAGTGGTGATAAAAATAGAGAACAGTGCAAAGTATATAAAAAAGACGATTTTTTTTTTTTAAAAAAGAAGAAGAAATGGAATTTTTTCTTTCTGTCATCTGCTGGAGTTCAAATCAGTGTTTTGTCCCGACTGACACACAATCCCCGAAAAAAAGGGCGACAGAAGAAGCTGACACAGTCTCATGAGGATGAAGGAGGGCGACGAATAAGCCGTTTTTCTATCCATTACAGTCTGGTGCTGGGGTGTACTGACGACAGCTGAGGGGGCGGGAGAGTCGACAGAGGGTAGAGGTGGTGCAACAGGTCTCCGTAGAGCGCCGCCCCGCCCGGGTGCCGGTAAAAGTGGTGCGGACTGGGGCTGGAGGCCAGCAGCTGCCTGTGGAGCATCATGGAGTGGAAGGCGAGGGGGGGCACGAGCGGAGACACGGCGGACTGGCTCTTCAGGTACTGTAGACCTGGATGCTGCTGGAGTCCGTCCTGGGCGCCGGGGGAGACCAGGCCGCTGTGCGGGTACATGCCGGCGTACAGGGGCGCGGCGTGGGGCGGGGGGAAGGTGGTCGTGGGGTGGCCCTCGGGGAGATGATTGTTGAGGTGAATGGCGTGGGCTGGCTCAGCTGGTTTTAGCTCCTCCGGGTCACTGCGTCGGACGGCGCCGGCGGGGTGGATCGGCGTCACGACGCGCACTTTCCTCTCGGGGGCGTCTTCGCTCTCCGGCTCCACCAGGTTCCGCTTACTGGGGCGAATCGGGCTGGTGAGGGACGACTCACCTGAAGCTTTGGGACTGGGAAATGGCTGCGAAGACTCGGCTGAGCTCGGTTTCGGGGGAGAGATTGTCATGGGCGGAACTCGGCACGCTTTGGGGTGGGAATCCAAACCCTGATGCATGATGGAATAAGGGAGACTACAGAAGGTGGGCTTGGGGAAGGAGGGCACCCTCTGAGAGAGGGGCTTAGAAATGGTGAAGTCTCTGGGCTCGTCTTCAGCCTCCCTGCTCTCGCCGTGAGTCTGAGTCCTGTCGCTGTAGTGAGATCTGTAGGCCAAGCCCTCCTGCTCCAGGGTGCCACAAACAAAGCCTTGGCTTCCCTCGCGGTCCCTGATATAGTGCTCTCTCCGCTCCCCACCGGCAAAGCCAGCCATCCTCTCTTGGCTCAGGCAACTCTCGGTTTGTCTGTACAGATTGTGGAGGTGAGGGGAGGAATAGCAGTCGCCCGCGTAGCTTCTGGACTGAGCAGGCGGACCGAGGACGAGCTTCTCTCCTGTGCTTTCCACAGCATCTTGGGTTTGGGGGAGGTAAGGCTGCCACGGTGCGCTGACTTTAAGCGGGAGCTGATGATTTGTCCGGCAGCTGAAAGTGTCTGAGAGCTCCCCGGCGGTGCTCCTCTCGGACGGGCCGCTGGCAGCCGGCTGGTGAAGCTTACTGCTCTGTGCATGCTGGATGACCGACGGCCTGAACATGGGCGCCACCTCGGGGATGTTGCCCGACCCGCGCCTCTGTCCCGCCGCCGCCTCCTCCTCGGTCTTTCTTTTGTCTTTCTCCTGTTCAGCTACGGACATGACGGGTAGCGCGGATCCAGTTGTGGGGAGAGGGGGCGGAAGAGGAAGAGAGGAAAAAGATAAAGGGTTGGACTCACACACCATGGAGATGAGCTTCTTTTTGGCCAAAGGAGACATGACCCCTTGGCTGGCTTTGCAGTAGGCAGCCGTCTGTCCAAGGTTCTGTGAAGGCTCCTTCCTTACGACGCCATAGTCATCTTTCTCTGGGAAAGAATCTGTGCTCAAATCTATACACTGTCCATCTGTCTGCTTACACATGGGCAGCACCTTCCCCACCCTCCCGCCGTGAGTTTCAATAGAGTCTTTGACCTTGGAGAAGGGCTCTGGCAGAGCAACGTGTCCAGCAGGTTTAGTCTGATCCCAACGATGAGGCAGGTATGGAATTTTAGGAATAAAATGCCCTTCCGTTTGCTGTTCTTCTGTGAGTTTCACTTGGAGGGCCTCACTGATCTGCCTCCATTCAGGCTGGGCCCCGGGCCCCGTGTGGAAGGGCAGAGCAGCGTGTGGGGCTCTGCAGTCTGCCTCTTTGGGGCAGAGCGTGGATGGCTGCTCCACCGTCAACGACTCCTCTTTCTTCAGAGTAAGATGTAATTCTTCCTCTTCTATTAAAATGGGCTCATCTTGCTGAGACACCTCTTCTTTTATGGCTGTGGAGAGCTCGTGATTCTCTTCTTTCCCCTTTAAGTCCTGCACGGAAAATACGGCATTTGTTAGAGTCGTTTCTCAAAGAGGAAACAAACAAGACACTCGTAATTTTTCTTATGAGTTGTGACTGACCTGTGATTGTTCTTGGCCTTTCACTACTTCCCCTCTGTCCTTTTTACTCCCCAGCTTCAGATTGTTGGGGACTTTTAGTTTCTTAGCTCCTACTCCTTTGGCTTTAGTTCCAGTTGTAGAGGCCTTCTCTTGGCCACCCTCCTGCTTCCTGGGTTTGGTCAAGGGGAGGGGCTTGTCCTGCTCTCCTTTTACATGCCTCTCGTACGGAAGGAGGAGTCTGAAGAGGAATGACAAGAAAAGAAATAATTAGTAATTATCACAATGTTGATGATCATTTATTATATCTTTACACAAGCAAAATATCTACATTTCAAACACCTTAAAAGCCCCTTTCAAAAGGAAGAAAAAACAGTTATATTGTTTGTGTTTTTCTGTGTATTACTACAGAAGATTTTTTAAAGCATTTTGTTCTAAACTCAACATAAACAGCAAGTTCAGTATGCACATATTACTATCTTACATAAAAGAACCCTTATTTTAATACCTGGAAAGTATTAGCAGTTCAATTGTAATTAAAGCTAGGCTAGGGGAAATCCAGGCTCCAGTTGGTGTTTATGTGTGTGTCTGTGTGTGTGTGTGTGTGTGTGTGTGTGTGTGTGTCTGTGAGAGAGAGAGAGAGAGAGAGAGAGAGAGAGAGAGAGAATGTGAATAATGAGTTATCCCCTGCTGACACAGATCACATTTGGTATTACTTTAACCTTGACAGAGCTGAATATGCGTGTGGGTGTGTACAGTTACTGTGGTTGGAAACAAAAAAGAGAAAATATCTTTAAGGCCTGAAATCAAATGCTTAAAAGAGACCTTACAGCATAAAATATCTACTTCAACATACTAATATGATGAATGGCATGAGCTCTAACAGAAATAAAATATTTTCACATGATAATAATACGCCTGGGTTTTTAACCCGTGCAATAGCTGTCTACTCTCAGGCTTTAAATAAGTGCATACTAAACGACAGAGATCATTCTGTAAAATGAACATCAAACATATTCTGACTTCTGTTTTTTCTTCTTCGAATACATCCCAAGTCAGTTTTCCGTATCTGATGTTGTAACTAATGGGAACATTAAGATCTGGATAATATAACAATACCCATGTGTAAAATAATGGCATGAAGAAACCAGGAAGGGAAACTTTTAGACTTTTATTGCTCAGGGAAGAAAATGGAAATTGGCAGATGACCAGAAATAAGAAACTCTGTGGAAGAGGAAACCAAGACAACTGAAAAACTACAACTCAACAAACTTCAGTAAATTTCTCCAGATCCTCTGTCAGGTTTTTGTAGATTAACAATGCATGAAAGCCAGACAAAAAACATGGCTTTTTCAGTCACGAGTGAAAATAAGGTCTTCTGTCGTAACAACAAGAGACGTTTGCACTCTTCCTTTTAAGGGACATGGCGGTAAAACAAACAATGAATCAAGAGCTGTTTCACCCACTCTTCAAAAGAGAGCGAGAAGAAAGAGAAAAAAAAGCCTTAGAGAGTTCAAGAGGCTCTGTGGGATTTTTTTGTTATTTTTCCTCTGAACAAAAGTGCTGGCAGGCAAAGCGGTGAAACTACATTTCATACAGCTGGTCTGGCACCAGGCCCCAGGCCAAGAAAGGAAATGTACTATTAAATGTGACTTATTGGAGAGACAGAGAGCAAAGAGGTTGTGAAGGAGAAAAGAGGAGGGGAAAGAGACCAAAAGAAGAAAGAAAAAGGGATAATAAGGGAGTGAAAAGGAGGATGAAAGCTAATTAATGAGGAGAAAAGATTCCTGCGATGAATTCCATGAAAAACATGCTGTCTCTTTAACTTGAAGTTGTTATTTATTAGAAAAACGTTAGTGCATCTGAGCCTTTTGATACATATGAATGATTTGATTTTGAACAAAAAAATTCCAATCAAAATAAGTGTTTTAACTTGTTGAAAATGTTATTACTTCAATCGTAAAAACGGACATTCAACATCTGCAAATGTCCGGCTTACATCCTGTCAAACAGTCATATAAACCTCACATATACCAGGGTGCACTGTTGACTATCTGCATGATCTGTGGGAAAGAGATGGCTGACTTGGCCTGGGTCAACTTTATGGAATGTCAATAAGGGGCAGGGGGAAGGGGGGGGGGGGGGGGGGGGTCTTGTTGCTGCCCTGGATAATGTAAGAGCTGATCCCGGGAAATTACGGGGGCCTTTAAATAGTTTTAAATGGAAAAACCTAAGATGGCATGTTGGGCAGAAAAACAAAATTGAGTCTAGCAGGCTCATTGTCAAAATGATTTACTTTGTTAACAAAACCAGATGAAACAAATGTCGCCTCTTGATGTGTCATGTGATTTTTTTTTTAAATCAATCTACTCCTTCAAATGTTGTTGCTAACCCATCTGCAAATAACTGTTCAAGCTACAGCGCTCCCATCCCTCTTTCCTATTCAGATTCTATAAAGAAAATATTAGGAAGTAAGCAGAGCAGAAAATCAAAGTAAAACCCCCTGTCTGACAAACAAGGGTAATTCAAAGCAGTTCGCATAAAACTAAGTAATGATTGTGCAATATGATATAATAAGTGCCCGAGATACAATATCACTATGAGTAGCAATTTCCTCCAAGGCAGAGAAAGAGATGAGCTTGGCAGCCTCTACATTAGCTGAGAGAAAGCCAGGTGTAGTTCGTCGGTTATGCCACTTGGGGACGTACGCTGCACTAACAGATTCCAAGAAACTATTTCATCAGGGCAGGAGAAGCCACATTTTTATGAGGTCAATAAATGCTTAACTTTGTCTCATGCCAACTTATCACCTGGCTTTTGTTTAAGCAGCCGTTTTCCATTTTGATAGCGAGCAGCAAAAAATATGCGGCGAGGAGATTAAAAATGTAAAGGTCAGAGATAAAGGGTGTCTCACGAAATTAAACTAAGGACTGTTTCTTCATATTTATGTAATGCATTGCATCTACGATCGCAAGCAGTGTAATTCATCACAGCACAAGCGTTTGAATTACACAAACAGCACCTCCCCCTCTGAAAAACACAACTTGGCAAAAACAAGGTGACTTTACCAGCAATGTGCTGCTCTCATCTAAGTTTTGTGTTACAGGAACAAGCAGTGTGCTCAAATCCAAGAAATGCCTAAGTCACCAAATAAGTGGAAAAAGCCTGCGGGCTGTTCCATTTCGACAATTTCCCTCCCATCCACGCTGAAATTAATTTTAGTCGGTGTTGTGTTAAGATCACAAGAGCTGCTTCATGCATAAAAAAGGAAAAGAAACTATTTAAAGAGCTGGTGGGCAAGCCCCCAGGGCAGTAGAAAGAGTTGAAGGCAAGAAAATAACATACATTTACAAGCCTACAAGGAAAAGAGAATGAAAATTTAAAAAGTCCCATTTTTGTCAAATCTAAGGGAAATGATTTAGTGACAACAGCACAATAATGAAACAAAAGTGCTGTAGATGAAAGAGGGAGACAAGATGCCAGCAGAGGGATAAACAGACATTGTAGTCCCTCCGCTTTGGATTCATGCCTCAAAGCTCCTCTTTTGTCTCGAAGCCAAACCACTTGAGGTGACCCCCATTCATGCAGTCAAAACAGGAGGGCAATGCAGGAATGTATGAAAACTTAAGTCCTTTGTCAAGTCTGAAAATACCAGATTTAAAATGACCTCTACTGTTCCCCTGGGGTTCGCTCTCATTAGCTGCGGCTGCTCCAGCTCGCAGTAAATGTTCGCAATAGCAGGTGTGAGCCAAGAGTTCCAACTGTGTAAAATAAATGTGCACTATTCTGAATAAAGAAACACTTGAGTCTTTCAGCTGCTTAAGTATTAATGTCCAATAATACACATAAAATGGAGCCTTTTGCTGTCCTGAAGTGGACTCAAGTATCAGCTTCAGTGTCCCTAATTCAATTTGGTACACTGATCTAGTTATTAATCTCACTAGACTTGAATAGATTCTCCACAGCCGATTGCCTGTCACACATCAGTGGTATAATTTGTGATTTCTTAGTGCCACAAGGGAAAGAAATGGCAAAACATTTAGATTAAACTCCACCAATGCATTTCTGTTTTTGGAATCACACAACTCTGCGACTTGTTAGATTGGTACTAGAAAGAAAAATGTTTCTTTCTTTTTTTTTATAGTCGAATACTCAATGAAGCATCTGTCATGGAGAAACCATCAAGCTCTCAGAGGTTAAAATAGCTGCCTGCTATTTTAAAGTAAAGAACATGCAGCTCTTTGGCTGCATTCCAGTTGTAGCTGGAGTCCAGACTCAGTGGAAGAATCGCAGGGATACAAAGAATTTTGCCACGCTTTTGATCCGGACAACATGTTGAGACATTGTTTATAGTGTAAAGGAATGCTGATAGTCAACACACAAATATGTTCTCATGTTGCAACTTTCCCCTCTCCCTTCTTTATGCTGCAGCTTTCTTTTTTCTTAACACTGACACAATTTAGGTTGTTTATTAAAATCTGTCATTGCTGCAGTCTGTGTCCTGTTTTTAACAGAGAAGACGTGAAAGTGATACTCCCTCCAGACTGCAATCCAATGATTCCCTCTGCCTTAGAACAAGACCCAAGAATAATTGAAAACTGTGTTTGGACTGCAGCATTGGAAAAAAAAAAAACAAGGCTTTAAGTGTAATGCAGCATATTTGATGTATCTGCAAAACAGCAAGGACAAAGGAAGCAGAGAGATGCTGACAGAGCATGATTCTGTGAGTATGTGGAAGAGTAAGATTCAGAAGAAATGAAAATCTATTTTCTCTTTTCTCTTAGCCAAATCTCAGCCCTATGTTATTACCATTCCCAGTGTAAAGACTGACATAAGGTTTCCTCACAATGTATTTTCATATCTCGAGAGCAGCTGTAGTGAATGCAGAGGAACATCGATACCAAGAGGAATGAATAAAGGCTGAATCAATAAAACATCTAGTCAACTAAAATTGGAACAGGCGTGCATCTGTCTTAAAAGAAACACATATCTGCATGATCTGAGCCAGAGAATATTTCACAAGCCTCAGACTCTGTGTAGAGTACATCTGGCAAACATCTAATACTTTTAAAGATGAAATGATTTAATCCAAAACCCCTCATGTGCGCTCTCTGCTATTGGCCAAAACCTCAGTTTTTAAATAGCAAATTATTCTAAATTGCTTCTCTGTTGCCATGGATACCCCCCCCCTCCCACCACAATGCCAACCCGATTGTGCAATTACATTAGTGTGCCAAGGCATGGTGAGGTATTAAAAATCTGTAACAGACAGAAATGAACAGAGATAGCAGAATTTGATGTTTCTGTAACAAGAGATCACGTAGGAAAGCAGGAAGATTAAATATGTAGGAGCTGTTAAAAGGCGCTGACCTGTATAATGAAAGAAACAGCATGAAGTGCAAGACAGGGAGGGGAGAGTGAGGAGGGGGGGGGGTGTGCACAGAGAAAATGGCACAGCACAGAAGCAAAAGGCAGTCTATTTCAAGGTTATTGATGCCATCTTTTTCATGACCTCATTTTTAATTCAGAGCGCTGGGCCCTGACAGCTAATCTCGGGAAACGGTTTAAATAAATATCATTAAAGCTTCCCTGTAGCTGCAGCGGCAGACCTTGGCTTGGACATTTCTGCATTGATTTTTCCCCGCGCACTAATGAACGACGCTCTGTGACTAAACAGTAACTTTGAAAATGACAATTAGCTGAGGTTATCTCCTGTTCAATTCCAGCTATGTAACTCAGTTTCTAATAGTGATTACTGCCTGCTCCTGGACAGCATAAATATAGTGATTATGCCCTTGGCTCCATCTTTCACAATAACATCTCCTAGGAAACCATTTCATGTGATTTTACCATTAGGGCTGTAAAGGGATAATGTGTATAATTTAAAACGAGAGCTGAATGCTTGTGGAGCTTCACAGTCTTTAACCCAAATAACACCAAGATAGCCAAGAATATCCACTTAATTGAAAGCAATTATGACCTGAAATATTGTTTCCTTTTTTCTTACTGGTTGGAGATTTTATTTCTCCGCTCTACTCTACGTTGCCCCGTTGAGACAAATCGGAAGCGATTCTCCAGAGAGAAATACAAAACATAGGTGTTGTTCCACTTTGTACGCTGTACATTCTTGCTTGTGAATTTTATTTCTGTTGCACACTGAGTAATGATTAAAGGTGGAAACAAAGACGCCTCTGGGGAGCAAACACACACTTCAGCGAGCCTACAAACAGCCTCATTCATCATGCAGAGAGAATGGCCGTGTTTGCTGAGTTAATACATTGGAGCTAATTGCCCTCCAAGCAGCCCAAACACCAAGTCTCAGCTAAAATTATTCCCCTGAATGGAAACTTGCTCAGCTTCAGCTGATATTTCTCTCACACACATCCCCGGCCATTACCCCTCCCTTGTACACCTTCTCTCTGTCAGCCTGATATTCACTGCAGTGTGTGGATATTATTGCACTGTATTGATTCAGCATTATTTTCTCTCGCTGCTTCACGGTGGCTGGAGAGGGAAAGGCCAGCACAGCAGCAGTCACATCTCACCACTTCCCATGTGAATTTATCCCACTATGTCCGGTTTCATACCACCACAGCTACACCTTACAGTCTAATGAGCTATGTGAACAATATAGTTTTTCACATCTGGCCTCACAGTAATTCACTTTATAAGAAGCATAAATACTGACATGTGTTTTTTTTTTCTGAACCTGGGATTCATTTTCAAGTGAGGCAACTTAACATGTGGAGTCATATAACAAGCCCGACTAAAAAATACATCACAATGAACAACGCAGCAAACGATTTCCCACGTCTATACTCTCTCTTGCAAATTTCCTGGGAAAGCTGCTGTAGCCTCTGCTGCCTTGGCATGCAGATTTGCTTACAGCATGCAATTCTGACACAATCTGAAACTGCCAGGCTACCTCACATGACACTGCTGGCATCTTTGCTGTATTACTGACAGGTGGGTGCGCGCCTGAGCCGTGCTGATGCATGGACCTGCCGCGGCGGAGGGGAATGGAGAGGGTCATCTTCCTGAAGGACTGACCTGCTTGATGAGCGACTGGCTATCTCTTGCTGAGAAGATCATATTTGGCATTTGTTTAACCTTGGGAAAGAGACTGTGTCGTCTATATGTTTGTGTGTGGGAGTGAGAGTGCATGCAAGCTGCACTGCATAATATCCATATGGTTCCCTCAGGATCATATCCATATGCTTAGTTTTGGTTTGGTAATACCATCTAAGTGATTATAATGAGGAGGTTCAAAATGTTGCGGTATGTGACTGAATGATTAAATGAATACATTAAACCAGTGTTTGCATTTCAGATTACAGCTATGTGTGCTTGTAATACAGTTAATGTATATATGTGTATCCATGTAGGTCAGTTAATAATTCAAGACTGCAGTTATTTCCAGTTACTCAATCTTCTTTGGTTCATTAGATTACACCATAATTGGGTCTATAGTGGAGCACAACTGATCAATTAGTCCCAAAAAAGTATCATTTGACATATAGACAGATTTGTTCACTCTGAAGGAATCTATTTCTTAAAATAATTATAACTACACGCAAAGGCATCCCGCTGAGAAATATGAGGCACCGCTCTTCATGTCTTTAAGTGCATTGACTTTCCTTGAATTAAATCAATATTTGTCTTGTGGTGCTGAATAAAGCATTGTGAAACCATATTGGATACAGCTGTGAAGGATTATATTCACTTGTGGCAACACAAACTGTTCCATGTGTGCATGCATAGCAATAATGTGTCATATATAACTTGGCAACAACATAATTCACCTCTCATAGTGTCTCCGTGTACACGTGGCGGCACTTGTGCTGCTGGGGTTGCCGCCTAATTCATCATACACATGCTTCCACTGTCTGCGCACTGTTATCTGGAGTAAGGGATGAGAGATAAGACAAAGAGAAAGAGAATCAGAGATCATGAGATGAGTACAGACCCAAATTGGAAAAAAGAGAGTGAAAAAAAAAGTGTTTGACATCATTTCAGTGTCTTGAGGAGTTACTGAGTCATGATGTTCCAGTTATTGAATTCTCAACACTCAATTCTCTAACACAATAAGCTCAGTTAACATCATGCAGTCAGTTGTTCCTACTATAAGCCCTTATCCCATAACAGATGGGAATAACGGACGGGTTCCAACACAACAGAAAAATCAAGGCTGCTACTGAGCTAACAAAGACTCGACATGAAACGTGAGATAATCAGCTACAGATATGAGGCTTTTAAAAGGATACAAGCTCCAGTTATATGAGCTATATCCTGTTTACAGCCTGATCTAAATGTCTGCTTGTATGACATTATGGAGCTAGCTAATGAAGAAACAAGCATGAGCAACACACTTGATGACTTAACATCAAACATTGACTGCATTTTGGATCGATGTCACACATGAATAGTGAATGCGTAAACAGCAGGTGAGGCTGCCAACTCAAATTTCTGACTCACACTGGCTGTGTATACGTGTACATGTAGTACTGTACTGTGCACACTTGTGGGTAAGTATGTGCATTACACTTCATCTCCAATGTGGGAAAAAATGAGCAATTTATCCAATTTCCTTTTGCCCAGCGCAGAACAGAGGAACATGTGTTTTCCACACCAAGGGGGTTTTGAAACAACAGCACTATTTCTGTTCAAGGGGCTCTGAGCAATTCTTTCTTCTTGGGAAAATAGTGACGACCTCCAGGGGCAAAAGGAGGGCAGACAAAGCAAAGACAGAGAGGAAAGGAGCAAGACAGGTAGGGGATATCATCAGAGAGGGGGATACGTTAGATTCAGAGAAAGAGAGAGGGAATATCAGAGAGTGAATCAGAAAGAGAGGGACATGGAAGAGAGGGGAGGGACCTTCACATAAGACAGGGAATATATTGCCACATATGTGAATACTTAC